>JBBGZY010001904.1:2217500-2521453 GCA_037952925.1 Lithobates clamitans
GACAGGGTGGCTGCATGTGTTTCTTTTTATTATTTTCTATTTTTTTTTAACATATATATACTGTGTGTGTGTGTGTGTATATATGTATATGTGTGTGTATATATATATATATATATATATATATATATATATATATATATATATATATAATTTTTTATAATTTTTTTTTTTCCATTTCTTTTCATTAAAAAGATTATTAACAAAACATACCAAAAAAGTGGCACAGGTACAAGTATAAAAAATGCTATCCAGAAAGTGACAGCATTTACAGGCCATGCAGGACCCCACTGCCATAAACATATATCCCCACCCACTAATCCTCAAACCCAGCGAAACCTATATACATTTAAATCTGCTAACTCAGTTTCTTATCGTACATCACAGGACACAGAGCCATAGTAGTTACTATGTGGGTTATAGGCCACCTTCAGGTCATGGACACTGGCACACCCTAAGACAATAAGTCCACTCCTTATATGACCCCTCCCACTACTCCCACTACTGGGAGTACCTCAGTTTTTATGCCAGTGTCTAAGGTGTTGGTCACGAGTGAAGATGTGCTGTGCTAAGCTCCACTGGAGCAATCCTTGCTGGGGCTAGCTATGCAGCGATCCATTCAAAGTGTCTTTTTGGCCGAATTGAATGGTACCCTGGCCTCGTGTCTGAAGAAATAAGGTTTTGCCTGTAAACTTCTCTTTTTAGAGTGCTGGATCCTGGGATACAGTACTTTTGGTATTAAGGCCATAAAGTTTTACTGGCGGCATGCTATTACAGGTAAGGGATTGTGGGTTCCCTGGTTCCTGAAGGTTTGTTAACGCAACCTACCGTGAAGGGTGAAGATTGGGTCTGTTGGTTTTTACCACAGTTAACCCTGCGTCGGGAATGGTAAGTGGGGTTTTCTAAGAAATGTTTGAATTTTCTTATGAAATGTCTCCTTTAGTTAGTAAAAGTTGTCATGCCTAAGTGTCACCACTGGGGGCTGTATGGAGCATGTACCTTCTCATGCTTCCTCAAGAGATCATGCTGTGTCCAGAGCAGCAGGCTTCTTTTTCTCTCCAGCTAGCAGGCAGACCTCCAGTAAGTCTGGGGAGGTTTTCCTCTTCTCCAGACACCCCCCACCTGGGCTGTACTCTCCCCCTCTTCTTGAGGTAAGAGTGTTAGGAGAGAACAAAAAAAAACGATCAGCACGCCGCTCCTATTCGGCGGCGGCTTCCAGGTCCCATCCTCGCCATTCCTCCCTCACAGAACGATCCCGTAGGATCCGAGGCCCGCGCTCGCCCGGGAAAACTTTCTTAAAAAAAGAGGAAGGGGGCTGAATGCGACCGAGGGGGGCGGGGCTTAGCACGGTGTTGGCGTCCTCCAACGTCCAGCACGGGAATGTGCTTTTTAAAAGCTCCATTGTTGCTGCTGCAAGCTGACGGAGGGACACAAGAGCAAAGAGGGACATGAAAGAGGTTTGGTGACACAGGCATTCCTTTTGACACATTTACTATTGCATCAGGCTGAGCATTAACTGCTTGCCGACCTCTGCATGTACATATGCATCGGCAGAATGGCACGGCTGTGCAAATGGGCGTACCTGTACGTCCCTTCGAATTTGCCGAAGTGTCCGATCTTTCCACCATAATGTCGCAGTCAGCATAAAAATCGCTGATCGCCGCCATTACTAGTAAAAAAAAATTATTAATAAAAATGCCATAAAACTATCCCCTATTGTGTAGACGCTATAACTTTTGTGCCAAAAAAATCAATAAATGCTTATTGCGATTTTTTTTTTTTTTTACCAAAAATATGTAGAAGAATATGTATCGGCCTATACCGAGGAAAAAAAAAATGTTTTTTATATATTTTTTGGGGATATTTATTATAGCAAAAAGTAAAAAATATTGCTTTTTTTCAAAATTGTCGCTCTTTTTTTGTTTATAGCACAAAAAATAAAAACCGTAGAGGTGATCAAATACCACCAAAAGAAAGCTCTATTTGTGGGGGAAAAAAGGATGTCAATCTTGTTTGGGAGCCACGTCGGTACGATCGCGCAATTGTCAGCTAAAGCGACCCAGTGCCGAATCTCAAAAAGTGCTCTGGTCTTTGGCCAGCCAAATGGTCCGGGGCTTAAGTGGTTAATAGCAGCGGCAGGGCTGGACTATTGCTCAAGCAGTGGATGCGTTCCTTCTGGTAGTACCTCTGCTTTGTGCATCGGGCTATGGTCGGAAGGGGAGGGCAAAAACACCTCAAAAAAGGGCTATAGAAAGACTTCTACAGCCACAAAGAAGCCTAGAACCATCTCAAAAAAGAAGGCGTCCTCCCCTGAGAGTGAAATGGCTGGTCAGAGTGAGCCATCAGGGACGTTGGGTGTTGCAGCTGCTCTTAACACTGCAGCCCCTGTATATATCACTGAAGAGGTTTCTTCCTCAACCATTTTAGACTTGGAACAAAAGATTGATGCGTTCATCGCATCCCAGAGTGGGACTAAGCGTGACAGGCCCCCTTCCATTACCCAGGACCCTCAAACTAAGGAACAGGGGGTGAGAGATGATGAATTTCTCTCAGGGGACCAGGAAGAGGCTGATGACTCCCCTTCTGAAGAGTCTAATACAGAAGGATCAGGTTCACAATCTGAAAGGTTGTTGGTACAATCTCTCACTGAATTGGTCCGCTCCACATTTTTGCTGCCAGTAGCGGAGTCAGTCGATGAGCCCACTTCTTGTTTGGGTTCGCTAAAGCCTCCCCAAGCTATTCATGCTTTTCCTATCCATTCATTACTAAAAAAGCTTATGTATTCTTTGTGAGAGCACCCAGATAAACAGTTTTTTCCTCCAAAAAAGTTTTCAACACTTTATCCTATGAAAGAAGAGTTTAATAAGAAATGGGGGATTCCAGCTGCTATATCCTCTGTGCATAAAAACTTGACTTGTCCGGTAGACAATGCTCAAATGCTGAAGGATCCAATGGATAAGAAGTTGGAATTCCTATTTAAAAACAATATTTCTCTGGCAGGTTCAGTGGTTCAGCCTGCGCTGGCAGCGATCGGTGTATGTCAGTCCTTAAAAGACCAGTTTAAACAGGTGCTCAAGATTATTCCTGATCAGCAGGCCCAAGATTTGGCCGGGATATCAGAGGCGTTATGTTTTACAATAGACACTATGAGAGATTCTATTCTCCAGGCCTCACGGCTTTTGCTCAGGCTGGTGCATGTGCGTAAAGTTCTATGGTTGAGAACAAAGCTCTTGGCTAGTTTTCCATTTCACAGTGAACAGTTGTTTGGGGACGATCTGGATAAATACATCCAAAGAATTTCTAATGGAAAAAGTTCCCTTTTACCAGTTAAGAAGAAGTTTAGGCATTTTTCTTTTAAACGAGCTTCTTCTCCAGTGCCAGGAGCATCAGCCTCCAGGTAGTCACGACGGCCTCCACTGTCATGTTCAAGAGGTAAACCTCAGGGTCAAGCCCAGGGACAAAAGAGGCCCTGGGGGAGGAAACCCACAAAACAAAATACTAAAACCTCCTTATGAAGGGGCACCCCTGCTTGCTCGAGTGGGGGGAGGACTTCTGCAGTTCTCAAGGGTCTGGCAGGAACAGTGTCGAGACAAATGGGTGGCTTCCTCAATATCTCTAGGATACAAACTAGAGTTCCGAGAGTTCCCATCTCCTCGTTTTCACAGATCAAACGTTCCCAGAGATACAGAAAAAAAGTTGTCTCTCTTTCTGGCTTTGGATCATCTCTTGTCTCAAAAGGTGATATCGGTGGTCCCCATGAAAGAGCGAGGGTTAGGGTTTTATTTAAACCTTTTCACGGTACCAAAACCCAACGGGAATGTCAGACCCATTTTAGATCTCAAAGATCTAAACCGGTTTTTGAATATCCACTTTTTTCGCATGGAGTCAATCCGATCAGTGGTCTCCATTCTACAAGGTGGAGAACTGCTAGCGTTAATCGACATCAAGGATGCTTACCTCCATGTACCTATTTTACCCGCTCACCAGAAATATCTACGCTTCGAGATAGAAAATCTTCATTTTCAGTTTGTAGCTTTGCCTTTCTGTCTAGCTACTGCACCTCAAGTGTTTACAAAGGTCTTGGCTCCCCCTTTAGCCAGATTAAGGGCTCAGGGTATAACGATTCTAGCTTACTTAGACAATCTACTCTTGATAGATCAGTCGGTAGCCCGCTTAAACCAAAGTTTGGTCACGATGGTCAGCTACCTGGAATACTTAGGTTGGATTCTCAACCTAGAGAAATCTTCCTTAAAACCATCAAGGAGATTGGAGTACTTGGGTCTGATCATAGATACAGCTCAGAAGAGGGTGTTTTTGCCCCAGGCAAAGATCAGTTTCATAAGGGAACTGATTCAGGTGGTGAAAGCAAAGCAGAATCCTTCTATTCGACTTTGCGTGAGATTGTTGGTGTCAGGGCTGGGCTCAGCCCTTCCTTCTCTGAGCTGTCCGCTCAGCTGTCAGCTAATTACTAGCTCCTATCTCTCCATAGTGACTCAGCTGTTTTTCATCCTGCTCATCAGTCCTGCCTACTTAAAGCCGTCCAGCTCACTTGATCTCTGCCTTCGCCTTTGTCAACATCACAGAGACTTTCTCCTGCGTTCCTGTTGAAGTCTTGCTCGGCTGACGTTCCTTCTGGCTCCTGATCCTGCTTGCTGTATTACTACATTTATCTCTGGCTCTCTGACATTGGCTTGGCCGACTACCCGATCTGATTACTGAACTCTGGCTTGTTTTGACTACGCTTACTCTGTTTACCTTTTTATTATTATTATTATACAAGTGTGATTTAACTATACTTCTGTCTCGGTATAATTCATGGTTTCTGACAGTTGGGAAAGATGGTGGCTTAATTCGAGGCCGTTCCTTATTCTCAGTTTCATTTGAGACTGCTGCAAAACAGTATCCTATCAACTTGGAACAAGAAGGTCCAAGCTCTAGACTTCCCAATGCGTTTATCCCCAAAAGTGCGTCAAAGCCTCAGTTGATGGTTAATAACCAAGAATCTCCAAAAAGGAAAATCCTTTCTACCAGTTACCTGGAAAGTGGTAACAACAGATGCCAGCCATCTGGGCTGGGGATCAATCCTAGAACAAGCGTCTGTCCAGGGAAGATGGTCCAAATCAGAAATGACCTTGTCCATCAATATTCTAGAGATTCAGGCAGCTCGTCTGGCCCTGAAAGCCTGGACGCTCAGATTACGGAATTGTCCTGTCCAGATCCAATCCGACAGTGCCACAGCAGTGTCCTAAATAAATCACCAAGGGGGCACGAGAAGTCGTGCGGCCCAGAGAGAGGTGAATCATATCCTATCTTGGGCAGAAGACAACATTCCTTGACTATCGGCAGTCTTCATTCCAGGAATAGAGAATTGGCAGGCGGACTACTTGAGTCACCAACAGTTGTTACCGGGAGAATGGTCTCTTCACCCCGACATCTTTCTATCAATATGTCAAAGATGGGGAATTCCGGACGTGGATCTGTTTGCGTCCAGGTTCAACAAAAAGATCAACAACTTTGTGTCAAGGACAAAGGATCCGCATGCGGAACAGATGCCTTAGTTTTTCTGTGATTATTGATTTATGCGTTCCCTCCTGTTCTGTTGCTTTCGCGACTTCTTTGCAGGATCATACAGGAAGGGAAGGCAGTGATTCTTGTGGCCCAGCGTGACCCAGAAGATCTTAGTATGCAGAGATCGTAAAGATGGTGGTAGGGGACCCATGGACCCTACCGCCACGGACAGACCTTCTCTCGCAAGGTCCGGTATTCCATCCTACCTTACAAACTCTAAATTTAACAGTTTGGCTATTGAGACCCACATTCTGAAGAACCATGGGCTGTCAGGTTCAGTAGTTTCTACTTTGGTTAATGCTAGGAAGCCGGCCTCCAGAGTCATATATTGTAGAGTCTGGAAGGTATATGTCTCCTAGTGTGAATCTAGGGGTTAGCACCCCAGGAAATATGTCATAAGTAGGATCCTTGAATTTCTACAGATGGGATTAGAAATGAAGCTGGCCTTGAGTACTATCAAAGGTCAGGTGTCGGCCTTATCAGTATTTTTTCAACGACCACTTGCTTCGCACTCTCTCTGGTTCGTAGCTTTATTCAGGGGGTAATGCGAATTAATCCTCCGGTTAGGTCTTCCCTGAACCCTTGGGACTTGAATTTAGTCCTGTCGGCGTGAACCGTGCCATCACTGTGCGCCGAGACTTCCGGTCCTGGGTCTCCAGGGCGTAAGGATGAGAGGAAAAGCCCAGGCTGGGCCTACTAATCCCGACCAGCGTCCGGCAATACCGGACTAGCGGCGAGATCCGGAGCAGGAAGGGGGACCATGGAGGCGAATCCCCAGGACACTCCGACGGATGCAGGCACCAGCCAAACCCAGGTAGGCTGTTGGGCAATCCCTGTACTGTGGTTTTAACATGTTGGTAGTTGTAGGGCTGGGACTAGTATACTCCATGGTGGTGGATACCTCATTGTCCCGGGAATATGCAGTAGTGGTGGTTGCAGCACAGGTGTTTAAAGAAGGTAAAGGTTCGATGCTAAGATCAGCTATTTTTATTTACAGGCTAAGGAGGCTCCAAGTGAAGACAAGTCAGGCCGCAAAAAGTGCCCTAACTGTGGGAACAAGTTATCCTCAGGCTCTAACAAAGCCTTATGCAGGCAGTGTATTGCAGGCTTACTAAAATCAGAGGCAGAAATTTCTTTGGCTAAATTCCTTAGCTGCTTTAAAGATGAGGTGGCGTCAACCTTTAAATCTCTCAGGGAGTTAATCGCAGGTGTAAACATGTCTGCTACCACCAGTAGTGCAGCTGCGATTCCCTCTTCACCAGGCCCTACAACATCCAGCTCCGGAGAGCCCCGTAAAGTCAGGAAGCAGAGCCCCGCATTAGTTAGGCCTGAATCTTCTGACTGACGCAGACCGGGATGAGGATCAGGCTGTAGCTATCAAAGCCGCAAAATATAAGCTGTCCCTTGAGGAAGTGGATGAGCTGTTGAGCGCTATTTATGATGCGCTGGGAATTGTTAAGGAAGAAGTTCAGTTGTCCAGACATGATAAGATGTATGAGGCCCTCTGGAAAAAGAAGGTGAAAGTATTCCCTATACATAGCATACTTTCTGACCTTGTCCGTAAGGAGTGGGCCGAGCCGTATAAGAAAGCCTTCTTTCCACATTCTCTTAAAAGAAGATTCCCCTTTGACGAGAAACCAGAGGCGGTCTGGAATAAAAGTCCAAAACTAGACGCCACACTGTCCAAAGTGTCGAAACAGTCTGACCTTGCCTTCGAGGATATGGGACATTTAAAGGACCCAATGGACAGGAAAACAAACGTAGTCTTAAAGAGGGCCTGGGATGCATCAATGACAGGCCTGAAGCCGATCGTGTGTACACAATTCCGACGCACAAAATTCCACGCATGCTCGGAATCCAGCAGAAGAGCCGCACTGGCTATTGAACTTCATTTTGTGTTCATTATGTGTTGTACGTCACCGCATTCTTGGGGATCGGAATTTCCAACAACATTTGTGGGACCGTGTGTATGCAAGACAAGTTTGAGCCAACATCCGTCGGAAATAAATCCAGGATTTTGTTGTCAGAATGTCCGATCGTCTGTAGGTGGCATTAGAGTTAACACAAATCAGCCTGAGTCAATTGGGGTGGATAATTAGTTTGGAAAAGTCCAAAACAACCCCAACACAGAATATTCTGTATTTGGACTATAAGATCCTGTCCGTAGATCAAAGGATAGTCTTGCCGGAACAAAAGATATTGAATCTGAAGCAGAGGATGTCTTTTCTTCAAACCAGCACCAAATGTACAGTGAGGGAGGTGATGTCAGCGTCAGGACTTATGACAGCAGCAATTCTGGACGTACAATGGGCCAGGTTCCACCAAAGAGACCTTCAGAGGTTTTTGTTGGAACAGTTAAAGGACAAAGTAAAATGTTCCCGCTGGTGGTGGAAAGACATGGAAAATTTAAACAAAGGGGTACTCTGGGTCTTGCCTATCACATCCACACTGACCACGGATGCGAGCAGTTGGGGTTGGGGAACCCATCTCAACTCATGCTGGGCCCAAGGCAGGTGGACGCTAGAGGAGAAACAATTCTCTTTCAATTGGAAGGAACTAACAGCTATCCTCAGAGCCCTACTAGCATTTCAGGACACAATACAAGGTCACCATCTACAAGTCCACTCAGATAATATGATGGCAGTAGCCTATATAAACAAGCAGGGAGGCACCAGAAGTCCTCGGCTAATGTTGGTAGCCAAGCACATATTTCAGTGGGCAGAATCAAATCTAGAATCCATCTCTGCAATACACCTGAAGGGGGAGCAGAACAGCACTGCAGACTTATTGAGTCGACAACTAGTTTCGAATCAAGAGTGGTCTCTGCACCCGGAAGTTTTCAACCACATAGCAGCTCACCAGAAACCAGAAGTGGACCTACTTGCAAACAAAGAAAATGTAAAAGTTACCAGTTTCTGCTCGCTATGCCCAGGAGATCAACCCTTGGCGGTAGACGCCTTACAGACCCCCTGGACCTTCAAATTGTCCTATGCATTTCCACCACTTCACCTCATCCCGAAAGTTCTAGCAAAGTTTCTAGCAGAAGAAATGTGTTTAATCCTAGTAGCACCATTTTGGCCCAAGAGGCCATGGTTCACAACTTTGCTAAAGTTGACAGACCAGCCTCCTCTGAGGTTTAGCTGCAGACAAGATCTCCTGTCACAGGGACCTCTCTTACACCCGCAAGTAGCCATGCTGAAGCTTTCAGCGTTGTTACTAAGGAAGAAATTCTGAGGAGCAAAGGCCTAACAGAAAGAGTTGTTCAGACCTTACTACAGAGCCGGAAACCGGTCACCCAAGCTATTGAAATATATAGAAAAGTTTGGAGGAAGTTTAACATCTGGTTGGATGGCTGGGATGAGGTAAACAAGGATACAACAAATATCCTACAGTTTCTCCAAGAAGGGATAGACAGAGAATTAACTCCTAGTACTATTAAAATTCGGATAGCTAAAAGTGTGTACCTAGAGAAACAATTACAGGTAAATCCCCTTATTGCTAGGTTCTGTAAGGCAATTACCAGACACAAACCAGTCAGAGTTAACATAACTCCAACCTGGGACTTATCGATCATCCTCAGGGCCTTTTTGGGGACACGGTTCGAACCTATCTCAGAGGCCTCTTTAAGACTGATTACATTTAAGACAGTGCTCCTCGTGGCAATCACTTCAGCCCGTGATGTCAGTGAGATTCAAGCTCTTTCCATTAGAGAGCCCTTCCTTCAGATTTTTGAAGACAGAGTCCTCCTAATGACAGACCCTGTGTTCTTGCCAAAGGTGGCATCTAAATTTCATAAGTCACAAGATATTGTCCTCCCTTCATTCTGTCAGAATGCCTCAAACGAAAAAGAGAAGCAATTTCATTTACTAGATGTGAGGTGGTGTATCATAGAGTACCTAGAGGCAACCAAACCCTTTAGAATTGCAGATTCACTTTTTGTCCTTTTTTCTGGACAACGTAAGGGACAAAAAGCTTCTAAGGTCACTATAGCTAGGTGGATCAGGCAAGCTATTGCAGAAGGTTATAGAACAATAAATAGAGATCCTCCTGGGGGTGTTAAAGCCCACTGCACAAGGGCACTCTCGGGATCCTGGGCAGAAAGAGCTGGTGCCACCCCAGAGCAAATATCTAAAGCAGCCACATGGTCAAGCTTCTCCACATTTACAATGCATTATCGACTAGACTTAATGTCCAATCAGGATCAGGCTTTTGGGAGGAAAGTCCTCCAAGCCGTGGTCCCCCTTGATCTGGTGAGTACGTGGGGATCCTCTCAAGGGCTGTCCTGGAAGACGACTGGGGAAAACCGGAGTTAGATTTACCGGTAACTCCTTTTCCAGTAGTCTTTCAGGACAGCACGATCCCACCCTTGAATTATGTTGGTGAATTAATGTTATTACCTGTTATGGTTATGTTTTTCAGTTCCATCCTTCGATTCTTGGTAAATGACTGACCAGGGACCTGAGGGACCACCTTTTGAATTGGGGCAATGTGTTTCCTCTGGCGATGGGAGAGGCTAAAGAGGCCTGAGGAGGAGAGAGGAGGTCTAAGGTTGAGTTGTCTCCCACCTTGTACAGATCATACAATCTTAACATGGAGCCCACTTGGAATGAAGGCAGCTTCTCCTTCTTTCTCTCTTCTGTCATGTGATATGTCACATGACAAGGGGAGACAGGAACAAGTGCAGCCTACCCTTCCTTCCCAGTGGTGAGACTGAAATGTGTTCTTAGCTTTAGTCGGCTTCCTTCTGCCCACAGCAGGCTGGGACGAGGAGAGAGCAGATTCCACCCTTCAGCAGCCATTGGCCCCTGCTCCTTCTGACAAGAGTGATGCCAAATCTCCAGCATTTCATCCTCAACACGGTGCCCAGGCATATGCACCTTATGCCCCTCCTTGTTCTGGCCCTGGCCCTTGTTCCCAAAGCAGTACTCATGCTCCAACACTGCACTCCAGATACTCCTCTGTTAATGGCTGTCATTCCTATTCTGAGTTGAATGAGTCATTCAACCCACTTGGGGGGGTGGGTAGTTGGACAAATGGTTGTCTACCCAACCTGGAGCTGGCTTTAAGGGCCATTGCGAACTTGCAACTGTATAACAGAGATTTGTAAAAGCTACACATCTCTATGCTTATTCCACTGCAAATGGTTGCTGCTACAAAGTCAGTTTTGTGGCATGGGTTTAAAAATAAAAGCTCCTTCTTTCATGAAGGGCATGAATGGGCTTTCAGAGTACAAACTGGAAAGCTTTTTTATACAGTAAAATATAGAGCTGCGTTATCACAAAAAATATATATATTCAAAGAATACAAAATAATTAATTAAAAAGTTCAGCATATAGTGCAACCATTGAAATGCAAACCAACATGCTAAAACATTAAAATTCACCTGAATAAATGAAATGAGGATATGAATAATTTGAACAAATTATATCAAGTGATCTTCTTAAAAAAAGTTCATAGATGCAGTATCCATCTCCGGTGATGATAAATATAATATCCTTGTGCTGAACCTCCACCACAGACAGTAGAAATGCACTTGTGCATATAGTGCAACAATAATTAAACCAACTGGTGAAAATGATAAATCCATATAACTTTGAAATAAAGTGAACATACACATATAGTGCAACAATGGATTAAACCAATTATTGAATTAACGAGTCCATAAAATTTGTGTTTAGTCTTGATAGTTGAACCATAAAAAGAATTCCTTCACCACTTGCAATTCAAATACACCCAAACGTGCTCAAATATGAAATCTGCTCACCAGATAAACATGACCTCTTTAAATAAAAAGAAGGTCTAATGCGCTGTGTGGGAAATCCTGGATGGATGCCCTGAGCCAGTGGATAGATCTTCTATACTGTGACCTCCTCTGCAACAAAATGTCCCATATAAAAGACAAAGGGAGAGTGCATAGCGCAATACTGTTTTTATTAAAAGATATCAAGCGCTACACATATTTTCTGTTTTATCAAATACAAAAATTGCCTGCTTACATTCGATGGTGCCTTGTCCTGGCACTGAGGATTGACTGCGATATGTTAAATGGGAACCGTGCGGCGCTGGGCTCATGTTACAGAGCCAGCGTGCGTTCCACTCCTTGCGAGAAAGAAACTGGAAACTGGGACTCGGAAGTGACGTGATCGGAAGCTTCTCGACATACGTTTCATAATTGCTACATCATCAGGAAGCGTACTGGTCACTGGGCATGGTAGCCCTATATGGCGTGGAAGTGAGATGCGATTGGTGGAGCCACAATTCTCCACCTTCCACACCCCCAATTGGTTTGGACAGCTTTTAACATTTATGTTATATTTATAAATAATACACTGGCTCCCCAATATGCAATTAAGGCAGACACAATAAATGCAACAATTGTTTACATGGACAATTAATTACAATAAAATAGTTAAAAATATATAAAAAATATATTTAACAGCATATACATAAATTCAAAGACATATTTAGCACTCCCTACTATCACTATTTGACCTGCACAGTGGTACGTCCACTATTTAGGGAGCAGCTATATAGTTTTTAATTTTTTTAGTAGAAATGCACGCTTACCAAATGGATATGGCCATCTATCTTTAGAAAGGTCTACAAAGCTTAGATCTAAATACACACTATGACACTGGTCCTAGGAGCAGCTCCAAATTACTCTCCACAAGAGGCGAGCCACCGCATTCCTCTGCCAAAACCTTCTCCTTATGGATCGTGATAGGGAACATAGAAATAAAATCCATGGCGCCGTTGTCCGTAAAATATGTAGCCCAAAGAACACTATGATATTCTTATGTCTTCAAAAATTGAACAAAAAGGTCCAAATGCCCGCACTCCAATTAAACGTATTTCTTTATTGTTGTAATAAATCCATGCAGTGGCGATAAAACCACTGACGCGTTTCACACCGTTACAGCAGGTGCTTATTCATACTGTCTATTCATGGAAGAAACCCATATATACCAGGCCACGTCAGCATCGCACTAACAAACGGGTCAGCTTCTCAGATTTAGAAGCTGAGTCAGCTAATGACACATTAGCTGTCACTAATTCTGACTCATCGCCAGAGGCTTCGGGAAGTCAGGGAGCTGGCAAAAGTAATCAGAATCCACAGACTTTAAACAAAGGAGCCAGAGGCTCAATCAAGCAAGAGAAGAGAGACGGAAGAGGGTAAGAAGGGGAGGAAGGAGACACCGCCAACGGAAGCAGATATCAGTTGCGGAACCGCCATTAACAACACCAGCTAATGTTCTGAATTTGTCTAAGAGAGCCATGAAGGACACCAATGTGTCTCTTTTGTCACGTGGATTGAACTTCTGCCCGATTAAACAATTCGATCTTCAGAAAGCATTACTATGGCGAATGTGATCCAATTCCTTCTTTTGGTGATATATGGTGGTGGGTGAGTCTCCTCCTTCTCCTCTTTCGTCTCAGTTTTCCTCCACTTCCTTGTCTACTCCTTCACTTCCTGTTATTTCTCCTTCCTCCCTTTCTTCCCCATATCTTTTTTTCTGAAGTTTGTGCACTAGAGGATTTACTTGATCTGGCAGTGGAGTCCATTCCTTGTCGTGATGAACAAACAGCAGTAGCTGACGGTATACCGTTTAAGATAAGATCTGATTTTTATCCCATTAATTCACGTGGGAAGGCTATGGACACTTTTCAGAAATTAGTTGAGGGGGATCTAGGTAATTTAGCGAAGAAATCTTCTACTAAATGTTCAATTAATAACCTTACTATCAAAGAAGAGAAAGCAATTAAAACCCTGATGGATGACAGCAGTGTGGTAATCAGAAATGCTGACAAGGGTGGGTTAATAGTTGGTCATGGACTCCGTAGACTACAGGAATGAAGCCATCCGTCAGCTTTCTGATTCCAACACCTATGTTTATCTCAGAGGTGATCCAACACAGCCTTATAAAAAAAGAATTAACATCACTGTTGGAAAGGGGAGTCGCGATAGGTATCTTCACACATAAAGAAATGAACATGTTTTTGCCAGAATATCCTATCATGCCAATATTTCATTTCTTGCCTAAAGTCCATAAAGGGTGTAATCCCTTAACAGGCAGACCCATAGTGACAGGTATAGGTTCTTTGAACGAACGATTAGGTCAATGGATTGACCATCAATTACAGCCACTTGTCATGGGTCTTCCTGGTTATTTAAGGGACACTAAGCAATTGCTAATCCAATTAAACAAGTTCTAATGGACACATGGGTATAGCTGGGTGACATGTGATGTCACCAGTCTGTACTCATGCATTCCTCACTCACTAGAACTACAGGCAGTCTCTTTTTTTCTGTCCAAATTCAGTGGATACTCCCTGGCACATCAGGAATTAATTCTTCTCAGCCTGGAATATCTTCTCACTCACAATATTTTCATGTTCGATGACGAGTACTACCTGCAGAGATGTGGGGCCTCTATGGGAGCCAGTTTTTCCCCATCCCTGGCCAATCTATACATGGGATGGTGGTAGAGGTCCCGCATCTTTGCATGTGGTAGTCCCCTTCGAGCAAATACACTACTTTACGGTCACTACATAGACCTGATATTTATAGTTTCAGAAGAAGCTGATAGTTTGGAAGAGTTGTTGGCTTAACTAAATGACAATGACCTTAATTTGAAGTTTACAGGACACAAAAGTCCAACTTTAATTGATTTTTTGCATGTCACTCTGAAGGGGGTGGGAGATAAAATTATCACTAGCCTTTTCAGAAAATCTACAGCAGGGAATGCACTTTTAGGAGCAGACTCCAACCATCCAAAACATACCCTGCGGGCCAATTTTTGTGTCTCAAACAAATTTGCATCAATACTAAAGAATACATGCAGGAATCAAAAATCATGTTTTCTTGTTTCAAGGAAAGGGGTAATTCTGACTCCATACTAAACAGAGTGATTAATATCGCTAACAAAATGCCAAGAGAAAAATTGTTGCAAGAAAACCCTTATAGGAAGAAGATCAATAGGGGAAACAGGGGACCCAAAAGTAATTTATCTGCCTTTTCCTCCACACCGATTTTCTCTACTCCGTTTAGTACAGAACTTCATAAAATCTGGAACATTGTCTAAATACTTACCGGTATCATTCAATGATCCGATCTATGCAAAGATTCTTGCTGATGGGGTTAAAAACTGTGTCTTGCAGAGCTCCTACATTAGGAGGCACTCTATCACAATGTCTGTATTTATAATGTATATATAGTAAGTGCCCTAGTAGACATTGGTTGCAGTTTAAAGGCACATTTGGATGTGGACACAATGATTGCCCCCACATTCTCAGAGGTGATGCGGTTCAAGCGACTGCTATTAATAAACAGTCTTATGCCCTGTACACACGATAGAATTTTCCGACAACAAAATCCTGGATTTATTTCCGACGGATGTTGACTCAGACTTGTCTTGCATACACCCGGTCACACAAATGTTGTCGGAAATTCCGAACGTCAAGAACGCGGTGACGTACAACACATACAACGAGCTGAGAAAAATGAAGTTTAATAGCCAGCGCGGCTCTTCTGCTTGATTCCGAGCATGCGTGGAATTTTGTGCATCGGAATTGTGTACACATGATCGGAATTTACGACAACGGATTTTGTTGTCGGAAAATTTGAGATCCAGATCTCAAATTTTGTTTGTCGGAAATTCCGACGGAAAATGTTCGATGGAGCCTACACATGGTCGGAATTTCCGACAACAAGCTCCCATCGAACATTAATTGTCGGAAAATCCTATCGTGTGTACAGGGCATAACATCACCACATTTGTTAATTGTAACATGGTCTACATTGTAACAATGCCAATCATGTCATATACAATACGTTGGATGCACTACACGCAGATTGCATGATCACTTGTACGATCATTTGTATGACATTCAGAAAGGCCATAATACCAATGTAGCCAATCATTGGAATTTGGTACACCAGAAAAAACACTTCGAGTTTAGTGATCCAGGTTGTTGAGAATATATCTTTGCAAGTCAGAGGAGGGGACAAATTTAGAATATTATGTAAAAGAGATGTATACTCGATCTTCTTTTTTAACACCAGAAAACCGGGGGTAATGAATCATGAATGGGATATTTCCCATTTTTTCTGAGTAATAATGGGTATACTTCCTAGACTCTAATGTCATTTTAATCAAATGCGAATAGGAAGGCCTTTAATTATCTATAATAGCCGCATGTTGGAGAGTAGTATGCTGTCAGCCAATGACATCCGACTGAAAGACATCTAAACAGTCAGCATAGGGTTATGTAGAATGTCTATTAAGCAACCCTGTCATATTAATTTTGGATGGAACAGACAAACAGTTCCTAAAAGATTAGATCGAATGTTTCTATACCTATGTCTTTGACAGTTTCTTCCTGACATGATTATGTCTATCTGCTTCCTTGCATGTATTCATTCTTTCTAGAGTTTATGTTGGATTGAATATGTGTATTTGACAGGTGATCTTAATATTTGCAGGCGGTATATTGGATATATATACCTAATTGATTGAATCATAACCCTGAACATGTTGTTTGCGCCTAAAAGTTTGGACTCCATGCAATTATCTGGTCTTTTTGTCATGGGGTTAATAGCAGTGTTTTCATGCTGTGCTGTGTGATGGGAATCCTAAATTGCCTGTGGGGTTTTCTGACAGAATTAAGAGCCCTTGCACACTGGGGCGGGGGCGGCATCGGCGGTAAAACGCCGCTATTATTAGCGGCGTTTTACCGCCGGTATGCGGCCGCTAGCGGGGCGGTTTTACCCCCCGCTAGCGGCCGAGAAGGGGTTAAATACCACCGCAAAGCGCCTCTGCAGAGGCGCATTGCCGGCGGTATAGCCGCGCCGTCCCATTGATTTCAATGGGCAGGAGCGGTAAAGGAGCGGTATACACTCCGCTCCTTCACCGCTCCGAAGATGCTGCTAGCAGGACTTTTTTTACCGTCCTGCCAGCGCATCGCTCCAGTGTGCAAGCCCTCGGGGCTTTCACACTGGAATGCAAGGAGCGGCACTTTCGGGTCGGTTTGCAGGCGCTATTATTAGCGCAATAGCGCCTGCAAACCGCCCCAGTGTGCAAGGGCTCTTAGGCTTACCTACCCGTGCATGTGCAAGAGCAATATTCATTTATATTTTTCTTCTTATATATTTAGGTTTTTACATGAGAATTCTAATGCTAGGCATGCACAGGTGCTTCTGCCGGGAAACTATACAGGCACTTTTACCAAAGTATATATACATATATGCACATATATTTTTATGGAAAGTTTTTTTTTTTTAAAACAATTTTTTTTGCTTTTAGAAGACTTTGAGTGGGATATTTTCAACCTGTTTAGGTGGTTAAATTATGTCAAGCATGCATCACCGTTAAAGTTTTGGTCTTTATTTATATATCTTTTGTGGGTTTGGCTTGTTTGTTTGTATTTTTGTCTGAAGAGTTAACCTTGTGATCATGTGAGAGAGAAGTTCAACTGACTCACCTTTACATCAACTGAGAGCATTGTGTCACCTGTAGTGGGTGTACACGATGCCTAATTATACCAATTTACGGTTTTGTTTGATTGCATATATATGTCTGTCATTATTTTAAAACTTCGCTATGAATAAGCACCTGCTATAACAGTGTGAAATGCGTCAGTGGTTTTATCCTTGCTGCATGGATTTATTACAACAATAAAGAAATAGTTTTCATTGTAGTGTGGCCATCTGGACCTTTTTGTTCAATTTTTGCATATGGCTGCATATTGAGCTGCACCCACACCCACGAGAGGGGAGAGATCATTAGGAAATAGACACCTAGAGCGGGTTTTTCTTTTTGTATCATATCTTAAAACATGTTATTTTGATGTTTTTTTATTTGTCCAGGGATAATTCCCTCTGCATTTTTAATGAGAGAAAAAAATGGCTTTTGTTATAAAAAACAATATACCTTTAGCAACAATTTTTTGCTAGTTTTCTCATATGCCTAATTAAAGTCTCATATGTTTTGCTTTGGCTTTTGTTTGTAATATGTAGTAGGATGCTTCCTCCACTTAACAATATTGGATTTAGAAATGTGAATGAACATGGTCACTGAGATGATTGCTCTGAATCCTTCACCTCTGTGCAGGTTTATGGCATATAACATGCAACTAGGAAATTATTGTGCTGTGTGTGTTACTTTTGAAACAAACAGAATGGAACAGCCAATAATCGTATAATGTAACTGCTTCCATAGTTAATGTGCAATTAACTATTCATTATCGGCATTAGCCACATATCTCATTGCATATATACCTAGGGAGTTTCTCAGGAAACACAAATGAGAAAAAGCACTTGTACACATAAAAAGAGTACTGTTGTCACAAGATATCAATGCCTTTGTAAAACAAATGAATAGTATATAGGGGAAATTTGCAGTACAACACTGGAAAACAAGTTTTAGAATAAAAATGATTCCAACTGTTTAAAATGTTTTGCCTAGTTTCACGTTTTCTCCAGGCAACTTTCATTTCTATCTGCATTTACTGTATGTAAATTTATTAGTGCATAAACACAGTGTAGGCATATCAAAGAAACAACAAAACATGTACAAGTTCTTTATGAGAAACACTATTTCTTTACCTGTCTTTTCCTATATCATAGTAGAATATGAAAACATCAGTAAACAAGGGCTACTGTACAAGGGCAGATGTGATACAGTGTGATGTGGCAATGGTGTTTATTTACTAAAGGCAAACCCACTTTGCACTACAAGTTCACTTGGAAGTGCAGTCGCTGTAGATCCGAGGGGGATATGAAAGGAAAATTAAAAAACAGCATTTTTGCTTGTACATGATTGGATGATAAAATCAGCAGAGCTTCTCCTGATTTCAGATCTTCCCCTCAGATTTACAGCGACTGCACTTCCAAGTGCACGTGTAGTGCAGAGTGGATTTGCCTTTAGTAAATCAACCCCAATACGTGATAGTGTCAGCAAGGTTTGTACTGTGTGAATAGGGCTATTTGGTCTGTAGATAAACACAATATCCAGCCAGTATGCAATTAACTAATATCACTTGGTGTTAGGACCATTTGAAGATGCTTTGAAACTCCATGAGTCCAGCCTCTCAGTTACCCAAAAGGTGGATCAATGGCCAAGTCCTCCAACCAGAAGAGCTCCTGTAGCACCTACAGAAGAGCAACTCAAAGGAGAGCCATGGTACCAAGGAAAAATGAGCAGAAGGGAAGCAGAGAAACTTCTTCAAAAAGATGGAGACTTTCTAGTGAGGGACAGCATCACCAACCCAGGACAATATGTGTTAACAGGAATGCACAATGGACAGCCCAAACATCTGTTATTGGTGGATCCAGAGGGAGTGGTAAGAACCTTTATTGAGATTAGATCATATGTTGGAACTACTATTCCCAAGCTTCTAGGCTCTTTTTTAAAGTTAAATATTACTGTTATCATTGAGATTTGAAGCCTCTTAGTATACAATGGGGTTGGTTTACTAAGGCAAAATAGACTTTGTACGTGCAGTTACTCACAGAGCTTAGTAAATGAGGTAAACCTTCAAGTTGCAAAGAATACCCAATCACATGCAAGAAAAAGAAACAAAACTGCATTTTTGCTTGCACATGATTGGATGATGGAAGTCAGCAGAGCTTCTACTCATTTACTAAGCTCTGGAGCTACTGAACTTGAAAAGTGCATAGTCTATTTGCCTTTAGTAAATCAACCCCAATGACTTTAATGTGTCTAAATGCAACTTGGATTCACAGCGATCACATGAGCGGAAAGCTCCCAATTTGAAGTATGCATTGGGAGCTTACTGATCCCCGCTGGCTACATGGCTGGGGAGCATATATGCGGCCCCTCAGCGTTAAGGCCCACCCGCCAAGAGGCTGCATATATGCATACTGTCGGCGCCAAGAGGTTAATCAAACTACTGATATTTGAAACAGTTGGATGATGGTCATATACTTTGGTAAGTCTATCATTTTGTGATATCCAACATTGATTGGTCACTAGGGTGTGTTAGTGTATTGGAAACAGTTCTAGCAAAAGGTTATCACTCACTGCGTTTACTGGTTTTGTATTGACACCTTAAATTCTTGTGAAGGAAGGTTCCTGTATCATTTGGTAGACTGACATAATTCCACAGTCAAGACAAACCAATGCTGTGATTTTAAAGGGTGAGTTCGTTCGAAACTGATATTTTAGTGATATTTGCTTACTTCTGTGAACAATCATTGATTATTTGTTATTATTCGTATATAATCCAGTTTTTTTTTATTATTTTCTGTTGTCTACACATACTATAACTCTGTCTGCCTCAGTAAATTAGAGGGTTCTTATGCATAATAATCATTTTTAAGTGCAGTAACCAATAGCAACTACTCCAAATCCAAACTCTGCCATTGAAATCAGTCCTTTACAAGATGGAATGTACTTGGCTACTAAGATTAACATATATTTAAGAAATATTTCTTAAAGTGCACCTGTCCTGAGACTATGGACATATCGTTACATAATATTCTCAAAATTTACAAAGATCACAATAAAGACTGTTAGCCTAGAATGCGGTGACAAAAAAGTCTGACAAACAGCCAAGATTCTAGTGCAGTACACAGTAATAGGAAAAAAGCTAAAGTTTTTGGTGCTTCAGTTATGATTTTAAAGATACTTTTCTTCACAATGCCTCTAGCTACTGTTGTGAATGATGCTTATTTTAAAATACCTTTATGGCAAAAGATCAGTGAAAAATGTAGCACTAAAAATATGAAACAATAAACATTGAACAATATATCAAGTATTGTGTTTAAATAATAAAAACTTTGTGATAAAAATCAAGCTCAAATACAATGAATATAAAACAGAACATATATAATATATAGTATATAATGAATAGAAACAAAGTTCCAAAGGTGAAACAATCCTATGGTAAACATATATGGAGTCCACCAAGAAAAGTTGTCGCTCAGAAGTGGGGTACAAAGGCCTCAGCAGACATGTAGAGCATCAGGGATAGTGTGTCCTCCACCCGAGATAAGGGGTATACACTCTTACCGGAAATAGTGGACTCGAATGTCAGCGACAACAAGTCAATCAAGCGAGGATAGCCCGATCAGCAGATTACCAAGCGATCCAGGGAATCCAAAGAGCTCCAAGAACAAATCCAGGGAATCGTGCAGGTAATCGTGAGGCTGGAACTTGGGTGTTAAGCAGCCAGACCCGAAAGCCAAAAACTGATTACAAGATCACATTGCTGAGTCATCAAAAAGTTCACATTCTTCACTTCTCTCAAAAGTGGTAGCAGCTGACTGTATGAATTTTAATTTGAGCTGAGGATTGGTTGACTTCCATATTCCAATCATGTGCAAGCAAAATACTGTCATTTGGTATTCTTTGCAAAATACATTTTTACTACATTCACTAAGCTAATTGAAATTTCCCTTGCAAAATGAAAAGCATATTTACATTTAGTAAATAAACCACACAGTAAACATTTTTTCGTGGAGAAAAAAAGGCCACCTGCTGTTATTGTCAATGGCACTTGGCAATACTCTAATTGATTAAACGTTTTTGATTAACAGGAGAGTGATAAGATTGGCAGCGATGAGACTACAGTACTTCCTCATTCTTCCACCTTGTCCTGGCATGGGAGCTGAAAAATCTCCCCCAAAATTGTTTTTGGTCATTTAATAGTGTAGTGCTAAATTATAATGTTTTGTAACAGTTTTTTTGTACTTGGATCTTTGTCACACTTGTCAAGAACTGGAAATTTACATCATTAATTTTCTGGTGTTTTGCAGGTCCGGACCAAAGATGTGCTCTTTGAGAGTATCAGTCATTTAATTTCCTACCACTTACATAACCAACAACCGATTGTGGCAGCCGAGAGCGAGCTGCACTTGTGGCAGGTGATAGCACGGAGAACAACATCCTAGGTAAAATATCATAGTAAAAGAAAAAAAAAAACGTAAGCAGAAAACAGAAGGCACACGTTTTAAATAATAGTAGTGTTGATTATAGTATCTATCTACTGTCAGGTCCATAAATATTGGGACATCGACACAATTCTAATCTTTTTGGCTCTATACACCACCACAATGGATTTGAAATGAAACAAACAAGATGTGCTTTAACTGCAGACTTTCAGCTTTAATTTGAGGGTATTTACATCCAAATCAGGTGAACTGTGTAGGAATTACAACAGTTTGTATATGTGCCTCCCACTTTTTAAGGGACCAAAAGTAATGGGACAATTGGCTGCTCAGCTGTTCCATGGCCAGGTGTGTGTTATTCCCTCATTATCCCATTTACAAGGAGCAGATAAAAGGTCCAGAGTTCATTTCAAGTGTGCTATTTGCATTTGGAATCTGTTACTGTCAACTCTCAATATGAAATCCAAAGAGCTGTCACTATCCGTGAAGCAAGCCATCATTAGGCTGAAAAAACAAAACAAACCCATCAGAGAGATAGCAAAAACATTCGGTGTGGCTAAATCATCTGTTTGGAACATCCTTTAAAAAGAAAGAACGCACTGGTGAGCTCAGCAACACCAAAAGACCCGGAAGACCACGGAAAACAACTGTGGTGGATGACCAAAGAATTCTTTCCCTGGTGAAGAAAACACCCTTCACAACAGTTGGCCAGATCAAGAACACTCTCCAGGAGGTAAGTGTATGTGTGTCAAAGTCAACAATCAAGAGAAGACTTCACCAGAGTGAATACAGAGGGTTCACCACAAGATGTAAACCATTGGTGAGCCTCAAAAACAGGAAGGCCAGATTAGAGTTTGCCAAACAACATCTAAAAAAGCCTTCATGTATGGCTGCCAATGGAACTGGTTCTCTAGTATTTATTGATGATGTGATTGCTGACAAAAGCAGCAGGATGAATTCTGAAGTGTTTCGGGCAATATTATCTGCTCATATTCAGCAAAATGCTTCAGAACTCATTGGACGGCACTTCACAGTGCAGATGGACAATGACTCGAAGCATACTGCGAAAGCAACCAAAGAGTTTTTTAAGGGAAAGAAGTGGAATGTTATGCAATGGCCAAGTCAATCACCTGACCTGAATCCGATTGAGCATGCATTTCACTTGCTGAAGACAAAACTGAAGGGAAAATGCCCCAAGAACAAGCAGGAACTGAAGACAGCTGCAGTAGAGGCCTGGCAGAGCATCACCAGGGATGAAACCCAGTGTCTGGTGATGTCTATGCATTCCAGACTTCAGGCTGTAATTGACTGCAAAGGAATTGCAACCAAGTATTAACAAGTGAAGGTTTGATGGATGATTGTTAATCTGTCCCATTACTTTTGGTCCCTTAAAAAGTGGGAGGCACATATACAAACTGTTGTAATTCCTATACCGTTCACCTGATTTGGATGTAAATTTCCTCAAATTAAAGCTGAGAGTCTGCAGTTAAAGCACATCTTGTTCGTTTCATTTCAAATCGATTGTGGTGGTGTATAGAGCAAAAAGATTAGAATTGTGTCAATGTCCCAATATTTATGGACCTGACTGTATATTGAAATGTTACTAATAGAAAAAAATATAATAAACTACTTTTACCCAAATATGGGGAATAGTTGTTTTTGATGCAGAGATCTGGAGTAATTGGCATGGCATTTTATATATTGGAACTGATACTATTGGTGCCTGATTAAATAAATGTGTGGTTCCTAAAGTTCAACCCCATCCAAAAGTTTTTTTTTTCTCTAGTTTTAGTTCCACTGCAAGAATGATTAAGTTCACCTATGATGAAGAGTGTGCCCATTATCTATCTGTACCAGTACAGAACCCTGAATTGAAAGTGGAAAAAGGAGAAAAACATATTTTAACCGCTTGCCGACCAGCCGCCGTCATTATACTGTGACAGGTCGGCTCCTTCCCATGAATCGCCGTAGATGTACTTCGGTCCCTTTAACAGCTCAGCCCGCTGCACAGCAGAGGAGCTTATACGTGTCCGCGATGTCCACCGGCCACCCACAATCGCTCCACAGAGAGCCAGAACAGGGATCTGTCAGTGTAAACAAACAGATCCCCGTTCTGACAGGGAAGTACAGAATGATAGTCTGTTCCTTGTGATTAGGAACAACGATCTCTCTGTACTCTCAGTCAGTCCACTCCCCCCACCATTAGAAACACCTCCCAGGGATCACATTTAACCCCTTGATCACCCCTAGTGTTAACCCCTTTCCTGCCAGTGTCATTTATACAGTAATCAGTGCATTTTTATAGCACTAATCTCTGTATAAATGTCAATGGTCCCATAGATATGTAGAAGAATACATATTGGCCTAAACTGATGAAGAAATTTTGTTTTTTTTAAAAAAATTGGGGGATATTTATTATAGCAAAAAGTAAAAAATATTGTTTTCTTTTCAAAATTGTTGGTCTTATTTTGTTTATAGCGCAAAAAACAAAAACTGCAGAGGTGATCAAATACCACCAAAAGAAAGCTCTATTTGTGGGAAAAAAAGGTCATCAATTTTGTTTGTGTACAGGGTCTCACAACCGTGCAATTGTCATCTAAATTAACACAGTGCCGAATTGTAAAAAACAGCGTGGTCATTAAGGGGGTAAATCCTTCCGGTCCTTAAGTAGATAAGGTCTCTGTTTACTTAAAAAAAAAAATGCAAAATAGGCACAAGGGACAATACTTACCTTTACCGTGATGTGTCCCTTGTCTTTTAGTTCAGTAGAAATCTTCTGTCCTCCGATGACTCCCCAGCCCGCCACAGTAATCTTCTGGTGCAGCATGGGTTATTAGAACTGAGGAGCTAATACAAGCTCTCATCAAGAGTGCCAACTATGCCCAGCCTTTCTGCCCAACTCCTCCATTCATAGAAGCTGTTGAAATGTGATCTATAATTGGAGGAGATGGACCTTTCAATCATCCACCCATCCTCTATATATAGATCCTTTTTCAGCCTGTCACAGAGTGTTTAGTCTTCTGGCTGTTATTTCACCGCTTGTTTCCTCAGTCTTAGACTCTGTCCTGGCTAATGCCTTGTTAGAGGAGAAAGAGGAAGAGAAAAGAAGAGGTGCCAGTGCCCTCTTTGGAATCTGTGGCAGACACGTGCAGTCTTGTCTAAGTGCATAGCCTGGGAACTGGGTTAGATTCTCACAGATTCTTCTGTCCTGTGGCATTTGGTCAACCCTTCCAGGTGCCCTGTGATATTGTGTGGACAGCGTGGGAGAAAGATGTTATGCCTGGAGCAGATGTCCCTTTCAGGGGAAATTCTGTAGTGAGCTGCTAGACTCTTTCTTTAGGAGGTCACTGGTGGTAGGTGCATGCTTTTGCCAGTTATAAAGATGACAAAGGACCCAGTGTGCAAAACTACAGATTTAGGAAGGATCCCTTTTATCCCTCCCAGATCTCTGCTTCTAAGTACTGTCTCTGGTCCAGTCTCTTACACCCAGTCGTGTCACAAACACTGGACTTTCAGGCTAGCTAAGCCCAGCTCCAAGCCCCCCTCACAGTGATGGGGTGCCCCCACTTCAAGTAGGGGGACATCTGTCATCCTTTGCAGCTTTCTGGGTCTAGACATCCTGGATTTTTAGGTTCAGTAAGTCATCTCCTAGAGGTACAAGCTGAAGTTTGTTCTCTTCCTCCAGCCCTTTTTTTGCCATCCAGTCTGCCCTCTTCCCTGTAGTGACTGGGAGATCTGCCAACTGCACTGCAACAGCTACTTGCCTTAGGGGTCATTGTTTCTGTTCCCATGGAGGAGCACTTTCCGGGGGTT
The DNA here is from genome assembly GCA_037952925.1 of Lithobates clamitans. NCBI lineage: Eukaryota > Metazoa > Chordata > Amphibia > Anura > Ranidae > Lithobates > Lithobates clamitans. The sequence continues at coordinate 2,242,789 of JBBGZY010001904.1, forward strand.
TGTACTGCAGCCTATTTATAGTTCCAAAGACCGAGGGCTACATTCGCATCCTGGTCCAAAAATCCCTGAACTTCTTCCTTCAAGTTCACAAGTTTCTAACTTCCTTTCTACAGAAAGATTTCCTAGCTTTCATGGACATTCAGGATGCCTATTTGCATATCCCCATCTTTTCCCCACGCCAGTGATTTTTGCTCTTTGCAGTGGGCGAGACACTTTTCCCTTTGACCTGTCAGCAGCTTTTGGGTCTTCACAGAAATGGTGGTTCTTATCCTGGCTTTGTTTTGGTTACAGGGCTTTGTGGGCTATCTAGACAACCTGCTGCTTTAGGATCAATCCATCCTGGCTCTTACTTCCAATGGGCAGTGGTTGGTATGAGGGTTGCGTAGCTTTGGGTGGATCCTAAAATTTCATAAGTCTGTGTTGGACTCAACTGACTACCTGGAAAGCCTGGACTGTTTTTTTACACAAACTAGGCTTGGGTCTTTATTCCTCCAGATACGATCTAGTTCCTCTGCTGAACTCTTGAGTCCAGAAAATGTCCCTCAGTTTCTTTTGCATGAGGGTACTAGGGCTGATGGTAGCCTCTTACAAGGCCTTGCATGGTGCCCATTTTTCACTCCAGGCTGCTACAATTCAGCATTCTAACTGCATAGAACAAAACACGCCAGTCTCTGGACTGGCCTATGCCTCTGTCACCGAGTGCCAAATTGTTCCTGTCATGGTGGATCTCCAACCTGGCGCTGCAATCAGGGAAGTTGTTCCTGCCTTTAACCTGGAAGATACTTGCAACAGATGTCAGCCTATCTAACTAGGGTGGAGTTCTCAGGATCTTCATGGTCTAGGAAACAAAGCAGGAAAGTGAAACTGAACTTCCCATCAACATTCTGGAACTAATTGCTATTCAAATATCCCTTTAATGTCAGGCTCCTCAGCTTTGGGGGCTCCCAATGAGGGTAAAGTCAGACTTCGCACTGCGTTCGTCAACCACCATCAAAGCACCAGAAGTTGTGCAGCCTAAACTGAGGCAGATCTGATTCTGACCTAGGCAGCACAGCATGTTTCAGCCCTATACATTCATGAATCTATATCTCAACTGACATTGACTGGTCCCGGGTGAGTGGTTCCTTCACCCCAGGGTGTTGCAAGACCTCTGTCATAGGTGGTAATGGTGGGCATTGGCGTTCTAGTATCCTGGTTCAACACCAAACTGGGCAGATTTGTCATCAGTTCCAGGGATCCTTGAGCCTTCGCTGTAGATACTCTGGTGACTTTGGTTCTCCCTTATCTATGCCTTTCTTCCCATAAAGAACTTCCTCAGCTGCTACACGGGATCTATGTGAGGGCTTTCCAGTGATCTTCATGGCACTAAACTGGCTCAAAAAAGTGTGATACTCAGATGTAATTTATATCCTGATAGACACTGTACTGCTGCTTTTTGACTTCCCAGATCTTCTGTCGCAAGACTGGTCCTTCATAGGGATGTGCCGAACACCCCCCGGTTCGGTTCGCATCCAGAACATGCGAACGGACCAAACGTTTGCGTGAATATTCGAACACCATTAAAGTGTGGACAGGTGTCTTTTATACTGATAACAAGTTCAAACAGGTGCCATTCATACAGGTAATGAGTGGAGGACAGAGGAGCCTCTTAAAGAAGAAGGTAAAGGTCTGTGAGAGACAGAAATCTTGCTTGTTTGTAGGTGACCAAATACTTATTTTCCACCATAATTTGCAAAAAAATTCTTTCAAAAATCAGACAATGTGATTGTCTGGATTTGTTTCCACATTTTGTCTCTCATAGTTGAGGTATACCTATGAAGACAATTACAGGCCTTTCTCATCTTTTTAAGTGGGAGAACTTGCACAATTGGTGGCTGACTAAATACTTTTTTGCCTCACTGTACAAGTTATTGTCCTAAAAAGGGTTTGGGGACCCGGGTCCTGCCCCAGGGGACATGTATCAATGCAAAAGAAAGTTTTAAAAACGGCCGTTTTTTAAGGGAGTAGTGATTTTAATTATGCTTAAAGTGAAAAAATAAAAGTGAAATATTCCTTTAAATATCGTACCTGGGGGGTGTCTGTAGTATGCTTGTAAAGTGGCACGTGTTTCCCGTGTTTAGAATTGTCCCTGCACAAAATGACATTTCTAAAGGAATACAAGTCATTTAAAACTGCTTGCGCTGTAATGTAATGTCAGGTCCCGGCAATATGGATAAAAATTATTGAGAAAAACGGCATGGGTAACCCCCCCCCCACCCCAGCTCATTACCAGGCCCTTTAGGTCTTGTATGGATATTTAGGGGAACCCAGCACCCAAATTAAAAAAAGAAAAGGCGTGGGGCCCCCAGGCCCTATACACTCTGAACAGCAGTATACAGGCGGTCCAAGCAAGACAGGGACTGTAGGTTTGTTCTCAAGTTGAATCTGTTTGTAATTTGGAACAGGTACATTTTTTGTGTAGCTCCAGACAAAAAATCTATTTTTAAGCTTTTTGGATAACATAGGGAAGGGTTATCATCACCCCTGTAACATTTGTTTTGCTGTCTGTGCCCCTGTTCAGAAGAGTCCACCTCACTTTCTGTCCCAATGACAATTGGATTTTGAAAATTTTGAGTTTTTAGGGAAACAAGGATTGGTGATAATAAAGAATCAGTGGAGACACATTTTTCCCATATTAACCCTTACAGGAGAGAATTTCCTCTCACTACCTGTTGTCTCCCGCCGTTTGTAAGTAGGAGTCGTTTGTAAGTCGGATGTTTGAAAGTAGGGGATCGCCTATATATACTATACGGCCTGCCCTATATACTCTGCAGAAATTTGGGCCTTAGGTGTTGGTGGTACCAGAACACTGTATGCCCTCACAGTTACTCTTGGTGCGTGCTGGAACGGGCCCTGCTGTGAAATATTATATCAAGAATTGTAATTGCATGCCCCTGTTGAACAGGGTCAGAAAAATTGGGCCTTTGGTGGTGGTGTGGTGGTGTTGCCACAAAACTGTAAGCCCTCACAGTTACTCTTGGTGGGCGCTGGAACGGGCCCTGCTGTGAAATATTATATCAAGAATTGTAATTACATGCACCTGTTGAACAGGGTCAGAAAAATTGGGCCTTTGGTGGTGTGGTGGTGTTGCCACAAAACTGTAAGCCCTCACAGTTACTCTTGGTGGGCACAGGAACGGCCCCTGCTGTGAAATATTAGATCAAAAATTGTAATTACACGCCCCTGTTAAACAGGGCAGAAAATTGGGCCTTAGGCACTGGTTCTGGTGCCTCAACACTATAACCCCTCACAGATACTCTAGTTGAGTACAGGAATGAGCCGTGCTGCAAAATATTACAGAAAAAACTGTAATTACACGCTCCTGTTAACCACTTGAGGACAGCGCTATAGCCAAATGACGGCCACAGCGCGGACCTGAATTCCAGGAGGCTGTCCTAGGACATCCTCCCCTTTGCGTGCTCCCCACGTGTCCCCTGCAGGGCGCGTGCGGCACGCGCTGTGATCACCGAGTCACCGAGACTCGAGTGATCACCAATCCGAGTAAGGGGCCGATCCCCGCCCCGTACCAGGTGATCAGCTGTCAGCCAATGACAGCTGATCATGTGTGTAAACAAAAGCTCGGTAATCGTTTTTTAAAAAGCCGATCACTGGCTTATGCTCAAGGGACATCGGCCCCGAAGAGGAAGGAGGCACATCTGCCTCATCTGTGCCCACAAGTACCGCCTGCCAGTGCCCACAGTGCCTACCAGTGCCACCTATCAATGCCCATGAGTGCCACCTATCAATGCCCACAAGTGCCACCTATCAATGCCCACAAATGTCACCTATCAATGCCCACCAGTGGTGCCAATCAGTACCTCATCAGTGCCACCTAGCAGTGCTGCTTTTCAGTGTAACCTATCAGTGCCTATCACTGCCACCCATCAGTGCCCATCACTGCCAGCTATCAGTGCCACTTCTCAGTGCCCACCAATGCCACCTATCAATGCCCTTCAGTGTCACCTCTCAGTGTCACCTATCAGTGCACACCAGTGCCGCCTATCATTGCCCACCAGTGCCACCAATCAATGCCCCCCAGTGCCGCCCTATTGGTGCCCATCTGCGCAGCCCATCGGTGCCCATCAGTGCAGCCTCATCAGCGTTCATCAGTGAAGGAGAAAAATTACCTGTTTGCAAAATTTATAACAAAATATAAAAAAATATAATTAAAAAAAAAAAAAATTGGTCTTTTTAAATTTTTTTAACAAATATTAAAAACTGCAGAAGTGATCAAATACCACCAAAAGAAATCTCTATTTGTGGGAAAAAATGATAAAAATTTCATTTGGTACAGTGTTAAATGACCGTGCAATGGTCATTCAAAGTGCGACAGCGCTGAAAGCTGAAAATTGGTCTGGACAAGAAGGGCGTTTAAGTGCCCAGTAAGCAAGTGGTTAAACAGGGGCAGAAAAATTGGGCTTTAGACACTGGTGCTGGTGCCACAACACTGCAACCCCTCACAGATACTCTAGTTGAGCACAGGAACAAGCCCTGCTGCAAAATAATAAAGCAAAAATTGTAATTACACCACCCTGTTAAACAGGGGCAGAAAAATTGGGCTTTAGGCACTGGTGATGGTGCCCAGAACCAAAAATGTTCTTAGAAGCTATCAACATGAACATTGAGGAGGAATAGGACAGTCACTCAGCATAACAGGATAGTCACTCAACATCAGCATAGGCAGTCTTCAAGGGATCTCACATTCATAAAAAAATTAATCAGTTACATCAGCATCAGGTGCTTGGTAGCTGGTGATCTGAAACTCATTCATTTTTATGAAGGTGAACCGATCAAACGAGTCTGTGGACAGGCGCACTCTGTGATCGGTTACAAAGCCTCCAGCAGCACTGAATGTGCGTTCAGATAGAATGCTAGATGCAGGACAGGCCAGTAGCTCAATTGCATACTATGCAAGCTCTGGCCAGTGATCCATCCTCAAGACCCAGTAACCGAGTGGATTTTCGGTTGGAAAGATCTCCAAGTCTGATCTTGCCCCAAGGTATTCCTGCACCCTGCCTTTGGCCAATTATGGCTCTCTTTGCTGACGATGCTGTAATTGGCCAAAGTATGCGGGTCATAGTGCATGCTTGGCCAATCATCAGCCAGCAATGCATTGCAATTACGCAGTTCATTATGGGGCGTGATGCACCGCTCAAATTTGGCGCGAACACCCCATAATGTTCAATCTTCGTCGAACGATCGAAGCCGATGTTTGATTTGACCTCATGTTCGACTCAAACTCGAAGCTAATCCCTAGTCCTCCATATTGCTTCTTGGTCACTAGCTTTGACAGCTTTTCTGTTGAAGCCCAGATCCTGAGGGTCAGTGGCTTGTTGGATTTGGTCATTTTTCTGCTTCTCTGTGCTAGGAAGTTGACTTCTCACATTGGCTAATGTTCCACCTGTAAAGCCTATTTTCCTTGGTGTGAATTAAAGAAGTTACATTTTAGGCAGTTCTCCATAGGGCAAATCCTGGCCTTACTCCAGTGGGGTCTGGATCAGCATTTAGCCTCAAGGGGCAACCTGGAGACCTAAGACATTTTTTCCTAAAGTGGTCTCTTTATTCTTTCTTAACCAGGACATTATCCTGCTGCCCTTTGTCTGGCTTTAGAATGTCCCATGGATGTTCTCTTCACTGTTTGGATATAGTCTGTACTGTGTGAGCTTACCTCTCCACTACGGACAATTTGATTTTGCTCCACCATGGCACAGTGGATTTAGCAAATCATTGTTCAACCCTTTTCTGTAAAGGCCCACTATACTTCACACAGGTGCCTCTTCAGCTTTTCAGCATCATCCATCTGTTTCACAGATTTTCATGGCTGTCTCATGGTCCTCTGTTCACAAGTTTGCAAAGTTTTAACATTTGGATTCTCCGGCCATCTGCTGACACCGGCTTCAGCCAAAAGATGCTAGAGGCTACTGTTCGAAATGGCTTCTTTGACCCTTCTGTTCTGTGGGCCTGTTGGAGTATGTTTGTTGTGTTCCTTACCCCTGCCTGTGATCTGAAGTGTACAAAAAAGCCTTTTTTTTTGGATATAGAACTGAAAAATGTATTTCTTAGCATATAGTACACAAGACCCTTCCCTCTGTCTGTGTATCCTTTTAATGCTTGCTGGGGATTGCTGGGAGTGGGGAGGGGGGTGTTATATGGGGGTCCTGACAGCTCTGCTTTGCCAGTATCCAATCACCTACAGGTGTTAACAAATAACCCGATCGTCTAATGCTGGCCAAAATATGGTCATTTAGACAGTTAGTTCGTTTTTCAGCAAGTTAATGGGCACAAAATCAATAATCGTTGGGGAGTTTTTGAGCCGAAAGAACGAAGGACAAGTTTGGAAATTTTCTGCCGAGCGAATTGAAAGGTTAATGTGTTTCCCATCTGAACTGTCTACACTAGGTATATGTAAAGAATAAACAAAAAATGCATTCATTTATATCCATTGAACGATTTATTGGTCATTACATCATGACAATATCGTTTGCGCTCACGGCCGAATGTTTGTTTTTCGAAAATGGGTTTGGACGATTTTTCGTATAGTGTATGGCCAGCATAAGACTCTGTGTCCTCTACTGTACTCCAAGAAACAGATTTTACAAGTAAATTAAAAAATCCAGTTTTGCGTAATAATTGAAGGTCTTGAATTGTGATGTAGATGATAACTGTTTTTTCATGCAATTGATTAGTAAGTTGTATGTCTTTCAGGGTCACCTACAATTGGAGATGAACATTAATAAAAAGGGAAGTGCGCAGGAGCTTTTCCTAAATGAGGTCACAAATATTAACAACGCGCCATACATGTGGCCCTCTATTCTTCTTTTCTGCCTGAGATTACGTGTAGTCACTACTGGATTATTCTACTTCTTTATTTTTCTTCAACCAGGGGAAGTAGCTGAGTTTACAAGAAATGGATCATTTCAAATAACTCTGTTGGTGACTGTTGACATGAAACCCATCACTGTTAAAAAAACTATGTAAGAAAAGAAAGGATACATTCTAGCCCCCACCAAGAAAACAATATTACCTCTGTATAAAAATGTGCAATTCTTTTTGAACTGTCAAAACAATCTATTGCTGTCTTTTCTCATTATGCTGTAAAAGCTTACACCTTTTCACCACCATTTTCTGGTATCCCTTTGTGTCTCCCATGCATGGCTGACATGTTTGTAGTATAATCTGTATTATACACATTTCTTAAAAAAAACAAACAAACAAAAGAAAACAAAACAAAAAACAACAAGATGCTGCTTTGATTATTTTTTTTTATATACACAATAGTTCAATTATTCTGATACAGTACATTAGGCTTTCCATTAGATGAGATCGTTTTTTCTTTTTTACAAACATAGAAAGAGTGGTGGGCAATAGAATTGCTGGGAAGTATGTGTAAAATATGTTACATGGATTGCACATATGATCAGCATGATTAATGACTTTTGAGAAAATCATTCAATTATCACATAATGATTGTTTGCGTTTTGGAGTGCTGTCACATCTCTTTAGTTTACTTGACTCTTGGACGAAATACAGAAATGGTCTATCTGTGGCCATCCTTTACAGCATTTTGATTAAAGCCTATCAAACGGTATCATTAGCAGTAATCAGCATGGATTCATGAAGAATCGTTCTTTCCAAACCAATCTATTAACCTTCTATGAGGAGGTGAGTTGCCATCTAGATAAAGGAAGGCCCGTAGACGTGGTGTATCTGGATTTTGCAAAAGCATTTGACACAGTCCCCCATAAACATTTACTGTACAAAGTAAGGTCCGTTGGCGTGGACCATAGGGTGAGTACATGGATTGAAAACTGGCTACAGGGGCGAGTTCAGGGGGTAGTGATTAATGGGGAGTACTCAGAATGGTCAGGGGTGGAAAGTGGGGTCCCCCAAGGTTCTGTCCCGGGACCAATCATATTTACTGTATTTATCGGCGTATGACACAAACTTTTTCCCCCTTAAAATAGGGGGGAAATCGTGTGTGTGTGTTATATGCAGATATAGGGCTGACTTGGAGGGGAAGAAGGGAACGAGTGTCGCCGAAATAGACAGAGCCAGATCTCCTGTGTACTCAGCTCAGCTCACAGTCAAGCCCAGTCACACCCCCCTGGACAGCTCCTAGTGTTGACGTCCCGGCATTGGACCGGTGTTATGTCGATCATAGGAGCTGAGCCAAGGGGAGTGACTGCGAGATCCTTCTCTCTGCAGATGGGCACGGATTAGTCTGCAATTATGGACAAGGCTGCAGATGGGCACGGATTAGGCTGCAGAGATGGGCAAGGCTGCAGATGGGCACTGATTAGGTTCCAATGATGGGCAAGGCTACAGATGGGCACTGATTAGGCTGCAATGATGGGCAAGGCTGCAGATGGGCACTGATTAGGCTGCAATGATGGGCAAGGCTGCAGATGGGCACTGATTAGGTTGCAATGATGAGCAATGGCGAGGCTGCAGATGGGCACTGATCAGACTGCAGTGATGGGCAATGGTGAGCCTGCAGATGGGCAATGGCAAGGCTGCAGATGGGCACTGATCAGGCTGCAATGATGGGCAATGACGAGGCTGCAGATGGGCACTGATCAGGCTTCATTAATGGGCAACAGCGAGGCTGCAGATGGGCACTGATAAGGCTGCATTGATCGGCCCTGACCCTTATTTTGCGTCAAAATTCTTTATTTAAAATGTAAGTGTTTTTCCTGAAACTTCCCTCTTAAAATGAAGGTGCGTCAATAAATACGGTAATTTGTTCAAAAACGACCTGGAGGATGGGGTAAACAGTTTAATCTCTGTATTTGCGGTTGATACTAAGCTAAGCAGGGCAATAACTTCGCCGGATGTGGAAACCTTGCAAGAAGATCTGAACAAATTATTGGAGTGGGTAACTACATGGCAAATGAGGTTTAATGTGGAAAAATGTAAAATAATGCATTTGGGTGGCAAAAATAGAGTACTGTCATTTTTGTGCGTATATTGCAACACAGGCAACTAGAGTGGAATGAAGAAGAATTTTACGCATGCCTATATGTGTGTATGCGCAAAGACTTTACGGAACACTTTACTCAGGATCTTTCTGCCTGTAAGATCCCGCATATAAACAAACATCAGTAAATTTTTATGTCCGTGTCCAAGAGGCTTCAGGGTGCAAATACTTGAATGAATACTTTATTCCTATGTTATAAATTATAAAACAACAAATTATTGGCCTTATCCTACTGAGGAAAACTTATTGCAACAAGAAGAAAATGTTTTCCCACTTGCTGGATTCTTGCCTCCAATTTCTAGCAGAAGTGTGAATAAATACAGCTGAAACAATTGGTGTGGCCAAAAGATAGTCAGTTTTCTTTCTGAAGCACAGCTTGCCCAAATGCTCAGTGTTGCTTTTGGTTTTACACACCTTCGTATGTAGCAACTAAAGACATTCCCCAAAAATATCCTTTGAATTCAGCTATGAGGAATAGGGAAACAATAGGAACACAATAGCAACACATCGACCCTGTGGCTGAAGAGAAGAAGACGACCCTTGCATATACTTTTACTGTTCAAAATCTCTAATAAATAAGCAAAGCAACGTTAACTTTAGCTCAATCCATCCTAATCTTGCCTCATGCTAACTAGTTATGATAATAATTCAACAGATTTCAAGACATGGTTCTTTCAGGCTTGTGGTATGAACCTGTGATTGCCTTAGGTCTGCCTAATATACAGTTTCAAATATCTAACTAAAAGTAGAAAAGGGTCCACTTAGTATGTCTGTAATGGTGTTCACTGAAGTCTTGGTGAATAATGTATTTTTATGAACACCTAGATTTATTTTTGCCAAATACCAAAGCCAAGGTGACATCTGATTTTTATGGCATTGGCTACCAGGCACTTTCATAGTTACCTGCATATAGAGTTTGTTATCTCAATTATAGATGTTACTACCTATTGCTACATTAATCAAACAACAAAAAACAATTGAATTACACTTATGTGAACTGTCATATGTTCCAAAGAGTTTGTAATTCTGTCCAGCTGTCTTTGTGATTTGTACACCTTCTCTGTTTGAGTTAAGGAATATCATGGAGCCACTTCCTTGCCCCCAGCCTGCTGATTGGAGAATGAAGGAATGCCAAAAAATGGATAAATCATCCACTCATTTTACTCTCCTATAAACATGTTCCTTGTTATCCGATGTGCATGCAGCATAGTCTGATTGACTGGTAGTGCTTCTCCTCCCTCTACCAATCTGAGTGCTCCTGTGTAAGAGGTGAGAGAAAGCATATACCAAGACAGGTTTGGGTACTTAAAGCAGAACTCCGGGATTTTAAAAAAATCCCCCATTAGTACACCCCCACACAAAACTCTAAACAGTTATTACATTTGTGAAATTTCTTACCGTTTAAGAGATATGTCTGATTGAATTTTCAGGAAGTCAGCTTTGTGATTCAAAAAATGCATCATCCTTTCTGGCAGGGAGGATCTCTTAGAAGAGTGATTGCATCATATCCTCTTCTCTCTCTCTAGCTGTAATCAGCCTACATTTCCCATGAATCCCTGGGATGGGAGTGAATGTGGGAGGTACACTAGGCTTGTACATGTAAATGTGAACTCGCCCACTTCAACATAAATCACACCCCTCATTCTGCAGTCAGCCAGCCATACATAAAACACGGTATGATAGGTTATAGCCTTATTAATACAAAGAATTTTAATATAAATGCATATTAATATAATATTAATTTAATGCATTTAGTAAATACATTTAAATTAAATTAATACATTTCATGAATTTAATATAAATGCAAACCAGTGCAGCCTATCAGTGTCCACCAGTGTCGAATGTCAAGGACCACCATGTCAGGGCCCACCAGTGTCGCTTGTCAGGGACCACCATGTCAGGGACCACCATGTCAGGGACCACCAGTGGGCTAAAACCCAGCCAGGGCCTTTATCCTAAAGGGGGAATCTGATGTCAGCTCACAGACAGAACTCAATCCAAACAGGGTAAGGCCAAGAAAATGTCCTTATGCTCTCATATGGACCAGGAATCAGCTCCATAGTCAGTGGGCATAAATACCAGGGTAGTCAGAGTAACCCAAAAAGAAAAAGCTCACCATAGCGTAAAACCAACTACACCTTTAATAATAAAAATAGTATTGCACATACAATAAGGAGTACAATAAAGAGCATAAGTAAAAAGCTGGCTTGTATAGACCACCCGTTCTTCCAGGACCGTAGCAACACGGCGACTTCAGCACGTCCCTCCTACTGACGCGTTTCATCGCAAGCTGACATCGTCCTGGGGTGCAGGCTGTGCTCTGGCTCACGGCTTATATAATAGACAGAAGAAACCGCACCTCAATCTGAGTCTCGGGTGACAAGGTGTGGTTTCTTTTGTCTATTATCTATTATTGTCTCTATATGTTGGCAGGAGATCGGCTCTCACGCTTACAGGCAGGAAGGGGGAGAGACTAACAGCAGAGAGCGGGATGACAGAGGCACGTAAACTGACCACGGTATGATGGCTCAGCAGCCATGATTACTGTGGTCAGCACACACAGGAACAGACAGGATCAACCAGGTATATTACAAAATAGAAAGGGACAAATTATACAGCACAAGTACTGTGCTATAGATCATGCCTTAAAGGAACAGGATCTTTTTTATTTTTTATTTTTAGGGTACAACCACTTTAAGTTGTTAAGACATACAGTATCTCCATTTTTGTTCAGCCTTTTAAAAGTACACTAGGGAGAAAAAAAAGCTTTTTATTATGTGATTTTTCAGGGCAGCAGACTTTGCAAAAGTCTTTGTTCTCGTATCACCCAACAAGTTACTACTGATATGGTATCACTGCAAGCAAGCAGTGATAACACATCAGGAATGGGGTGTTGGCTAAAAATATCACCATCCAGTAGTGTATAGCATACATAGAAAGATCGCTGCTCAACCCAATCTAGTCTATGTGGTACAAGGTGTGTAAGATGGCCTCAGCCTTTCACCACTCCACAAGCCATACCCTCTCACATGTTTCACCCCACCCACCGGGGCTTAGTCATAGAAGTCTTCTTTTATGACTAACCCCCAGTGGGTGGGGTGAAACAAGTCAGAGGGTTTGGCTTGTGGAGTGGTGCAAGGCTGAGGCCATCCTACTCATGTTTACCACATAGAAAGATCGCTGCTCAACAGAATCTAGTCTAAGTATGCTATACACTACTGGATGGGGATATTTTTAGCCAACACTCCATTCCTAAGTACCAGTGGAACTATACACATTCCCCTTATTTGCTTAGAGTGTCACTACAAGTATTAGCAGTTCCAGGGATAAGAAAATTCAAGGTACAAATCATCAAAACTTGCAATTGTTTATACAAACTTGGGCAATTAGCAATTCTTTTTTTTGAGTTCTTATTCCTGTTACTGGGTTCACCAGACAGCAATTATTTGCTGTTTCGTAATAGAAAACAGAAATGAGAAAAATCTGATGCAGCTGTGAAGTAGGAATGGGGATCAGATTATATGGCCATGGTTATGTGTATAGTAGGGCTGATTTAGAATCCCAGCTAAAAAGCCATTTCTATTTACTATGCTAAGAACATTTTGTACGTGACAGGCTGTGGATTGGCAAATGAACACTTCCCCTTTTAGCAAAACGATCTGTGCCTAGCCTAGCACACTTTTCCTGTCCAGGATGTGTCAAAGGCCAGTCAGCTGATTAAGGAAGTAACCGCAGAGGCAAGGCTTGTGCAATACTTGTGAAACTATATGCTTTGGTAAGCTGCTTGCATTAGTAGAAGTAGGTGAAGGGACAGAATATTTTGTAAAGGAAATGTATCATCTGTGTGCTTGTGACGTAATGTGATAGAGTTATATGTATAATGAATTTCCTGTAAGGAACACTCTGGCGTGTAGACACGAGTCGGGCCAGGAGTGTTCATTCTTGCTAGCTAGAAGAATGAAATAAAAAAACTTGCATACCAGAGTTCATTGCACAGCAGTCAGTACTGTTATTCTCCTACCTCAGCTGTACATAGTAACCAATTAGCTTCCATCTTTTAGGCCGGGTTTACACTAGTGCGACAAACGCTCCGACATTGGGAGCTCATGACGTGTGAAAATCAATGTTTCCCTATGGGAGACGTCTTAACTGGTCCGACACAAGTTGGTCCGACTTTGAAAATGCTCCCTGTGCTACTTTGGTCCAACTTTGATTATACTTCAGCCAATTGACTATCATTGAAGTCGGATCAAAGTCGGATCGCCGTCTTGCATGATCCGACTTTGGCCTGCGACTTGTGCTCAGATGATCTTGAGGGGGAACTTCGTGCCAAATTTTAGATAAAAAAAACGGCATGGGTTCCCCTTTCAAGAGCATTCCAGGGCCTTGGATCTGATATGGATTTTAAGGGGAACCCCCTAAGCTGAAAAAACAGCGTGGGGGTCCCCCCAATCCATACCAGACCCTTAACTGAGCACGCAGCCTGGCTGGTCAAGAAAAGGGGTGGGGATGAGCGAGCGCCCCCCCCTCCTGAACCGTACCAGGCCGCATGCCCTCAACATGGGGGGGTGGGTGCTTTGGGGCAGGGGGCACCCCAAACCCATTATGACCTCACCACCTGGGGCATGATGGGACGTGACGTCATAATGGGCAGAGACACCAAATGACATCACCTGGTGACCACGCTCCATACCTAAATAAGTCATTGCGCACCTTGCACATGGCATTACAGCGGGAGAGAGCGTTGTGTCAACATCGGAAGAAGACTGGAGGGAAGAAGATGAGGGAGAAGACCGGGCCACCGCTAGCAAAAGAGCGGCAAAAGAGCAGAAGATAGCGGAGGAGCCCGGCAGAAGAACCGGAGAGTGGGAGAAGAACCGGAGACCGTGAGAAGAGGCCGGAGAGCACGGAGAAGAGGCTGGAGAGTATGGAGGAGTCCGAAGAGACCCCCGAAGTCGGAAGAAGACCCCCGGAGCTGCCTAATAAATTACTTTAAAAACCTGTCTAGTGTGTTTTTTTTATTGACCATTTTTTCCCCAGGTGAATGGGTAGGGGTACGATGTAACCCATACTCATTCACATAGGGTGGGGGGCTGGGATCTGGGAGCCCCCTAATTAAAGGGGGCTCCCGGATTCCGATAAGCCCCACGCCCGCAGACCCCGACAACCAACGGCCAGGGTTGTCGGGAAGAGGCCCTTGTCCTTATTAACATAGGGACAAGGTGCTTTGGGGTGGGGGGGCCGCAGGGCGCCCCCCTGTCCCAAAGCACCCACCCCCCCATGTTGAGGGTATGCGGCCTGGTAGGTTCAGGATGGGGGGGCGCTCGCTCATCCCCTCCCCTTTTCCTAACCAGCTGGGCTGCGTGCTCAGATAAGGGTCTGGTATGGATTTTGGGGGGACCCCCACGCCGTTTTTTCGGCGTAGGGTGTTCCCATTCAAATCCATGCCAGACCAAAATGCCTGGTATGCTCTTGGAGGGGGAACCCATGCTGGTTTTTTATTTAAAATTTGGCGTGGAGTTCCCCCTCAAGATTCATACCATGCAAGTCGGATCCCCGTTCATTGAAAGTCGGACGTATGTCGACTTCAAGTCGCAGGGCAAAGTCGGATCCAAAGTAGGACGGCTGTCGTGTCACACCAGTGTGAACAAGGCCTTATTGTCAAAGCTGAAGTTCGAAGCTGATTGGTTACTATGCACAGCTGCAGTAGATTCTGTGTGCACCAGTTTTAGTAAATCTCCCTCTTTGTCTGAGCCTACCTTAAAGAAGAACTTCATAAAAACCAGCAACCGACAATGAACACTTTGGTCAGGACTATAAAATGTAAATGTATAGAGTGCAGGGGCCAGGAGTAAGTAACATACAAAACAAGATATAGTGCAGCATTAGGACAAACCCATTGTTCACATCAGATTCCCTCTTTACATCAACAATCCCCATCAGAGTTCCCCCTCAGAGTCCCTCCTCCATATCAGAGTTCTCCCCTTTATATCAGGGTCCCCAGAGTCACCCCCCTTACATTAGGGTCTCCAGATCCACCCACCTAACATCAGGTTTCCCAGTCACCCCCTTACATCAGGGTCTCCAGAGCCCCCCCCAACAACTGAGTCCCTAGAGTAACACCCTTATGTCAGGGTCCCCAGAGCAACCCCCTAACAACAGAGTCCCTAGTTTAAGCAAACCCCTATACATCAGTGAATCTCCTTACATCAGGGCCCCCAGAGTTACCCCCTTACATCGGGGTCCCCAGAGCTACCCCTTTTACACCAGGGTCCCCAGAGTCACCCACTTTTACATCAAGATCCCCAGAGTCACCCTTTTTTTTACATCGGTGTCCCCAGAGTCCCCTTCCTTACATCAGAAATTCAGGATGAACCCTCTACACACTGCCCTTTCTAGCAAACTTTGTAATGAAGATAGGGATTTATAGTTCACACATTTTGTTTACATTCACACATACTTCTTTACATCAGGGTCCCCAGAGCCCCTTCATACATCAAGGTTCTTGTAGCCGCTCTCCTAACATCAGTGTCCCCAGAGTCATCCCCCTTGCATCAGGGCCCCCGAGCTACGCCTCTTACGCTAGGGTCCCCAACATCTCTCTTTTACATCAGGGTTCTTAGAGCCCCCCATCTTGCATCAAGGTCCCCAGAGTCACCCCCTTTCCATCAGGGTCCCCAGAGCTACCTCTCTTACATCAGGGTCCCTAGAGCCACCCCTTTTACATCAGGGTCCCCAGAGTCCCCCCCCCCATTTACATCAGGTTCTCTTGAGTCCCCTTCCTTACATCAGGGTGACCAGAACCCATCTCCATACATCAGGGTTCCCAGAGCCCCCTCCTTGCATTAGGGTCCCCAGAGTAATCCCCCTTTAATCAGGGTCCTCAGAGCTACCCCCTTACATTAGGGTCCCTGTAACCACCCCTTATACATCAGGATCCCCTAGAGTTGACCCCTTTACATAAGAGTCCACAGATTCCCCTTCCTTACATCAGGTTTTCAGAGTCCTTCTCCTCACAATAGGGTCAATACAGTCCCCCTCCTTACATTAGGGTCCCCAAAGCCCCACTTCTTACATTAGGCCCCCCAGAGTCCCTTTCATCACATCAGGGTCCCTAGAGCCACTCCCTCAAATCAGGTTCCCAGAGATTCCCTAATTACATCAGGTCCCCAACGTCCTCCCCCTTACATCAGAGTCCCCCATCTTAACTCAGGGTCCCCAGAGTTGCCCCCTTACATCAGGGTCCCCAGAGCTATTCCACTTACATCAGGTTCCCCAGAGTCACCCTCCCTTTTAACATCAGGGTCCCCAGAGCCACTCCCTTTACATCAGGGTCTCCAGAGTCACCCCCTATTTACATCTGGGTCCCCAGTGTCCCCTTCCTTCCATCAGAAATTCTGGATGAACCCTCTGCACACTACTAAATGCCCTTTCTAGCAAACTTTGCAATGAAAAACAGGTATTTTTAGTTCACATGTATTGTTTACATTCACACATACTTCCTTCACACTACCCTTCATACAGCAGGGTTCTCAGAGCCCCCCTCCATACATCAGGGTCCCCAGAGTGATTCCCCTTGCATCAGGGGCCCCATAGCCACCCATTTTACATCAAGATCCTCAGAGTCTCCCTCTTTACATCAGGTTCCCTAGAGTCCCCTTCCTTACATCAGGGTCCCCAGAACCCCCCTTCATTACATCAGGGTTCCCAGAGCCTTCTCCTTACATCAGGGTCCCCAGAGTCACACCTCTTAAATCAGGGTTCCCAGAGCCCCCCTCCTTACATCAGGGCCCCAGAGTCCCTCTCCCCACATCAGGTTCCCTAGAGCCTTACATCAGGGTTCCCAGAGCCCCCTCCTTGCCTCAGGGTCCCCAGAACCCCTCTTCCTTACATAAGGACTCCCAGAGCCCCCTACTTACATCAGAGTGCCAAAGTCACCCCTCTTATATCATACTTCCCAGAGCCCCCTCCTTGCAACATCAGGGACCCGAGAGCTACCTCCTTACATCAGGGTCCCCAAAGCAACCCTCCTTACATAAGGGTTTCCACAGACACTCCTCTTAATATCAGGGTCCCCAGACCCTCCGTTCTTTACATTAGGGTCCCCAGAGCTGCCCTCACAACATTGAATCTGGGTCTCAAGAGTTCACTTACCCTCTTTGCATCAAAATCCACTCTGTTCCTTCACAGTGCAGCCAGCAGCTACAGATGAAAGATGGGGATGGGGCACTTGCAGCAGGACTGGAGGAGGAAGTTTCATCCTCCTGCTCTGAATGATGGGGGGGTAGTGTACATATTTGGGATTGGTTGCTAAGGTTATAACCATCCCTTATTCTATCCAAAATGAAAACAAATGTTTTGCCTATAGTTTTACTTTAAGACTAACAAGTATATAGGCTCTGATGGCTTCCCTAATCTCTATTACAAAAAATACTGGAAACTGCTTGCACTATATTTAGTCACAGTAATTAACATCCTGAACTTAGTACTCATCAGTGTTGCCTATCAGTGCCTCTTCAGAAGGACTCTGAGCTGAGAACGTCTCTCTCAGTCAGCCCACAGCCTGCACTGACAGTTTCCCTTCCCTCCTCCCTTCGCATGGATGGAAGAGGAGAGAGCCGATCTGCTTTTTCTCCTCCCGCCCTTCTCCTCCTGTGTATGCACCACGGGAAGTGTAAAACCCAGAAGCTGAATGATCAAATTCAGCTGCTTAGCTTCAGACTTCCCACAGTGCACACAGGATGAGAGGGGCGAGAGGAGAAGGAGCAGATCGGCTCTCTCCTCTTCCTTCCATGTTAGGAAGGAGGGAAGGAGAATTGTCAGTGTAGGCTCTGGGCTGTGTGAGAGAGATGCTCATAGCTCAGAGCCCTGTGACAAGCAACCCCGCTGGGGCCCCCCTGACAGTGGCAGAACGCCAGGGCCCAGTCGCAAGTGCGGTCTTTGTGATCCTGGTAGTTCCGGCACTGGTACTCTGCATACGTGAGTGCTCTCCATATTGTCAGCTGGGCGTACCTGGTTCCAGCTTGATGCCAGTCCATCCCCCTCATCAGGTGCCCTGGTAAGGAAGCAGGCTGGGTCCTAGACTCTGTACCTTTGGGAGCCCCGGGTTGGTGTTCTACAAGTGCTTGCCATTTAAAGCTGAGCTGCAGGTTACTATAAAATTTAGCCTTGTAGTGCCCCCTACTGCCGCACTATACAGGTTTAATGCTCATTTTGTCCAGGGGGATGGGAATAGGCACAATACTTTCACTATTCCTAAAGCTCCAAACCGTGATCCATCACCCATCACAGTCATCAGGTGATCAGGAACTATTCCTGGTTCCTAATTGTTAGTATGAGACCTCAAGCTGTCACTGACAGCTCGGTCTTTGTGCTTTGAGCATGCTTTCAGCACTAACACATTAGCGGGTCCAGTTGGCAGGGACTGTGACTTGCCTTAGCAGTGCTTAATCACAGCCCTCCTTCCCTGGAAACAGGGATCCGATCCCCAGCACTTGATGTCCTCCCCGTACACAAGTGCTGGAGGGATCTTTGTTGCAGCTGCAGTAAAGGCACAGGATCAAATGGCTTTCCTCACACTTGTGCAATGCATGAGGCCACAGTAGGCCCTCCTTCTTTGGGGCCTGTGTAAACTGCATACATTGCACCCATGGAGGATAGTCACTCCCATAGACGTCTAAAGGGCCAAATACACCTGATAATGCTCACAAAATAGCTTATGTACTACTTCTAAACCTAGGGCATAGAGTGTATGAGCCCCTAATTGTTGAAATGTGAACAGGCACATTTACAAATAATGGAATTCTGCATGTTGAGCATAGTCAAACATAGTCAGGTGTAGGAAAACACACTTCAAAACACTCAGGTGTGAATGGAGGCTAATGGTGAAGATACTGAGAAGACAAAAAAAGACAAAGGACAAAGAAAAACTGCACATTGGAAAGGCAAAATGACCGAAGAACTATGTAAAACAATTGAAGGAAATGTAGTAAAAATAGGAAGGAATACATGAACAGAAGCTGACATTGCCAACAGCATCTAGACCCTGCCTTTTTATTATAGTGAAGCTGTGAGGCTAGAAATATAAGAGATGACATTATTCACTTATTTTAAATGATGGAAGCTCTGGGAGCTTGACCTAGGCAGCGTTGCACCTCAAAGAAAAGTAGGAAAGCCAGGGTTGGGGGTGGCAAAAAAAAACAATACAGTGATTGCTCCTATAGTTCTATATGAGCAGAGATTTCTATCTCCCCTTTGTGACAAACTACTTCAAATTTAAGGCCTCCTTGGCAGGTGACCATGCTGGAAGGATGTTAATAAAGTATTTTTTTCTTGCAGCTCCACGCTCTGAAGATCAGAGCGGGCTGAACAGTCCACTCTGTTATTTGTTAACCACTTTGATCACAGGGAAATGTTTATGCACATCAACAAACTTTTCCACAGCCTGCCACTTTAAAGTGGTTGTAACCCTTAAAAAAATAGAGCTCCTGTTACCTTACAGCAGATTAAACAGCCCAGTGCTTGTGCTGTCCAATCTGCCCCTTTCTAAACTGTGTCCCCCTCTGTGTGTTGATCACGGTAATCATGGCTGCTGGTCCCTGATTACCGTGGTCAGGTTATGTGCCTCCGTCATCCGCAGCTCTCCTCTCTCCCTCCCTGCCTGTCAGCTCCTGTGTATCTCTCTGCCTGTCAGCCCCTCCCTCCTGCCCCTATTAGTATGTACAGTAAAAGTAAAGAACAATTACAGCCAGCTCCTCTGTCATACTAATCTCTCCTACACTGTTTAATTGTTTTTGTAAAACAAAGCCTGCAAATACCTTATCTTGTATCTCTTCTGGCCGGTCACAGTGATCACGTGACCTTCCCGGCTGTCGTTGGAAGGGGAACTCGGGCCCTCCCTCTGTAGCCGGTATAGTGGAGGAATAGAAGAGCCTGATCTCACGTGACAGGCCATAAAAGATCAAAGATAATGTATTTACAGGCTTTTAAAAAAAAAAAAAAGCAATTACACAATGTAGGATAGAGTAAAAGAACAGAGGAGCTGGCTGTAATTTGTTCTTTACATTTACAACCACTTTAAGGACTCGTTTACACTTGGTTTGAATTTAACACACATTTATTTTAGCAAGTAAGGTGCACATGGAAGGGCTTTGTACAGACAAAGACACAAACAACAAATTACACTGTCTAACAGTCTACAATTAAACAGAGGTTTTAGGTTCACATTCGCAAATATATGTAGAAGCTGCACTGCCTCATCAAGGCCACTCTGTAATGTGAGGTCCTAACTCTAGTCTTTAGGAGCCTGTGTTTTCTTCCTCCCCTCTACCCAGCGGCACCAGCTATTCTGGTCCTGGGCCAGCAGATGGGCAAGCGGAGCCTGGAAAACATAGAGGGGTCGCTCGCAGTGGTTGTGTGAAAGCATTCGGGGCAGCAGCCCAGGAGCCAAGACGCAATTTCTAGTTGCCCTATTGACCTTGCACCTGGGATTTGTCAAGCCCTGCTTTAATGCATGATCAATAGCATAGTGTTGTTGTAGTGTAATTTGTCCCTTTTTGTGAGCTAAAATAAAATATAAAATACTTGGTTGATTCTGCCTGTTCCTGTGTCCCCCTATGTGAACTGACCACGATAATAATGGATGCTGATCCAGGAAACCGTGGTCAGTTTACATGCCTCCATCATCTCGCAGTGTGTGTACAGTCTCTCCCTCTCCCCCTCTCGCTGTCTTTTCAAGTCTGTGTAGTGAGAGCCGGTCTCTTCCCTTATTCCTCCCCTCCCCTCTCCTCCTGACACTATTCCGCTGCAATGCATAACACAATTACTTGTATCCTGTTTTAGCAAGATCTAAAGTACTGTGTGCCTGTTTTTTTAAAATTATAATCCTAAATACCTTCTTTCACAGCACCGCTCTGTGGTCACATGACCTCCCGTTGCTGTCCGGCTGACGTCAGAGGGGAATCTCAGTCCATCCTGGTAATTAGGATTCTATTAAAAAAAAAAAAAACACATCTTTAGATCTTGCTAGAACAGAGAGGATACAAGTAATTGTGTTGTGTGGCTTCACAACCTCTTTAAGGCCCCTATTCTGTTTTTATCAGTAGGAGATCAGCTCACAGATCCCCTAATGATCAGAGCACATGCGTGTCTGCTCAGTTTCTGAAGAGCAGACATGGATAGAGCCCGTTCTACTCTATTGGTGGCTGGGAGTAAATGGACACTACTGTCCGTTTACACCTGACTACCCTTCCATCCGATCTGCCTAAATAGAAGAGGACAGGTCCCCTTCCTTTTTTTTTTAGTGGACAGGATCGGACATGGAGGTAGGCGAGAGACTGTCAGAATACAATAGGATATGAGAACAGCAGCACTCATCTGAGTACAGTATATTAAAACAATTAATGATAAGTTTATTAGGATAAAAATTAAAATAAGAATTAACTTACAGGGTAAGGGTTAAAAAGGCTAGTCACAAGGGGAGACTCTCTGTGTAGTCCTGATCCAGATAGCCCTTCGGTGTGGGGTGCTACTGTTGTCTCTCTAGCTGCAGGGGTTTTCAAGGCTCCGAGTCAAGCTGGCAATCATCTCCCTGTCGGCTGTGACGTCACTGGATGTGGGACACAGGGCCAACAGGCGCACGTTCGGAGCATGCGGGCTCCTTCTTCATGCTGAGTTCACAGCCTGAAGAAGGAGCCCGCATGCTCCGAACACATGCTCCGACTGCCAGCTTGACTCGGAGCCTTGGAAATCCCTGCAGCACTCCATGTGACAGGAGGAAAGCGATCTACATTTCAATGCTAACCTAAAGCAGCTAGGAAAAGTGCAGAGTATAATATTTTGCGTTCAATAAAAAGAACACACTAAATTATACTCTCTTTAGTCTGCAGACTTGAATGTTCAATACTTTCTGCAATTGCAGTGTACTGCATACTGTATTCTATGTGTTTTCTTCTTTGTATCCGCTAGGCTACTGATCATTGATTGTGTTTATCGTATTTAACACTCTCAACACACAAGAAACATAGTTAGGCACAAAAAAAAGGAAGAAATAGCTTCCAGCCTGAAGATTACGGTACATGCTCCTTCTCATATTCAGAGACAGGAATTTCCTGAGGACAAAACATATACAGCACAATAAAACTGCATAATGCTACGTATTCAGGTTGGTAAAGCATAAAAAGATTACAGTCCATGAAGCCATTTTACACTAATGTTCAGCAAACTATACCAATATACCGTCAATGTAGTTTATATATATATATATATATATATATATATATATTCATATTTACACAGCCAGCAAGGGAGGAGTCAGCAAGATCATTTATATAAATAACATAGGAGTTTTATCCTTGTCAACCAATCTCAGCATTTCAATTGCTAACATGCAGTGGAAACCTTCAAAGCTGGTAATTGTTTGCTATGGTTAACAACCTCTCATTTCTTTGTTTTTACTTTATCATTGAGCCAGGCTGCATTTACATATGAAGCTTAAATATAATAAGCTCACTGTGATTATAGCATTATGTTAACATGCATTTTAAGGAGAAACTTTACCCAAGTTCAAGAAAATTAAAGGAGGCAGCCTCAAGTATTGTAGACTCTGACCTTGAAAGGAGTTCTTTGGTGACAGCATACACTTACATTCTATACCATCATCATTGTAATAACAAATAATAGTTGTATTGTCCTTCGGACACAGCTGATCACAGATAGAGGTAAAATGCCAATCACAGCAGCCCTTTACCATGTGATCAGCTGTGTCCAATCAGTGCCCATCAGTGCTACCTATCAGTTCCTATCAGTGCCTATCAGTGCTGCCTATCAGTGCAGCCTCATCAATACCTCCTCCTCATCAGTGCCCATTAGTGCTGCCTTATAAGTGCCCAACAGTGCAGCCTATCAGTACCCATCAGTGCAGCATCATCAGTGCACATCAGTGAAGGAGAAAAATTACTTATGTGCAGAATTTTATAACAAAAACGAATAAAAATATTTTTTTTATCAAAAATTTTTGTCTTTTTTCATTTGTTTAGCATAAATTATAAAACCCAGTGGTGATTAAAAACCTTCAAAAGTAAGCTCTACCTGTCTCGAAAAAATGATAAAAATGTCTTATGGCTACAGTGTTGCATGACTTCGAAATTGTCATTCAAAGTGCGACAGCACTAAAAGCTGAAAATTGGCCTGGGCAGGAAGGGGGTGAAATTGCCCAGTAGGCAAGTGGTTAAAATACAATGTGGAAATGAATATAGGATTTTGCATTTTGACCATAGAAATGTTTTAAGAAACAGATACTTGCAGTCAATGCAGTCCAGTGCTGCCTTCCTCAAAGCCAATGCTTCTCGTGGTCTCTGTTCCTCTGCACCACCATCTTGGATTTTGGAACTGGATGTCACTTCCTGATGACTCACAACCAGTTCTCCACCATTCCGAAAGAAGAAAATGTAGTGCTACTAATCTTAGATTCCAATCCAGAGAAGAAGGAGCTAGTTATGGCTAAGGCCTTTATGGGCTAAAATGATTCAACAGCTTCATGTACACTGGAACTTTTACCCCTGTTGGAACCTAAATCAAGGATTTATTATGTGGACTAAACACTAACTTGCCAACTACGTTTTACTTGAATATTAGTTCGCTACTAAGCATGTGTGAGATTCAGTAGTGCCTCTCTAAGATGTCTATCCTCAATCGTGGAACAATTTTAACGCTGCTCACCCTGAATTTTTCTTCAGGAGTTAGCTTTGCCATTGCTCCATCTTATATCATATCTCGGATTTCTTTTATTTGCTGCTCCAGTATCTCTTTTGTGCAAGACTCAAATTACTTGATTTATGGAGGGCCTTTCAGAGAGGGGAAATGTAACCTTCCAATCTGCAATAACAGTGACAAGTTAGTTTGTACCCTCAGACTTTCTTCTGCACCCTGCTAAATGTAAGGGCTGGTTTAGGCTAGGTTTAGACTGGCAGCAAGATTGCCATACCTCTGAAATGCGATCTGCAGGCAGGTCACATTTCAGAGGCATTTGACAGGTGGTGAGGAGGTGATATGTCCCCCACTGTTGCGGGGTGTATTTGGCATAGCCCCATTCTTTTGAATGAGGCATATTTGGCAGCAGTGTTGCCTGCAGATCGAGATGGGGGGGATAATTTTGCTGCAGCTGTGGCATGTGAACACCCCTGTCTGCTGCCTTTGTAGCTTAAAGTGGTTTCAAAGGCTTGACTTTTTTTAGCTTAAAGTGTTACTAAACCCACAACAGTAAAATCTGTCTGTATATGCAGCATAGCATGCTTGTTATACTCACTGTGGAATTTAAGGGGTTAATCCTCTGCATTGTGTAAAAAGACTGTTTGATCCTGTATGCACAGATCCTCCCCCTCCTGCACTGTCTATCTGGGGAAGGCCAGCTAACACAGGCAGGATAGCCGACCTGCACATGCTCAGTTGTGTCGTTTATGCTGGAGAGAACATTTACTTGTCTTTTAGAGCTAGCCAGGTCACATGATATTGACATCACACATGTGGGTGTGTATACAGGCTGTAGTGGAAATCTCCTCCTACCTGAACTCTCAGCACTGGAGAAATTGTGCTGTTTTTTATTCAACTATGGTATACAGGTTATCTAAAAAGGTATATAGTGGCAGTATTTTAATGTAAAAAGAAGACTTATAAGCTGTGGGCACTGTGGAGGGGCGGGTGAACTATTTTCATATTACTGGGTAAAGTAACACTTTAACCGCTTCAGCCCTGGAAGATTTTACCCCCTTCCTGACCAGAGCACTTTTTGCGATTCAGCACTGCATCGCTTTAACTGACAATTGCGCGGACGTGCGACCTTGCACCCAAACAAAATTGACATCCTTTTTTCCCCACAAATAGAGCTTTCTTTTGGTGGTATTTGATCACCTTTGCAGTTTTTATTTTTTGCACTATAAACAAAAAAAGAGCGTCAATTTTGAAAAAAACGCATTATTTTTTACTTTTTGCTATAATAAATATCCCCCAAAAATAAATTCCCTCAGCTTAGGCCGATATGTATTCTTCTACGTATTTGTGGTAAAAAAATCGCAATAAGCGTATAATGATTGGTTTGCGCAAAAGTTATAGTGTCTACAAAATAGGATATAGTTTTATGGCATTTTTATTTTTAATTTTTTTAAATTAGTAATGGCGGCGATCTGCAATTTTTATCGGGACTGTGACATTAGCGATCAGGGCTATAAAAATGCGTGTGTAAATGACACTGGCAGTGAAGGGGTTAACCACTAGGGGGCGATGAAGGGGTTAAGTGTGTCCTAGGGAGTGATTCTAACTGTGGGGGGTGGGCTTCCAGTCACATGACAGCGATCACTGCTCCCGATGACAGGGAGCGGTGATCTCTGTCATGACACAAGCCAGAATGGGGAAATGCCTTGTTTACATAGGCACTTCCCCGTTCTGAGGCTCTGTGACACGATCGCCGGGAGACTGGCAGACATCGAGTCCGCCGGTCCCGCGGGCACAGTCCCCCGTGGGCACGGTCCCCCGCGGGCACGGTCCTGTGCGCGCCTGCTATCCCCGGCTCTTAAAGGGGACGTACAGGTACGCCCATTTGCCCACCGCTGCTATTGTGCCGATGTATATCGGCAAACAGTGGTCGGCAAGTGGGTAATCCATTCCCTCCGTTAAGGTAAAAAATGTCCCACTAGTTATATTGCTCCTCTCACCCCCCTTTTAATTACCTGAGTCCTTTGCAGTTGGTGCTGGTCTTTCTTTCATTCCTCACAAGTTTAGAGACAGCAGTTACTGATGTCCAAGCAACCACAAGCTCTGTGCAGGAAGCCATCACATTCATGACGCCTTCTCAGCCAATGCTGAACATTACATGCCCCACTCTAAACATGGCGTCTCTCGGTACTCACTTTTCAGTACGAGGGCTGCAGCGTATAGTTTACAAATATTTGTGGAATGAAAAAATCCCCAACAGAGCCCCCCCCTCACATCAGGCCCCCCATCAGAGTCCCTCCCTTACATCAGGTTCCCCTTCAGAGCCTCTCTTACAACAGGGTCCTTATCAGAGCCCCCCCCCCCTTACATCAGGTTCCCCTTCAGAGCCCCCCTTACAACAGGGTCCTCATCAGAGTCCATCCTTACATCGGGTTCCCAAAAAGGGTCAACATAAGAGTCCTCCTTACCTCAGAGCCCCCCTTACATTAAGGTCCCCATCAGAGTTGCTCCTTACATCAGGTTCCCCATCGGAGTCCCCCTTACATCAAGGTCCCCATCAGAGTTCCTTCTTACAACAGGGTCCCTCTTATATCAGGGTCCCTATCAGAGTTCCCCCTTGCATCAGGGACCCCATTAAAATCCCTTCTTACATCAGGTCCCCATCAGAGTTCCCCCTTAGATCATAAGCAGAGACCATAGACAGTGTCTGCTGTCCTTAATCCTCAATCAATGCACATTGAGGATACGCCACTTGCTCTACCAGGGGTCGGATAAAATCTTGTAGCGAACTGGATGTGACCTGCGGGCCGTAGTTTGGCAGCCCCTGGTCTAAGACAACAACTAAAAAAGCTAATAGGACTTGAAGTAACACAGAAACTGAGCACTGGAAACAGGACAGCTTTGAATTTCTGACACAATCAACAGTTATTTTTTTTGTTTTTTACTCATTGAACAGATATAAAGTGTGACCCGGAGGAAAATCTAGACGGAGGGTCGGCATGACTATGGGAGGAGCAGGTCGGCAAGGGTTAAGTTTTTACTGAGTTAGTTGGGGAAAAGGGTAGCTTACCTTATTGGAGGAGCAAGTCAGGTGTTTGGGTGGAGCTGGAAAAGGGTTGGGATGTTGCACAGGCTGTTGGGAAATCATTCCAGGATATTCCTCGTTGGTAGAAGTTCTGTCGGCCCCTGCGGAGAGAAATACAGGCAAGATGAGCGATTTGGAGGCCTTGTGGGAGCAGGTCAGGGCTGCAGCCTCTACACGGGGTCCTCAGTGGCTCCAACAACAGCTATTGGGCATGTTAGGGGGGTCGGGGGTTGATCCATCTCCTCCTGGATCTCCCCTTCATCTAAGCGCGCTAGGAGGGTTCGCCCTCCTGAGCGGTTGAGCCCATCACATACCCCCCGGGTCCGGCGGCCGCATGGGAGCTCCACTCGGAACCCTTCAGTGTCCCCTGCTGGGCCATCAGCTTCTGGCTCCAGCGGAGGGCCTGGGAGGAATCCCCAGCATCGGCGGGACCTGCGGGAGGGGGGGACGCTGCGCTCTCTTCCCCCCTCCTCCCCCTCTACAGTGACACAGGACCTTGCGGCCGGCTCTCCTGCTGATGTGCCTAGCAGGAGGCCGGCCCAGCGCGGGAGACAGTCGGATGCAGGGAGGGGCGGGAGCCCTGTCCCTTCTGGAGCGGTGGGCAGAGCGGACCTTGTGTGCCAGGAGGTCCGGTACCTGCGATCGTCAGCCGCTTCATCTGCAGGCTCAGCTACCTCTCCTGTGGCTGGAGCGTCGGCTCGGCGTGGGAAGGCTAGTGAAACAGGCAGCAGAAGGCAGTTGGCGCCCTCTGCTGCTTCTACTCAGACATTACAGTCTTCTTCAAGCAATGTGAGAGTGACAGCTGCACGGGGGAGTGGCCAAGCTCAATTAAAGGGCCGGCGACCCCCTTCCACAGCTGGGGGTGCACGTGAACCCCGCAGCTGTCAGATGGAGGCGGACGAGGATGCTGATACGCCGGGGCGTGCGGAACCGGAAGAATCGAGGGGAAGGACGCCTGCGGCACAGTCCGTGCGTGAGTCGTCAGCAGAATCCGGCGAGGTGTCCAGCGATGACGGCGATGGGCGATCACCGACCGTGCGCCCTACTGTGCGGAGTCAGCTGGGATCCGGATGTGCGGCTGCTCGGGATTCGGCGCGCAGGCAGCCTGGTGAGTCCAGTTTTATTTCTGCTACTTCTGTGGGGCAAGGGGGTGGGTTCACGGCGGGCGGACAGGAGGGGTCACGGGGCAGGGAGCAAGC
Organism: Lithobates clamitans; assembly: GCA_037952925.1. Taxonomy (NCBI): domain Eukaryota; kingdom Metazoa; phylum Chordata; class Amphibia; order Anura; family Ranidae; genus Lithobates; species Lithobates clamitans. Next base: position 2,270,795 of record JBBGZY010001904.1, read on the forward strand.
GGGTCAGTTAGGTAGGGAACCTGGTGTGGCAGGTCTGGCGGAATTTTTTGCGGGTTTTCGGGAATTGTTGGACCGTTGCGCCCCGCCTGGGCCCTCAGGACCAGTAGCGGGGCCGACGGGGGCGTGGGTCCCTGCCGTGACCGCGTCGGATGGTTTGGGCCGTGATGCCCCCGTTGTGCGTAGTCCTATGCTGTCGCCGGCGGTGAGCACGGCTTCACAGTGGGAAGGACAAACGGATACAGAGATCCCATTATCCCCGACGGTAGTTGAGTCTGCTTCTCAGACGGTGAGGGCCAGTGGCACGGAGTCGCGTAAGGCTAAGGAGTCGGGGGACGATGGGGTTCGTTTGGGTGATAGAGCGCACGGTGAGGTTTATGTGTGCTTCGAGGGTCCGTTGGGGGTGCACCTCAAGCCCGAAGTTAGGGAGAGGATTTGGCGGGGGGAATATGTGGAGATATTCTCCCTCTTGCCGCTGGAGAAATTTAATATAGAGAAAGGTAAAGCAGATGAGAGTAAAAAGGAGGAGGAGGAAAGGCGACGTTGGCGGCTTATCCCTAGGACTTTTTCTAACTGGCTGCAAGCCTTTGCGATATTGGCCAGCGTCATAGGTGAAAAGGAGCCGGAGAATTGTTCTCCGCTTTTTTGCTATTTAGACGCGATTGGGGAGGCTTATAGAGTATATGGGGGACTGGCATGGCTTCGCTATGATGAACAGTTTCGCCAGCGAAAAGCTGTCAGGCCTCAGCTAAGATGGGACCATAAGGATATTGGGCTTTGGATGAAGCTCATGGTGCAGGCTCGGGCTTCGGGCCAGCCCTTTCCAGGGGGGGCCGGCGGTTCAGGCACTGGGCAGCCGGCCTCACAACGAAGAAACTACTGTTGGCAGTTCAACGAAGGAGCGTGCCGCTTTGGCACGACCTGTCGGTTCCGTCACGAGTGCTCCGGATGCGGAGGCTCCCACGGTTTTGCCAAATGCTTCAAGAAGGGGAAGCCGCAATCTGGTGAGTCCGCTTCAAAAAGGGAAGACGCCGGTAAATCTGTCCGAGATGCTGCCGTACCTAAGTAGGTATCCCAGAAGGGAGGCGGCGGTTTTTCTTGCCGAGGGCTTTGCCCATGGTTTTCACATTCCTTGTTCGCTACCCTTGTCTGGGAATTCGGTGCCCAAGAATCTGAAATCTACTTCTCAGTTTCCGCAGGTGGTGACGGATAAGTTAGCTAAGGAGGTGGAGATGGGTAGAATGGCTGGCCCATTCGATCGCCCACCCATACCTGGGTTGCATGTGTCTCCTTTGGGGGTGGTGCCTAAGAAGGAACCACATAAATTTCGGCTGATACATCACTTGTCGTATCCTAAGGGATCTTCGGTGAATGATGCAATAGAGCCTGACTTGACGTCGGTGTCCTATACGTCATTTGATACGGCCGTCAGTTGGGTTCAGAGATATGGGCAAGGGGCATTATTGGCTAAGACGGACATTGAGTCCGCTTTTCGTTTATTACCGGTTCACCCGGATAGCCAGCCGTTGCTGGGTTGTTTTTGGGGTGGTCAGTTTTTTGTGGATCGTTGTCTTCCCATGGGTTGTTCTATTTCTTGTTCCTATTTTGAGACGTTTAGTACCTTTGTCGAATGGGTGGTTCGGGAAGAGTCACAAGTGCGCTCAGTTCTGCACTACCTTGATGATTTTCTTTGTATTGGCCCCCCAAAGTCCACGGTTTGTTCGGTCTTGTTACGAACATTGGAAGACGTGGCGAGGCGTTTCGGTATTCCCCTTGCGCCAGAGAAGACGGAAGGGCCTTCGACAGAAATGCAATTCTTGGGTATCATCATTGATACACAGGCAATGGAGTGTCGCTTGCCGACGGCTAAATTGGAGGACTTGCGATTGTTGGTGAGGGCGGCCTTACAAGCGAAGAAAATTAGGCTGAAGCAATTACAGTCCTTGCTGGGGAAGCTTAATTTCGCCTGCCGCATCATGCCGATGGGGCGCATTTTTTGCCGTCGCCTGAGTGCCGCCACTTCTGGGGTTCGAATGCCACATCATTTTATTCGGCTTTCGGCTGAACACAAGGCTGATCTGCGGGTGTGGGAGGAATTTCTGGCCACCTATAACGGGAGATCCTTGTGGATGGCTCCGGTGGTGTCGGCTTTTGATTTCGATTTGTACACGGATGCAGCGGGCAGTTTGGGTTTCGGGGCGTACTGTCAAGGGGCATGGTGCGCAGAGGCGTGGCCGGAGGAATGGCGTGTCGCGGGCTTCTTGAGTAATCTGGTGTTATTGGAGCTTTTCCCCATTGTGGTGGCACTGGACATTTGGGGGTCTCGCTTTCAAAATCGGCGAGTTTGTTTTCACTGTGATAACATGGGGGTGGTGGCAGTGGTGTCTAGTCTGTCTGCTTCGTCTCCGCCCGTAGTGCGTTTATTACGTTTTTTGGTCCTTCGTTGTTTGAGTTTGAATTGTTTTGTAAAAGCTGTACATGTACCAGGTGTGGAGAATTCCATTGCTGATGCCTTGTCTCGTTTTCAGTGGGACAGGTTCCGGAAGCTGGCGCCGGCGGCGGAGCAGAGGTCGGTTCCTTGTCCTACGCATCTGTGGAGACTGGCATTAGAATAGCGGGTGGCCTGGTACAGCGTTCGGTGAGTGCGGGAACATGGGCGGCTTACTCTTCGGTTTGGCGTGAATGGGACGAACTGGTAAGTTCCGTGGGGGGTTGTGTTTCGGATCAGGACAGGCTCTCCCTGTTGTTGTATGTGATTGGGATGCAGTTTTCCAAGGGAGAGTCGGTATCGAAAATGAACCGGAGATTGGCTGCGTTGGCTTTTCTTCATAAGCTACAAGGCCTGCGGGGTATTACGAAGGACTTTATGGTGCGTCAGGCCATGAAGGGTTTCTGGCGCGGACGCGTGGTAAGAGACACCAGGCGCCCTGTGTCCTTTGGGCTGCTACAGGATATGGTAGGAATCTTGCCCAGGGTTTGTTCCTCGCCTTATGAGGTTCAACTGTTTACGGCTGCCTTTTCTTTGGCTTTCTTTGGAGCCTTGAGGATTGGGGAGCTGGTGAGCAAAAAATAAACGCGGTGTGGGGGGTTTGATGTTTTCGGAGGTACAGATCAATGCGGATAGCGTTCAGCTCCTTATCAGTAGATCTAAAACTGATCAATTGGGCAAAGGGGTTTATGTGACGTTATTTAAGGTGCTTCCGGAGGCAGTGTGTCCGGTACTTTCAGTTCAGCGCTTCGCTCAGGTTCGGAAGGGCGTGCAAGGGTCTTTTTTACAGCACGAGGATGGTTCATCCTTGTCGCGTTTCCAGTTCGTGGCAGTTTTTAAGCGCTGTTTGTTGACGGTTGGAATGCCAGCCTCTCAATTTAATACTCATTCTTTTCGGGTAGGGGCAGCTACGGAGGCAGCTCGTTGGGGTTTGAGTCCACAGATGGTTATGCGCATAGGGAGGTGGGAATCTGATCGTTTTAAAATTTATGTACGTCCGCACATGCTATAATGTTTTTCATGATGTTATTGATTTGTTGGAGTTTTGTTTTGGGCTATATGTTTTTCTTTGGTTGTCTGTTACAGGTTTTCCCCAAGGCCTGGTGTGGATTCTGGGCGACTCTTATGTCTTCTGGGGGGCGATCAGAGCGGATGCGCGGCCCGAAGGGAGACAGCTTGGAGTTCCCCGGAGTGAAGCAGTATGCAAATGGTTGGGAGTTAGAGGCATGATGTGGGGACGGGTTCTTCCGGAATTCCACTATTATTCTAGAGTGGACAGGCCTCCTGATGTTTTGGTGCTCTCAGTGGGAGGAAATGATATGGGGGTCCGGGCAGCTAGGGACATTGTTCGGGATGTAAAGTTTGACATTCTGCGACTGATGCGTGACTTCCCTGGGGTCATCATAGTGTGGTCAGACATAGTGGCACGACACACTTGGCGACATGCGCGTTCCGTTGAACGCTTGAATAAAGCACGGATGAAGGCCAACAGGGAGATCGGGCATTTTGTGTCTCGCCTTGGGGGTGTGGTGGTTCGCCATCGGGATCTGGAAGACCTATCTATTAGGTATTGGAGGGATGACGGTGTACATTTGAATGCGGTTGGAACCGATTTTTGGTTTTTAGGATTGCAGGAAGGGGTTCAGAGGGCTCTGCAGGTGTGGAGGGACTCGCTTTAGTGAGGTGTCACTCAAGCTCGCATGGCGGGTCAGGGGGTCTTTGGGGGGTCAAGAATTGAAACAGTTTATTAAATTTTGGGGGACCCATACAGGGTATGGGATCCCACCTTGGTTGGTTGTTGGTGGTTCTCCCAGGACTTAGGTCCCAAGGGAAAGAGAAATTTGGAAAGTCGCAATGTCCTCGAGCCGGCTGGGGCACAGCTGAGGTCACAGTTGTTATTGAGCAAAATGGGACCCCAAAGACCCCCTCCTGGTGTTAAGAATTGTTATGTTTATGGTTATATTTATTTTGGTTAATAAAAGGCTGTTGTGGCCATTAAAACCCATGTCACTCAGCGTTGTGTGGTTATTATAGGTTTAAGATATGTGCAAGACCGCAGTTGACGAATCCTATAGTCAAGTGTGACCCGGAGGAAAATCTAGACGGAGGGTCGGCATGACTATGGGAGGAGCAGGTCGGCAAGGGTTAAGTTTTTACTGAGTTAGTTGGGGAAAAGGGTAGCTTACCTTATTGGAGGAGCAAGTCAGGTGTTTGGGTGGAGCTGGAAAAGGGTTGGGATGTTGCACAGGCTGTTGGGAAATCATTCCAGGATATTCCTCGTTGGTAGAAGTTCCCTCCCTCCCGCCCTACATTGGGTTATGGGTTTTTCTTTTTATAAAAAAAAAAAAAAAAAAAAAAAGAACAAAGAGAGAAAAAAGGAAAAAAAAAAAAAAAAAAAAAAAAAGTATACATATATATATTTATAGTTTTTATTAAAAAATTTGTCACAGCAGCTGGCGGGTCAGGGGGTCTTTGGGGGGTCAAGAATTGAAACAGTTTATTAAATTTTGGGGGACCCATACAGGGTATGGGATCCCACCTTGGTTGGTTGTTGGTGGTTCTCCCAGGACTTAGGTCCCAAGGGAAAGAGAAATTTGGAAAGTCGCAATGTCCTCGAGCCGGCTGGGGCACAGCTGAGGTCACAGTTGTTATTGAGCAAAATGGGACCCCAAAGACCCCCTCCTGGTGTTAAGAATTGTTATGTTTATGGTTATATTTATTTTGGTTAATAAAAGGCTGTTGTGGCCATTAAAACCCATGTCACTCAGCGTTGTGTGGTTATTATAGGTTTAAGATATGTGCAAGACCGCAGTTGACGAATCCTATAGTCATGCAACACATTCAATGGTATATTTAACAAACGAAATGGAGCAAACAAGGGAAGTTAATTTGTTAACCACTTGACGTCTATAGCCGAATGACGGCCACAGTGCGGACCTGAATTTCCTGGAGGCCGTCACATGACAGCCTCCCCTGTGCACGCTCCCTGAGACTCTGGTGATCACCGATCCGAGTAAGGGGCCAGTCCCGGCCCCTTACCATGTGATCAGCTGTCAGCCAATGACAGCTGATCACATGATGTAAACAAAAGCTTGGTAATCAGTTTTTTTTTCTCCTCGCGCTGACAGCGTGAGGAGAAAAAAAGCCGATCACCGGCTCATCTGCAAGGGACATTGATGCCGAAGAGGAAGAGGCAATTATACCTCATCTGTGCCACCTGCCATTGCCACCTGACAGTGCCCACAGTGCCCACCAGTGCCACCTATCCATGCCCACAAGTGCCACCTATCAATGCCCACACGTGCCACCTATCAATGCCCACCAGTGGTGCCAATCAGTGCCACCTAGCAGTGCTGCCTATCAGTGTAACCGATCAGTGCCCATTATTGCCACCCATCACTGCCACCCATCAGTGCCCATCACTGCCACCTATCGGTGCCCATCAGTGCTGCCTCATCAGCGTACATCAATGAAGGAGAAAAATTACCTGTTTTAAAATTTTTATAACAAAATATATATAAAAAAAAAAAAAAAAATCTTTTTAAATTCAGTCTTTTTACATTTTTTTAACAAAAAATAAAAAACGCAGAGGTGATCAAATACCACCAAAAGAAAGCTCTATTTGGGTACAGTGTTGTATGACCGCGCAATTGTCATTTAAAGTGCATCAGCGCTGAAAGCTGAAAATTGGTCTGGACAGGAGAGAGGTTTAAGTGCCCAGTAAGCAAGTGGTTAAAGGGGTTGTAAAGGTAAAAATTTTTTCACCTTAATGCATTTTATGCATTAAGGTGAAAAAACTTTTGACAGTACCGCCGCCCCCAGCCCCCCCGTTTTACTTACCTGACGCCTCGAATCTTCGCTCCTCGTCCTCGTCAGCTTCATTGCAGCTCAGCCTGGTCGCTGATTGGCTGCAGTGGATGGATTGAAAGCAGCGCAGCCATTGGCTCGCGCTGCTGTCAATCACATCCGATGACGCGGCGCGCCGGGGGGCGGGGCCGAGTGATACAGCGAGCGGCTATAGCCGCCGGCTGTATCACGGGAGCGCGCCCGCAAGCACTCACCACCGTGCGAGGGAGCTCGCATGAAGGTGGTAAATGCTTGCGGGGAGGAGCTGAAACAGCCTCCGAGGGACCCCAGAAGACCAGGTTCGGGGCCACTCTGTGCAGAACGAGCTGCACAGTGAAGGTAAGTATAACATGTTTGTTATTTTAAAAAAAAAAAAACAACAACTTTACAACCCCTTTAAAGTTTAAATACACTTTAACTGGTTCCCGACCGCCTCACGTAGATTTACTGCAGCACAATGGCACCACTGCACGAAACCCAAAACGGGTAAGGGGTCCCCTTTAAGAGCTGCCAGAGGGTGCACGAGCGCCCGCTGCACGGCGGGGGATGCAATGCGCGTGGCTGGTGGGCGCGATCGCGTGCATTAGAGTCTGCCTGCTAGTGGTAACCCCTTCCCTACCAGTGACATTTACACAGTAATCAGTAGTGTAGTGGGTAGCACTCTCGTCTAGCAGTAAAAAGAGTCGCTGGTTCGAATCCCAACCACAGCACTATCTGCCTGGAGTTTGCATGTTCTCCCTGTGCCTGCGTGGGTTTCCTCTGAGTACTCTGGTTTCCTCCCACACTCCAAAGACATGCTGGTAGGTTAGTTGGCTTCTGTCTAAATTGGCCCTAGTATGTATGAATGTGAGTTAGGGACCTTAGATTGTAAGCACATTGAGGGTAGGGACTGATGTGAATATACAATGTATATGTAAAGCGCTGCATAAATTGACTGCGCCTTATAAGTACCTTAAATAATAATAATAATCATGACAATCAGTGCATATTTATAGCACTGATCGCTGTATAAATGTCACTGATCTCAAAAATTTGTCAAAAGTGTCTGATGTGTCCGTCGCAGTACCGCTAAAAATCACAGATCACCCCCATTACTAGTAAAGAAAGAAATAATAATAAAAATGCCATAAATCTTTCCCATAGTTTGTAGACGCTATAACTTTTGCGCAAACCAATCAATATACGCTTATTGCGATATTTTTTTACAAAAAACATGTAGAAGAATATATATTAGCTTAAACTGATGAAGATATTGTTTTTTTAAAAACATTTTTGGGGATATTTATTATAGCGAAAAGTAAAAAATATTGTTTTTTTTTCAAAACTTTTTTTGTTTATAGCGCAAAAAATAAAAACTGCAGAGGTGATCAAATACCACCAAAAGAAAGCTCTATTTGTGTAAAAAAAAAAAAGGACACAAATTTCGTTTGGGTACAGCATTCCATGACCGCGCAATTGTCAGTTAAAGTGACACAGTGCCGAATTGTAAAAAAGTGCTCTGTTCAGGAAGGGGGTAAAATCTCCCGGGGCTGAAGTGGTTAAAGAAAGTGATATGTGACGTCATCAGCATGTGCCAGGTGGGCACCTAGTCATCCTGAAAAAGAGTATTTTTACCATTGGGAAAAAAAAAAAAAAAGAATCCTTGTAATTTTGAAATTGACCACTAGATGGCGCGAACCCCATATAGTTGCTGGCTCCTGGCTTTCTGCACGTGTCAGACTGAATTGCAAAAGCTAGGATCCCCCAGGGGAATGAGAAGCAGAAGCATCATGCCCGGGTGTTCAGACGGAGGAGAGAAGCAGAGCTACCAGGAAGGACTGTACTGGAGAAGTGAAAGTTGGCACCTACAGGTGAGGACATCACGAGGTAGGAGGGGGAAGGGAAGATTTCTGGTGTTGGCTGCCTTCCATATGGCAGGGCAGGTTAACCCATGGGTGAGATGACTACTGCCAAATGTAGAGGCAGGGAGAGGAACCTCTGTAAGCTTCCAGGACATTAGGATTCAGACCTGTACTTATTGTCACTTTCAGGTCTGTAATTGGACCTTTTAGAGCTACTGTATTCCATGGTATTTTTAGCAATAGAGGGAGTGCCTTAGTGGCACTAAATACATTAAATGGTTAGCCTGAGGAACAGATCATTCTAGATGTATACGGAAGATGTATGTATGTGCACATTTGTTAATTATACATGCTTGCGTTGGCAGAAGGACGTTTGGACGAGTCAGAAGGCTCAGGGGACTTGTTGCTTGCTAGGACTGATATGAACTAGGTGAGTGTGTATCTAGTGCCTCCCAGAGTTGGGAGGTGTGTATTAGGAGCAGCACATGTGGTTGGCTGGCCTGTGGATATATATTACAGTACAGTCCTGGCTACTTCATAGGCAGTCGGTGGGAGCCAGCGAAGACCACCTACATCGGCCACAGCTGAAGAGGCTTCTAGTTGTCATCTGAACCATAGAAAGGACTCCTGACTATACTCTACTCTTAGGACCAATAATAGGCTGCTTCGAATACTAAGTCTATTCTGGGGAGACCACCTCAGTTTTATCCCTGAGAAACCAACAGGACCTTCAGCTCTTCTGATCGTAGTCCGCAACCACCCACCTGTCCAGGCTTGAAGCTACAGGTAGGTAGAGACCCCTCTAATCCCAGTACAAAGGACATCCACTGCACAGAGGAGTGGAGGTGTTGCCTCAAGCCCCTGGTTGTCTTTTTTTTTTTGCCATAGTTTTTTGCGCCAAATCCATCACAATATTCTAATGCATTTTAGGGAAAAACCCCAAAAGTGCTTAATTTTTGGTACAGCTGATGAATACTCTTAAATTTTCCAATGCTGAATTGTGTCTTTCAGTGGTGCTTTATTGCTTGAAAATGTTTATAAAGTCACTAGACATTATTTAGCAATTGGTGTGTGTTTCGGGATTGCAGATGTTAGAGTTAAGCTAATCCGTGATATAACCAAGCATTTGCAGCCAGAAAGAGAACAGCAGCAGACTTCTAGTCACCTCCTATAATGCTCATCCATTTGTCTATTGTTAGAGCACACAGTAACTCGTTCTCTTCCTGGAGCGATTGGAGAGGTCAGTAACGCTATTGTGTGCCTTATGTTACAGTATTATTCCCTGGCATTGAAACTGCCACCTGTATAATCACATCATTGACCCTGTGCTGTAGAAAGCCCGATTCTGCGTTTTCATTGATTAAACTTTTCTCTTGTGCTGTATTGAGCAGAATGGACAAGCCGTCATTAGCCTTTCTCAATTACAGTGTTGCTGTCAGAGGATAGTGAGGTCCATAGACCTGTCAGCGGCAGGAGGGGAGATGGCATGGACAGCTGACAGCAGTGCTGGAGAATAGAGGGATAAAGTCAGCATTGTGTTCTTTTAGTGTTACAAGTGTATTCAATTTATGTTTTCTAAAAAGAACATTTTCTTAGATTCGGTTTCCATAACAGGCTTTTTTATGGGTACATGACATAAGTATAAATAAGAAGCTTTTCACACAATTTATGATCTACTAGGATCTCCTCTGTTCTCATGGGCTTTGATCAGTAATGGAACAGCTTATATTTTAAATGTTCTGTGCCTTAAGCTGGCCATGGGCATTAAATGGCCATCAGATATATGGATTCTGCTCACAAAAAATATTTCTTTTGGAAAATATGTTTAGATCAGCTAGGCATTTCTGTTAGTGTCACTGTGGGTTTAAGGGGTAGATACCTCCCAGTGCCACCTTATTACAGAGTAAGCAAAAAAGCAATTGGTTAAAAATACACGACATGACTGTTTCTTACTTGCCCTAAGATTGGTCAGCTGGGGATGTCTGCAACAGTCTAAAGGGTACCCATAAACATAGATATTACTTGATATTTATGTAGCCAAATTCGCCTGGATTGTGCTCTTCTCTTTTCTGTGGACTCTCTTAGCTGTACAGTTTAACCTGCTGGTAAGTCATTTGATGTCGGCAAATCGAGATCTGCAAGGGGATAACTTACTAGTCAGGGACTGATTTGATTTTATAAGATTTGATCTGATGTTAAAGATTTTAGATAAACTGTGTATAATCTTTTTTCTTTAGTCAATAAGCCCACACTTTCATTCATCTTTGCTGTAATACTAGTATACAGAACAGTTGAATTTGCTTTCTAGATTTGAAGGTTGAAAGAAGCAGAAGATGATAATATACCTATTATATCTGATATATTGGATGATACTGAATCACATACACATGATATTAATACTTGAAAAAACTAGAATTATTAAAAACAAGGTGTAATAGCAGATGTGACATTTGGCTTTAGTGCCAAGTTACAGAAGCAGCATTAGTTCTTTTAGTAGAGCATAGCTAGGTCCATACTAGGCAGGTCTTGCTGGACATGGGAACAAAAGCTAAAAGTTAAAAACCTAGAGAAAATTTATTGCCATATGATTGGCATTATATAAACGATATGAAAAACTTCTGCAATCTTTAGCAAAAACAAAGAAATACATACACACACACACACACACACAGACATACATTATCTATCTATCTATCTATCTATCTATCTATCTATCTATCTATCTATCTATCTATCTATCTATCTATCTATCTATCTATCTATCTATCTATCTATCTGTCTATCTATCTGTCTATCTATCTATCTATAGTACTAAATTTGAAATTCTGATAAATGTAAATGAAGCTCATTGTGCTACAACCCCAGTGAAGTACAAAGACATTTATTTCTATGACTCAGATAGGATTGCTCCCTTTAATTTGTGTGTGTAAATATGATTGTTTAGTTAAAGGAGTATGCAGTCTTTACAGACAGAGCTGTTGTTTGCGTGTATGTTTTGTAAAAATTCTATTTACATTGCAGACAGTTTACAGAATGCTCACACATCACTGTTCACACAGACTTACAGGTAGCTGCAATGCATGGGCTTATAATTGTAGAAATAAAACCCATAGTTCTGTACAGTGAGCATTTTATAGCTGAGCTAATATGTTGCAAGTAGACCCTTCGAATATGACATGGGTACACATCTAATGAATACATTTGATTCATTGCTCTTACATTGATCCCATTAAAGCTATAAGTAAAAAAAAAATAAAAAATGAAAGGGCAAGGTGGGCACAGGTAGAACTCCATATAAAACGATGAACACTATATGAGTGGAAGGCTTTTCTTAGGCTGATTACATTTACAGAATGGTCAGAAAAAAAAAATTGCCCCCATTTGATTTGGCTGCACTGACGCAGCCAATGCCAGGAACCTACTGGCCTAGATCAAATATCTGATCTCTGACCGTCATCATTAGAACTTGACCTGTTGCTATAAAGAAAGGTTTGAATGAGCATGCATATAAAAAATTGGGATATAATCCCCATTCTTTTTTTTTTCTTTTGTAATTACCATTGATTTTCAGTAATTCACAGAGTTCACTTTGCTACATTTGGGTACTGTCTGATTAAATGACCAGGACTTCTGATTTGGTTCCCAGGATATCACATATTTCTTTTTGACATTCTAAACAGATGACACTAGTTTAATAACATCCTTACCTGCTACGCTTTTTTAACAGCGATATGACGAAAACCCAATATCTGTAGATCTAGATGCTTGTCCTTGCATTTAGAACTGGTAAATACATTTTATAAAGCTTTTCAATACTTGGGGATTACTGTAGCTTTCATATAGCATGATACATATTTACAAATGTGTAAGGGTAGTGAGCAGATCTACAGCAATCTACTGTAGACATTTTGCATTTTGAGAGGAGATTTTAAAAGCAGAAGACTGCAAGCTCTGTACCTTTTTTATACGAGTCTTTAAGCGGAATTTTGCTGACTGTTCGCCAAGACCCTCAGGTCATTACAGAAACCATAGATACGCAAGATTATGGCAACTGTGAAATGAGTTATTCATATATTACAAGATAAGCTCTGCAGCAGCTTAGTAAGCATATTGAACTGATTTTTGGTTAGTTGGCTTGCATGATATTATAGGGAGATGGCAGTCTTATATTTACTATACCAAAGGGAATAAAATGCATATGATTCACACAAAACAGAGCAATATGCAAAGCAGGGAAGGATGGGTACATCTGCAGATCAAGTAATATGTAGTTGTCGTGTCTTTGCAGGCTCTGTAGGTGGACTTCCTTGTCCATAGGCAGCTGTATTTATAAACCAGGGATTATGTTATCTCCAACAGGGACGTAAGGATGGGACTACATTCATGTATGAAAAAAGCTATATTCCTTCAGTGGTATACAGGAACTCTTCTGGTAATTTGACAATGGCAGCTCAGCCAGTCAAATAAGGCCAATGATGCTGTTTTCCGTGAGGTCACATATCTTGTTCTGCATAGATTCGTCTTCTAGTATTGTTACCATTATATTTAATTGGTTTTAAGGGTCATAGCACGGTCTCTGTAACATTCATGGCAACTAAAGGACCATGGATAAAACAAAACCATTATTCACATCTGCCTAGAACAGCAGTTAAAATGGCCATGGCTATGCTATCATCTGCTGGCTTATAATGATTAGCACAGAAATATATGGCTTTGCTTTGTAATATAGCCTTTGATGCTGATGTCTAGTGTCTAACTGCTCTTAAATGTTGTCTGTTCTTTTATAAGATGTATGGAAACATACCAAATTGGAGCTAATCTTTTTCTGTATTTGTTTAAAGGTACTGTATCCTGTTCAGATTTATAGATTACATAAAATACAGTAGGGTATTTGTGCTGTGCTTACTAGTTGGCCTCATGGCCACATACCTTACATTTTATTTGAATAATTTGGACTTTTCTAATAAGGAGGTAAAGAAATGCATTTACATACAGCTAGACAAAGGCCACATGAGAGGTATTCTTTCCTGCAATCCACTCCCAAGTAATGCTACTTGACTGATACTTGACAGTCTTAGCTGTTCGCTTTTCAAACCAAAATGATGCAGCAGTCATTAGCCCAGTGAGGAATTGCACTGATTTACAGTTAATAAAAGCTTGCACGTTACTTGGACCTTAAGCATAGCAGCCAATCAACCTTTTATTAGTTCTATTACATTGCAGGGGAACTGCAATCAACTGTTTCTCTTTTCTCATTTCATTTTGGAATGGGGAAATATTAGATACTCAGTTTAATTTTTATTGTTGTCAGTGTGCTGTCATGCTGGCATCCACGGAATTGTTGTGAGCTGTACTTCCTATTTTCTGTCTCTGGAGTTCATTTTCTGTATATTCCTTTAGAAAATCCACCAGGGGCCTGTGATAACAAGTTCAGTAGACGGTAATGTCATGTGGTCGCCACAATAGGAATAGGATACATCATACGGCAATAAAAACTTGACAAAAGATTTAACTCATCTAATTACTCATGTATCCACAACTGTTGAAACAAAGGTTTGGCTTTGATTCTACTTTTAGTTATATAATGTCTTCTGCAAATTAACCAAAAATATTTTTCTAAACCACCTGACCCTGAAAGCAATACATTTTTTCTTGGCGGTACCATGGAAGACATTATTTACATTAATGATCAGTGTAAATGCCCAGTAACATTGGTAGTCGTTTAAAATGACCCCTTTAAATTGGTGTTAGATGCATATGCTTCCATTACACGGTCACTCACTGTAGATGCCTGCTGTACGTTGGCATACGTTGTATATTGATGGTCAGTGTAAATGTCCCTTATGCATAAGTAGTTGGTGTAAATGCCTGATGTAAATTGACAGTTGTAGTAAATGCCCCCTGTACATTGACAGTTAGGGGTTGATTTACTAAAGGGAAAAAGACTGTGCACTTTGCAAAGTGCAGTTGCCCTCTGCAAGAGCAGTTGCTCCAGAGCTTAGTAAATGAGCAGAAGCTCTGCTGACTTCCATCATCCAATCACGTGCAAGCAAAAATGCTGTTTTTTTTATTTTCCTTGCACAGGATTGGGTACTCTTTGCAAAGTCAAGCCTTACCTCATTTACTAAGCTCTGGGGCAATTGCACTCACAGAGGGCAACTGCACAGTCTATTTGCCTTTAGTAAATCAACCCCTTAGTGTTATTGTCCCCTGTACATTAGCAGCAAGTTTAAATACCCACTGTGCATGGGCAGTCAGTGTAAAAACCCCTGTGCTCTGGTGTTCAGTGCAAATTCCCCCTCTACACTGGTGATCAGTGCATATTTCCCCCTCCATGCACTGGTGGTCAGTGCAAATGCCTCCTCATGCACTTTTGTTTAGTGCAAATGCCTCCCCCATGCACTGGAGGTCATTGCAAGTGCCCCCCTCTGTGCACCGATGGCCAGTGGAAATGCCTTCTGTACATTGATGGTTAGTACAAATACTCCCGGTACACTTGTGGTCAGTGGAGAAGAAGGCACCCTCACTTTGGTGGTCAGTGGAGGACAAGGCCCCCCTTTACTGGTGGTCAGTAGAGAACAAGATTCCCTCAATCAGATGGTTAGCATAGAAGGTCTCCTTCATTCTGGTTGTCAGCGAATAAGCAGGCCCTCTCATTCTGGTGGTCAGCCGAGAAGGCCACCCTCACACTGGTAGTCAACAGAGGAGACATCTTATCTCTGGTGATGGGCAGAGAAAAAGACCCCCTACACACTATTTTTCAATGGACCAGGGCACTCTCTACACTAGCGGTCCGTGGAGAAGAAAGGCCTCTTTTCATTGGTGTTTAGTGGAGAAGAAGAACCCCTTAACACTGGTATTCATTGGGGAATAAGGGTCCCCTAACACTGGAGGTCAGTGGAGAAGAAGGGCTCTTTTACACTGAAAGACAGCGGAGAAGAAGGGCCCCTTTACACTAGTGGTCAGCAGAGAAGACCGTCTCACATACGTTTTATACGTCAAAGAGCCCACTTACACTGGAGGTCTTTGGAGAAGTGCCCCTTACATTTGTTGTCAGCAAAGAAGGACCCCTTAACACCGATGTGTTGTGGAGAAGGACCCCTTTAAACTGGTAGTCAGTGGAAAGGAAGGGCCTACTTGCACTGGTAGACAGCAGAGAAAATGGCCCCTTTACACTGGTGATCAGCACAGAAGGACCCCTTTACACTGGTTGTCAGGAGAGCAAGACCCCTTAAACTGGTGGTCAGCAGAAAAAAAGAGCCCCCTTACACTGGTGTTTATTGGAAAAACTAATAATCCCCTTACAGTGGTAGTCAGCTGAGAAAAAGGACCTTCTACGCCAGCCATACATGTTACAACGTGAATAAATCATTTCATTAGTGTAGCCAAAACTATGTAAGGACTTTTTTTATATCCAATTCCACACGCCCCTGCACTATATAGTTGTTGATAGATCTAAAGGCAATTGAACAGTCAGACTGTCTTGCATGGTCACTGGTGTTTTAGCAGTAACATAGGTACCTTTTTGGTGAAGCAGGCACCTGAAACTTATTTATGGTAGAGCCACAGGGAAAAGGTGATACTGGTGCCAAATGTGGCTCTAGTTCTGCTAAGTAATGTCAAGGTAGGAACTTTGCAAGCACAGTTGGGTCAATCATTGTGATCACATAGTAATTCTAAAGCTCAGATGGAGTACTTTCATACAAGGGGAATGGCGAGGCAGGCAAGGAGAACTGTACTGGACTTTACCACCCATCCCCTCGCCACCATTGTAGCTCTGTGAGCTGTTATGGTCGTAGACCCACCCCCCAGTTAGATATTATCTTAGTAAATAATGCTTGTCTGTTTAGGAAATGCATAGCTGATTAGGCTTAGAATCATCAAAGGAGAAAAGAAACCTATAGTTCTTCTATTTATTTGCTTGATGGCTTTATTTTAACCATCTCAAGTCCAGACACTTTTACCCCCTTCCAGTCCAGGCCAATTTTCAGCTTTCAACGCTGTCCCTCTTTAAGTGACAATTAGTCATGCAACTCTGTACACATATGAAATATACTGTATAAAAATTTATATTAATAATTAATTGGCATTATATAAAAAATATAATATATAAATAAAAAATATAGAAAATTTTGAAAAAATTCACTTTTTTGAGTAGTGTGTAACCTTTTGAAATGAGGGGGGTGGGATGCAGTTTCCTTTTCTTTTCCTCCACTCTTTAAGGTTGCTATATGGAATAGAATCTCTTTCTTTTTTTGTGTTTCTGTTTTTTGTTTTTAAACAATTTTCTGAACAGGAGATTTTATTGGTTTGAAGTTGCAACGACTGAGCCTGATTTTAATGAGATGCACTTGTGCTGTCATGTGATTTATGTGTTATAAATGTGCTTGTAGTTTTTGCAACTTCTGTAGTTTTGACAAAGCACTTCTATAGTGTGAAACGCGTCAACCTACCTGCATTTCCCCTGGCTGTACCCATCCAGTGCTTTTACTATTTATGCTTCAATAAAGACTTTATACTTTACTTTCTGTGTGGGTGTGCTGCAGATCCGAAGATTCTCTGTTCCATGGCTGCATTCTTTATTATGACTACGCTGGGGCAGTGATCAGGGACACTGGGGCAGGCTGGCACTGCACTGCAGCATCAGTTAAGTGGTTGCCAATGTGGAATGTGATGTACGGGATAACTGAAGGGACCTATGTGTTACACACTGCTTCTGTGTACATGTCTCATACACCAACATATGACTGTTTTCTATCTTATAATGACACAGATTAATGAAGTAACTGTAGTACCGCCTGGTTTTAGATGTGTGCAGACTACTGGGCATCTGTAATGATTGTGATGCTAAGCCCTAAAACTTCTATTTAAAGTATACTGTAACTAAAGACAAAAGTTTTTCTTCTGTTCTGGACAGAGTGTAGAGGGATTAGAACACCTCTCAGTTGTTATTGATGTATGTGCCCCCATTAGGAAGTTCCACCCTCTAGCTTTGTCCTGTTTACCATTATCGTTGAAAGTGAGTAGATCCCAAATTTTGGGTTGTTCCCAGAAAAGTAATAGAGGGGAAATCTTCCAATGAGGACACTAGTTCTTGTAGCCTGGGGGCCCCCAAGGGTTTCCCTTAATTTGTAGGGTTTTCCTCTCACTTTTTGTTTGGCTATGGGACAGGGAGTGAAGGTAAATCTACCAAATGGAGCACACAAAAAAAAAAACAGCAGGGGTTATAATCCTCCTGTTCTCTATCCAGAATGAAAAATAAGTTTTGCCTTTAGTTCTACTTTAACCAATCACGTATATATTCAATGACTATTTCAGGATGTTGATATACCCACACCTAAATATAATTTGCCTAATTAATAATGCCAGCTATATTCATCCTTGACCATTGTATTCTAAACAGTCCTCTGATTTCATCACAAATGCTGAGCTGCCGCGAAAAAATCCAGATGCATATCCAAAGTAGTATTTAAAGCAAAATTAAACCTAAACCTTAAAACCTAAAATTAAAATTAAACCTAAAATTAAACCTTAATCCTAAAAACAAACATTCAATATATTGTAGCATATCAGTCATTAGATGTTTCATTTTTTTCAAGCTCTTATATTTTATTTTCATGTGATGATCGATCACTTGACTGATCCGCAGCTTCACAGACCCGGGAAATGTCTCACTGCCTGTGATTAGCGGTGTACAGTGCTGGTTTCCTGGCGGGATCGGGGAGGTGGGTTAGGATTAGAATCGCAAACACGCCCAAGCCTATCTCTGCTGACTACCTTTTTGTTGAGTGTTTGAAAGAAGCCCAGGGCTACCCCTATTGTACACCTGGCAGAAAGAAAAATGGACTATCTCAGTATCCAGGAATTAACAACAGTTGTTAAAAAAGAATTAACATTTTATTTAAACAAAATTTATTAAAAGAGAAGGACACATATCCATATATGTAAATAAAAACAACAGTTGCAACAATACATATTTTCCTCTAAATGGTCTTTGCTGGTGATGTGGTGTCCTCAGAAGGTGTTGAGGTCACGGGATGTAATTAATGTTGGTGTATGGTCAATCCTCTACATGTTTTGCGATGAAGACCGCTTCTTCATTAGGAGTTAATTACTATCATCTAAGGTAGAGATAACAAGTCATGATAACATGCTTTAATGAAAAATAACACATTTCATATAAGCATATTATCATGACTTGTTATCTCTACCTTAGATGATAGTAATTACCTCCTCCTGAAGAAACCACCAAACAGGATTGACCATACACCAAGAATAATTACATCCCATGCCCTCAACACCTACTGAGGACGCCACATCACCAGCAAAAACCAGGGAGATATGTATTGTTGCGATAGATAGATAGATAGATAGATAGATAGATAGATAGATAGATAGATAGATAGATAGATAGATAGATAGATAGATATGTGTACTTCTCTTTTAATCAATTTTGTATAAATAAAATGTTAATTCTTTTTTAACAACTGTTGTTACTTCCTGGGTACCAAGATAGTCCATTCTCCTTTCTGCCAGGGGCACAATAGGGGTAGCCCCGGGCTTCTTTCAAATATTGCTATCATTAGGATGATGGTACCCCCATACATGTAATAATGTAGCTTTGAATATTGTGGAGTGGACAATAAAAATGGTTATTCTTATGCCCATTACACACGGTCGGATTTTCCGATGGAAAATGTCCGATCGGAGCGTGTTGTCGGAAATTCCGACCGTGTGTGGGCTCCATCGGACATTTTCCATCGGATTTTCCGACACACAAAGTTGGAGAGCAGGAGATAAAATTTTCCGACAACAAAATCCGTTGTCGAAAATTCCGATCGTGTGTACACAAATCCGACGGACAAAGTGCCACGCATGCTCAGAATAAATAAAGAGACGAAAGCTATTGGCCACTGCCCCGTTTATAGTCCCGACGTACGTGTTTTACATCACCGCGTTTAGAATGATCGGATTTTCCGACAACTTTGTGTGACTGTGTGTATGCAAGACAAGTTTGAGCCAACATCCGTCGGAAAAAATCCTAGGATTTTGTTGTCGGAATGTCCGAACAAAGTCCGACCGTGTGTACGGGGCATTAGACTTCATAACTTTAGAAAGGATAGTTCTCAAGGTGACAAGGTGAAGCAGTTCATACATATGCTAGCTACTGGAAAGAAAGATATAAATATGTCTAAACTGCAGATAACGTGTTTGCATTATTGGGGAAATCTATAGACGCAGTACCTGCTGGTGTAAATGCATTTGAGAAACCCAGAGGCATACTTTTCCATTGGTCAATAAAATAGCCTTGTGTCATTTTAATGCCTCATGCACACTGCAGCTCAAAAAAGCTGCTTCTTTGAGTATTTGAGTTTTAATCTTTCTCTGCCTGTTAACTCCCCTCCATGTTACGGTATATGTCCATGCACACTATAGACATTTTCAACAGTTAGGGGGAGGGGAGTTTACAGGAAAGAAAAGGAGAGGAGCTTTTGTGCATAAAAAACCCTCAAAAGCTCCTTAACGCACATTAACGCTGGGCACATTCTAATGGGCAGAATTCTGGCCAATAGAGTGTATTAATGCCAGACGCAGAAACACAGTAACACACATGAACGTGCATGAACGCCCATGTAAAACGCTGCTTTTTACCGCATACTCCTGTAGGAGAAAAAAGCATTGCGCAGATAGTGTGCATGAAGCCTAATTGTGAATTATCTGTGCAGTAATAAGCTATTTGTAATGGGTACACAAACATTACAAACAGAACCTTTCTGAACATTTATCTTGCCCAAGTCATATGTGAATGATGAACCATTGATCAGAACTCTCCTGGATCAGCTAGAAATGTTCCTCAAAGCCTCAATCAAAACCCATACATGTCTTTAATGCAGTACTAAAGCCTGTAAACCTCATAATTTACAAGTAAGTGTTTAGTGAAATTCAACAGAGATGATCAAATGTCTTTGAATTCATAGTGCTGATAATCTATCTGATCTCCCCGTTTGATCCATTCACAGCAGGAAGAATCTACCTAGATTGCGCTTTTTCTAATTTTGGGCTTTTTTAGGATTAAAATAGACCTTCTTTGGATATTTAAATTAAATACTCCATAATACTTTTCCCCACACATCTATTTCTACATGGATACACATTCAAAACAGTAAGCAGAGGAAAATAGTATATACAGTTAGGTCCATATACAGTATTTCACAAAAGTCAGTACACCCCTCACATTTTTGTAAATATTTTATTCTATCTTTTCATGTGACAACACTGAAGAAATGACACTTTGCTACAAGTGTAAGGCTGACCGCAGGTCAGCCTGTTATTGTAGGAGGAGTCAGGCTGCATAAAGCCTGCCCTCCTTCTTCTCCTTGCTTGCGGTCGTAGGATCTCGTGTGCGTCTGACGTCACTTCCGGGTTTGTCTCAGCGGGAGGATGTGCGGCTGCGAGGAGCGAGTCTCCCTGTGGCAGCGGCGGGGTTGCAGGTTTGAACGAGGAGGGGGAGCACCGCTCGTGGTGACCGCTCTCCCTCACACAGCGCTGCGGGCGGCCCTCTGGGTTCCCGTCCTCTGTCATGGAGCCGTGCCGGTGTCCGCACGCACACACTCGCTCTGTCCTCCTCGCCCGGCCTCGGCGCCCTGTTGTGCTGGAGGGGATGGTCAAGGTCCAGCTCGGGCTCGTCCCCGGGGGGTGCTCATGTCTCCCGGCTGGTGGGGGGCAGTGTGTGCGCGCTGCGGGGGGGCTCTCGGTCGCTCTCTGGGTGCTCTCTCTCTCCCCTCCTCTTTCGCCGGGGACCTGTTGCTTGGGCTGTCTCTGGCCCCGCCCCCTCCTCTGCTCTGTGTCGTTGATGGCTGGGGCTTCCTCACTTCGCAGCTCCTCGTGTGTGCTGTGTCCTGCTCATCGCTGTCATCCGGACACGTGGGTTAGTGGTCTTGGTACTTGGGTCCGTTGTCAACACTGGCTGTTCGGGTCAGAGAATGTGAGGAGGGGGGGGGGGGAATCCCCTGCAGCTGCGGCAGTGCCTGTCAGCTCCGCTGTCATTCAGCCATATGTTAGAGGTTCGGAGATGCATTGGTTTTTGCAGCATAGGTATGGATGGGCAGGAAATGGGATCTCGTGCAGCATCATTCCCGGGCGGCTCTGACGTCATTTCCGGGTTCGGAGCAGCTCGTGCGGTGCCTCGCCTCTCAGCTCTGCATCCACTTCGCTGTAAGTGCCTCTGGGTCGACAGAGGGACAGGTACATAGGCAACATAGGTTGGGTACAGTTAGGGTGTTACTGTGTGAGCCTTGGTAAGTGTTTATATCCTTTCAATCACTAATTATATCACTGTTTTAGGATGTATGCTTGTACATTCTGCTGGGAATTTTCCATGGTAAGTGTCAAATTTTGGGAAGTCTTGCAGTGATGAAAAAAAAAAAAAAAAAATCAGAGGGGAACTAGTGGAATTTGTGGAATTCTGGATGACAGAGGTCTTAAGGTGAAATTAATGTGAAATTTATAACCATCCTCTGGTATGTTGCGGACCCCTGAGGCTGCGGCAGTAGTGCGATTTCCACTACCATCATACAATTATGGTTTCTTATGCATTTCATAATTTTCTTGCGATTTCATTCAATTCACGGTCTCTTATGCATGTTACAGTTTCGTAGGTATTTTTTTCGGTTTCTCATACATTTTACGGGTTTGCTCATGCATTTTGTGGTTTTCTCATGCATTTTACGTTTTTTCTCATGCTTTTTTCGGTTTTTTCATGCTTTTTTCGGTTTTCTCACGCATTTTACGGTTTTCTCATGCATTTTACGGTTCTCATACAATTTACGGTGTCTCATGCTTTTTACAGTTTCATGCAGGTTACGGTTCCATTAAAGTTACGGTTTTCATGCATTTTACGATTTCTCATGCAATTACGTTTCTCATGCTGTTTACGTTTCTCATGCTGTTTACGTTTCTCATGTAATTTACGTTTCTCATGCGATTTACGGAGTTCTCATGGAAATGTGCGATTTCTTATGCGAATTGTCATTTCTATGCCTATGTTTCTTTCATTTTCTCGCGTTTTTCATGGTTCTCACGTTTCTCTTGGTTCCCATGCGAGTTATGGTTTCTCATATAATTTATGGGTTCTCATGCATATTACAGTTTATGTTTTTTTTTTACGGTTTCTTGTGTTTTTTACGGTTTCTCAGGTTTTTTTACGGTTCTCATGCATTTTACGGTTTCTCATGCATTTTACACGTTTTAGGCATTTCACGTTTTTCATAAATTGTGGTTCTTATGCATATTTTTCCATCTTTTATGCTTTGTTATGGTCAATTTACATTTTCTTATGCAATTTATGTTTCTCATGTTATTTACGATTCTCATCATGCAATTTATGTTTCTCATGTAATTTACGGTGTTCTCATGCAATGTTCGTGTTTTTATGAAATTTGTCATTTCTCTTGCCTATTCATTACATTTCTCGTGTTTCCCATGTTACTCACGCCTTACGTGGTTCTCACGTGTTCTCTTGTTTCGCACGTTTTCCATGTTTCTTACGCTTCCCACGTTTTCCATGTCTCGCACGTTTGTTCATGCTTACGTCTTCCCATGTTTCTCACGTCTTCCCATGTTTCTCACGTCTTCCCATGTTTCTCACGTCTTCCCATGTTTCTCACGTCTTCCCATGTTTCTCTTGTTTTCCATGTTGCTTTCGGGTGTTTTCATGCAGTTACAGTGTTTTCATGCAAATTTTACAGTGTTTTCATGCATTTAAGGTTTCTCGTGCTATGTGTCCCTTCTTATGTCTTTTTTCATGTTTCTTACATTTATCATGTTTTACTTTTCGTATGTTTTTTCACGTTTTTTCCCTTGGTGCTCACGTTTTTTCTCTCGTGTTTCCTTGATTCTCACGTTTTCCTTTGATTCTCGTTTGACATTGCTTCTCTCGTTTGCTTTTCTCGTTTTCCATTGTTTCTCTCGTTTTCCCATGTTTTTCTCGTTTTCCATTACTTCTCTCGTTTTCCATTGCTTCTCTCGTTTTCCATTGCTTCTCTCGTTTTCCATTGCTTCTCTCAGTTTCCATTGCTTTTCTCAGTTTCCATTGCTTTTCTCGTTTTCCCAGGCTTCTCCCGTTTTCCCAGCCACATCATCATTGTCAGGTACCAGGGGTATTATGTCTTGGGGCTGCTTGTTATGTATGTTATTTGGTTGTTGTTAAACAGCTGGGTTGTTCATGTTCTACCACTGTTGAATACCCATCACGTCTATGGGTTGACAGATTGAGGTGATCGTTTTTAATTGGCTTGTTCGGTGGCAAGTCTCCTCATCTGTTCTTACGCTGTTCATGTATTTCATACAAACTCACGTTTCTCGTGCAATTTACGTTTCTCATGCAATTTACGTTTCTCATGCAATTTTATGTTTCTCATGCAATTTTACGTTTCTAATGCAATTTACGTTTCTAATGCAATTTACGTTTCCCATGCAATTTACGTTTCTCATGCAATAGTCTCACTTATGTTTCTCTCGTTCTTCTAGGTTTTCTCAGGTTTTCCCAAGGTTACTCGCGTTCTCATGTTTCTCATGCTGTTTATCATTCACGTTCTCGTGCTACCAGGGTTTCATGTAGTTTGCGGTTTCTTGCAGCTTCGGTGCTTAGGCTGCTTACGGTTTGTAGCTCGCATAATACATGTGTTTCGTCCTTTCAGGCAGCTACGTTCCTGTCGCAGGGTCTCAGCATGCTCATGTTCTTTCGTAGTTCATGTTGCTGTCCCAGTGGCATGCCACTTACGCGGAGTAGGTTACCCAGGGGACTGGTTTTTCTCTCTGGTATGCACACGACCTTTTATTTCCTAGTTACTTTTGGCTAGGATTGGCGGAAGCATGGAACTATGGTAAGTCGGCATGGCAGCTCCAGCAACTTTTACAGGCTCAGGGGGTTAGTGGTTTCCGAATATTCTCAAGTCTCTAGGTCAGGATCAGTAGGCTTCCTACTTGGTTCGGTTTTTGGCCCTTTTATCACGTATCGGCATGGCATTGTCAGGGCGTTTCTGGTTGGGCTCAGCTTTTCATGTTGTTGGAGACCCCGACAGACTTTCTTTATTTGCTGCGCATTCTATTAGTATCCTCAGGGTTCTTGAAGAGTAGCACTCCTGCTGTGATCAGCGGACTTCTCACCATGGGTCAAATTTTCCCGTGTGGTATCTATCACATTCTCATGGTCTCCTTCATGTTGGGTACCAGCTAGGTGCTCAGGGCAGGCTTATACCCGGTTTGGGTCATAAGTGATAGGAGCAGGTTCGGTGTATTTGTGCCAGGGACTCCAGCCCGTTGGGTAGGTGGAGGTCGTCTGGTTTCTCTGGGTTGGCCAGAGCCATTTTTGAGATACCATAAGCATTTGTTATTTGTTAGTGTATTCGTAATTTCAGTGGGCTATAATTTGGTATCATATTCATCCTAATGGTCATTTTTGCCCCCTTTTAGGCATACTGACCATTTGACCAGGGCACAACGCAGGTCTATTGTCTTGTTGCTTTTTGTTCCTTGTCACACTATCACAGATTGACTCCGAGTACAAGTGTAAGGCTGACCGCAGGTCAGCCTGTTATTGTAGGAGGAGTCAGGCTGCATAAAGCCTGCCCTCCTTCTTCTCCTTGCTTGCGGTCGTAGGATCTCGTGTCCCACCCACCCATTCCCTTTTTCTTTTCTATTTTTATTTCAATTCATACTTGGGTATGCCCCCTTTTAGGCATACTGACCATTTGACCAGGGCACAACGCAGGTCTATTGTCTTGTTGCTTTTTGTTCCTTGTCACACTATCACAGATTGACTCCGAGTACAATGTAATGTAGTGAGTGCACAGTTTGTATAACAGTGTAAATTTGCTGTCCCCTCAAAATAACTCAACACACAGCTATTAATGTCTAAACCACTGGCGACAAAAGTGAGTACACCCCTAAGTGAAAATGTCTAAATTGGGCCCAAAGTGTTAATATTTTGTGTCTACACTTTTGATGCAGTGTGCGGAGTATGGTCTGAGCACTGACAGGCTGACCCCCCCCCACCCCTTCAACGTCTGCAGCAATGCTGGCAGCACTCATACGTCTATTTCCCAAAGACAACCTCTGCATATGACGCTGAGCACGTGCACTCAACTTCTTTGGTCGACCATGGTGAGGCCTGTTCTGAGTGGAACCTGTCCTGTTAAACCGCTGTATGGTCTTGGCCACCGTGCTGCAGCTCAGTTTCAGGGTCTTGACAATCTTCTTATAGCCTTGGCCATCTTTATGTAGAGCAACAATTCTTTTTTTCAGATCCTCAGAGAGTTCTTTGCCATGAGGTGCCATGTTGAACTTCCAGTGACCAGTATAAGAGAGAGGGAGAGCGATAACACCAAATTTAACACACCTACTTCCCATTCACACCTGAGACCTTGTAACACTAACGAGTCACATGATACCGGGGAGGGAAAATGGCTAATTGGGCCCAATTTGGACACTTTCACTTAGGGGTGTACTTACTTTTGTGCCAGCTGTTTAGACATTAATAGCTGTGTGTTGAGTTATTTTGAGGGGACAGCAAATTGACACTGTTATACAAGCTGTACACTCACTACTTTACATTGTAGCAAAGGTTAATTTCTTCAGTGTTGTCACATGAAAAGATAGAATAAAATATTTCCAAAAATGTGAGGGGTGTACCCACTTTTGTGAGATACTGTACCTGAAAAAAAAACTAAAATTGTGCCTGTGTCCAAATATATATGGACCTAACTGTACCTAGAACATATCAGAGTGCCTTCACTCTGGATAAAGAAGAACAGAGGCACCTTTGGACAACAGCATTGTCAGTTTGTGGAATGGGAGTGTTAGATGTACCAACAGATTTAGCTACACTAACATATTGAAGCCAAACTGCATTTACACAAGCAGTTACAGCAACATTTTTTTTCTTTTGGGATAAAGGTTTTATATGAATAAATAATAGTTGATTGTTGCAAGCCTCCTGCCAGTGTTAATTGGTTTGTCTCAACTCTCTAACTGCTACATCTGCAAGAGAGCTTGTTGTTTTGAAAAACAACAGACTTACTAGCCAGATCACCAGGTGAAAATAAAGCCCAAAAAAGAAAACAAATGCAGCCGCCACATTGAAGAATTGGTAAGCTGCAATATAATAAATGTTTACTTTTGGGTTTAATACTGCTTTAATACTTTGCTGTTATACTAATTCACAAAAGGCAGGTTCCTGTGCAGGGAGGATGTGAAAGTATTTTTTTTTTTACTTTTCATTGCAGCTCCACACTCTAGAGATTTTTCTCATCTCCAGGAATGAGGTGCACAGTGCTGCCAAAGAACTCAGTGTGTTGGTTGGTAACTATTCATAACAGCTGTCGGGCGCATGATCATCATGGTTAACCAATCGCGCTGATCACATTGAATATTCCTACAACTACTACTTTTTATCTCCTCCTCCCTCACTCACTGCAGCTTTAGCTGTGGGGAGAGACTCTGCGAAAAGCAGAATCAAAGTCTAAGGCTGGGTTCACACCATTGCGAATTGGATGCGGGGAATGCAATAGCAGGAGATTTTGACTGGCTCTCTATGGAGCCGGTCCACATATCTCCGCTGCAGCTCCAGTGCAAATTTGCACAGGAGCCCTGTGCGTCTTTTGGTCCTTTTCAGGTCCCGACTTCAGCCTCACTCACTGCAGCTTTAGCTGTGGGGAGAGACTCTGCGAAAAGCAGAATCAAAGTCTAAGGCTGGGTTCACACCATTGCGAATTGGATGCGGGGAATGCAATAGCAGGAGATTTTGACTGGCTCTCTATGGAGCCGGTCCACATATCTCCGCTGCAGCTCCAGTGCAAATTTGCACAGGAGCCCTGTGCGTCTTTTGGTCCTTTTCAGGTCCCGACTTCAGCCAAAAGTTCAAGCTGAAATCGGACCTGAAAAGGTGAACAGGGACACACCGGACCCCCTGCTGTGAGCCGCATGCGAAGATAGTGTGAACCCAGCCTTAAGAAGATTAAAGAATATGTTACCCCAACCTTCACGTGTCTACTGTATTATGTACTTGTGTTAAAAATGATTCTCTTCTCTTTGTATTGGTTCCTTCTTCATATTGGTTCCCTCTTTCTGTGAAATACCTGGTAATCCTGCTAGTCCCTCTGTTTTCCTGTTGTAAACTAACCACACTAGGCACGAGAGCACATCCAACCCAGCGTGGTCAGTTTTCTAGCTGTGCTTGGGAACAGTTTGCCTGTCTTCCAATAGCCAAGACTTGTGCTGGCAACCCAGCCCCCCCATGCACAGCCATTGACTGGGAAGATCAGTGTGATGCTGTTTCTCCACCCCAACCTCTCCAAGGCCTTGTATGCAGCTGAGAACAGAGATTGTATGATCACTTACACAAAAAAAAATAAAAGGTATTTATAATGTTTTTATGTATACAGTATACACAAATGTTTTGCTTTTCATTTCTATTCTAAACTGAATGGGTTGTTTTACAGGATATGGGTTTGAATATACTTTCAAAGAGATGTTTATAATATACATATATAATATATGTATTCATATGATATATTAATTAAAACTCTACATACGTGGAGTCCCTATGCGCAGGATAATTAGGAAAATATATAAATGTAGTTAAAGGATAAGTTCACCTTTACAAAAAAATATTAACTGCACATTTTTTTGCAGGTGAAAAAAATATGCATTTATTATTCTTTTTGTAATGAACCTGTAAAGCATTGCATCCACGATCAGCAGATTGTGGGTGTAATGCCAGGCAGATATACTGTGATAGGAAGAACTAAAGCCTTTGTTACTCCACACTTCATATTCCTGTTATGTGCCTGCTGTATCATGTACTTGTATGAGAAAGTATCCTGTTCTCTTTGTTTTGCTTGCTTTATGTGAAATCCCTAATAGGCCCCTTGCTTTCCTATTAAAAACTGTCCACACTAAGCATGAGAGCACAGCGTTGTCAGTTCTCTACTTCATTGAGAACTACAAGCCAACAGCCACAAAGGCTGCCAGACCTGTCAGTTTTCTGATTCACAGGACACTGTGAATGGATGACGAGGTCGGAGCCCCCGCATGGCCGCGTTTCTTTTCAGATTGTGACAGCTAGCATGAGGGAGAAGATCCCCTGCTAGCTTCTGTAACATGTTACACCCTGAATATGGGTGTAACAGATAACATGCTACAAAAGGTAAACTTATCTTTTAAAATGTTTGAAATTGTGGTAGTTAGTGCCGGTTCACACAGGGGCGACCTGTCAGACGACTTAGCTGCTTGACAAGTCACGCTCCATGCATTGCAATGGACCGTTCTTATAGGAGAGAGTCAAGTCGCTACCTACTTAGAAAAAGTTTCCTGTACTACTTTGGGGTGACTTCGGAGTGGCTTGCATTGATTTCCATACAGAAGTCATTTTGCAAGCCGCGCTGAAGTCACGCTGTATGGGGCGGTTTCAGAGTCGGACGAGTTTAAAGCCGCCCCTGGGTGAACTGGCACTTAAAAAAAATATGTTACACAGTAGATAAAATCTTTTTTTTACCTGGTTTTATATAATTTTCTTTTCTTATTTGCAAAGCAGTTAAATGGTATTGTTGAGTAAACTGGCACATACCAGAACTTTAGCTGGTCACAAATGTTTTGATTACCTTCTTTGGACATGAAAGGATATGATTAAAAAAAAAAAAAAACTAGAGGTATTTTTTTTCTGGTGCAACATGACAGGTCACAAAAATGTTTTTGAAAGAGGCATTTCTAGGCATGGGATTCAGAGAAAGTGTGTGAGTATATAATCACAAAGCATTTTCAAAGACAAGACGATGGCATTGTTTATTTTAATATTTTTTTTTATTATTCCTGAGTCACTAATCTTGGTCTTTTTTTCTTACCTCAATAAATTACATATTTTTGGAGACATCTGGGGTCAAAATTGGGTCCCAATCTACTTGTCCCTCATGACAATCTACTTGTCCTGATAAAAAAAAAAAAAAAATTTTCCCAGGATGGAAAATATAAACGGTTGATGTATTTTATTAGGCACAGGTGCTTTTAGGGATGTCTGGGACTTTTAAAAATGAAAGGGGCTTTATGGCGACTTAAACTTTTAATGCCTTTTTATTTTTTGCTAGAAAATTTCTTAGAACCCCCAAACATGTTTCACATTTATATATTTTTAAAGCAGAGGCCCTATAAAATAAATTGGTGGGTGTGTCAATTTTTTTATGTCACACAGTATTTGCGCAGCGTTTTTTCAAGCGCAATATATAATGCATTTTCTTGTTAAAATATGAAAGATAATGTTGTGTGGAGTAAATAGATACCAAATGTCATGCTTTAAAATTGAACACTCCTGTACAATGGCAACAAACTACGTAAGTTTTACTATTCATAGGTGATGCTTTAAAAGCCTTTACAGGTTACCACTCTAGATTTAAGCAAGAGGTCTACTGCTAGAATTACTGCCCATGATCTGAGGTTCACGGTGATACCTCATGTGTGGCACAATCGCTGTTTGCATGTGGGACCGACACGTGTGTTCGCCTTTGCGAACAAGCACAGGGGGATATGGGTGCGTTAAAAACATTTTTTAATTATTTATTTTTACTTTTACACTGTCACTTTAATGTTTTTTTAAGCACTTTTATTGCTGTCACAAGGAATGTACACATCCCTTGCGACAGCAATAGGCAGTGGCAGGTACTCTTTTTGGAGAGATCTGGGGTCAATAAGACCCCAGATCCTTGCTCTGCCCTCAAAAGCATTTGCTCACACCAAGAGCGGTGTGATCAAATGCTTTCCATTTTTAAAAATGCTTCTGGGGAAACCAGAAGTTATGTAGTATGGTCATCGCTTCCTCTTTCCTATATCTTGGAGGCGGACAGAGTGGTTCCGCCTTTTTCCGCCGGCTGGTTGATCGGGTGTCCTGGTGGGACAGGACAGCCCGTGGAAGGCGTTGGTAGCAGGAAGATGTCCCCTCCTGCTGCTTGTAAAAGCACTCCAGTGGCTAGTTAACTGCTCGGATTGCTTTTGCGAGAGAGCCGACCGGCTATAAACCCTGCTGCTTGCCTGTAGCAGGGCTAAATGTAAAAAAAAAAAAACACTTCTTGCCCGGCACCTGGAACTGAATGTCCCGGGCATCGGGCGATGGGAATTAAACATCCCTGGACATGATAGTGTTTTTTGCTGCTTTGTAACTCACCTGTACATTATTTTGCAAGATCAGTCAAAGCCCCTGTTGTATCACGATCATGTAAAAGATTGCGTTTTTGGGGTTGTATTCAATATGTGCATAGAGAGAGCACACAAATGCTTAGAAGTAGAACATTTATTAAAAGTATTGACAGATACAGATACAGATAAAGAGAAAGAAAATATGACAAGAATACTTAACTAAAGATGCTGTTTTGTCATGGAGTCCCATCTGCTTATGCTGAGTGGCCGTTGACCAGGTTCAGACACATGCCTCATGGCAGTTCTGAGTGAGACTAAATGTTCCAAGTGATAACTGTAGTATTTAGACTTGTGTGTAAGGAATGGACAACCCCCTAGCCAACTCCCTTTGTAAGCAACAATATGACCCCTTAAGGACTTGGTCAGTTTACAATCACACATTCCCTTGGTATAAGTAATCAGCCTTTGGCCTTGTATGGACCCTTAACCAAGATTTGGAAGCTTAGAATTCATTAGTGAGCCACAATATGAGCCAACAATAATATGAAAATATAAAATATACAATTTCCCCATTTCTCCACCCCCTGGCTCACAAATATCATATAATGCCTCCAACTGTACATAAAGTCAACGTCAGCAATGAAGAAACAACCTTCTTTTACTTTCTTCCAACCCCCCCGGTTATATTTGTTATATTTACCTTAAATGAAAAATAGGGGATCTAAAGTGTGTCTAATCCAAAGTGTAGATACCTACTTTACTTTCCCTGTCTGATTTGCCTGTACAGAACATCTTATTATATCCATTGCAAAATCTTGATTATCTCTAATTGGGATTATGATATAAACTAAAACCAAAATCTGTGAGTGGACATTAAATTACTTTTACCTTAATGAATGATATGATTGGCTTAAATTCAAACTAGGAATGCACTGATACCATTTTTTAACACCGATGGAAGGGGGGTGAGGGCAGGGTGGGGGGTGCAGCAGGGAGATAGGTGAGGGCAGAGAGGGGGAGGGGGGAGTAGGGGGATAAGTGAGGGCAGAGTGGAGGGAAGTAAGGGGATAAGTGAGGGCAGAGTGGGGGGGGGGTAGGGGGATAAGTGAGGGCAGAGTGGGGGAGGTAGGGGGATAAATGAAGGCAGAGTGGAGCGGAGTAGGGGGATAAGTGAGGGCAGAGTGGAGCGGAGTAAGGGGATAAGTGAGGGCAGAGTGGAGAGGAGTAGGGGGATAAGTGAGGGCAGAGTGGGGGGGGGTAGGGGGATAAGTGAGAGCAGAGTGGGGGGGTAGGGGGATAAGTGAGGGCAGAGTGGAGCGGAGTAAGGGGATAAGTGAGGGCAGAGTGGAGAGGAGTAGGGGGATAAGTGAGGGCAGAGTAGGGGGGGGTAGGGGGATAAGTGAGAGCAGAGTGGGGGGGTAGGGGATAAGTGAGGGCAGAGTGCGGGGTAGGGGGATAAGTGAGGGCAGAGTGGAGTGGAGTAGGGGGGTAAGTGAGGGCAGAGTGGAGGGGAGTAGGGGGATAAGTGAGGGCAGAGTGGGGGGGTAGGGGGTTAAGTGAGGGCAGAGTGGGGGGGTAGGGGGTTAAGTGAGGGCAGAGTGGGGGGGGTAGGGGGATAAGTGAGGGCAGAGTGGGGGGTAGGGGGATAAGTGAGGGCAGAGTGGAGCGGAGTAGGGGGATAAGTGAGGGCATCGTGGAGGGGAGTAGATGGATAAGTGAGGGCAGAGTGGGGGGGGGGGTAAGTGAGAGCAGAGTGGGGGGGTAGGGGGATAAGTGAGGGCAGAGTGGGGGGGTAGGGGGATAAGTGAGAGCAGAGTGGGGGGTAGGGGGATAAGTGAGGGCAGAGTGGGGGGTAGGTGGATAAGTGAGGGCAGAGTGGAGGGAAGTGGGGGCAGAGTGGGGGGGTAGGGGGATAAGTGAGGGCAGAGTGGGGGGGTAGGGGGTTAAGTGAGGGCAGAGTGGGGGGGTAGGGGGATAAGTGAGGGCAGAGTTGGGGGGGTAGGGGGATAAGTGAGGGCAGAGTGGGGGGGATAAGTGAGGGCAGAGTGTGGGGGGGGAGAGTAGGGGGATAAGTGAGGGCAGAGTGGGGGGGTAGGGGGATAAGTGATGGCAGAGTGGGGGGGGGTAGGGGGATAGGTGAGGGCAGGGTGAGGGGGGAGTAGGGGGATAAGTGAGGGTGGGGTGGGGGGGTAGCTGCAAAGCGGGGGATTAGATTGTTGGTACACAAAATTTTGAACAGAGAACTTCTTATGCCGCGTACACACGAGCGGACTTTACGGCAGACTTTGCCCGGCTGACTTTTCGACGGACTTTACGACGGACTTTCTGGATGAACGGACTTGCCTACACACAATCAACCAAAGTCTGTCGAATTCGTACGTGATGACGTACGACCAGACTAAAACAAGGATGTTCATAGCCAGTAGCCAATAGCTGCCCTAGCGTGGCTTTTTGTCCGTCGAACTAGCATGCAGACGAGCGGACTTTTCAACCGGACTCGAGTCCGTCGGATAGATTTGAAACATGTTTTAAATCTAAGTCCGTCCAACTTTTGAGAAAACAAAGTCCGCTGGAGCCCACACACGATCGAATTGTCCGACCAGATCCAGTAAGCCGGACCAAGTCTGCCGTATAGTCCGCTCGTGTGTACGCAGGATTAGAGAGAGCAGCATACTTTTCATGGTGAGCTCTGAGATAGAGTTGTCAGCAGCAGAGAATGAATTATTACTTAGGCTGTGCTGTGTTCTCGGTAGGTCTCCTCCAGTATCAGCCTGAATATACATATATAGCCGATTGTGTGTCCTCCTCCTCCCTCAGCCTAGATTTGGCTGGACTTCGTGTGGTGGGGATAGAGAACTCACCAGTGTCCTGAGAAGGCGGGCTGCATCTCCAGGTATGCAGCAGGCGCCATCTTGCCTGTCCCGCCGGCCAGCCCGCCGACAGAGAGATAGGAGTTGGTAAGCCGCTGGGGAGGCTTGGAGGACTTACGGACATATCACCCAGGTGAAAAAGCATCCTTGGCGGCAGCTTAGATGCCAGAATCCACGCCTCTAAAGTTGCTGTGTTCAAAGCTGAACACCTCAGGAAGGCAGGAGCGCTGAGCTAAGTGGCCTCTTCCTTGCTGGCCAAACACGCTCCCTGTTGACAGCTGAAATGTCATTGTTGTTAACCACTTACTTACCGGGTAAATTCCAGCACTCCTCTCCTATATGTAAAAATCATCATTTTTTTCTAGAAAATTACTCAGAACCCCAAACAATATAAATATATATATATATATATATATATATATATATATATATATATATATATATATATATATATATATACAGTGGTCATCAACCCTGTCCTCAGGGCCCACTAACAGGCCAGATTTTAAGTATTACCTTGCGGAGATGCAGACTCCTGCAAGGTAATACTAAGAATACTGCAATTACTGAGCAGCAAATGATATCACCTGTGATGTATTTCAGTTATCTTGCAAACCTGGCCTGTTAGTGGATCCTGAGGACAGGGTTGATGGCCACTGTATATATATATATATATATATATATATATATATATATATATATTTTATTTCTTTTGCAGAGACTCTAGGAAATAAAATGGCGGTCATTTCAACTTTTTTTGTCACACGGTATTTGCGCAGCAATTTTTCAAATGCGATCTTTTTGGAAAAAAACACTGTCATGAATAATAAAAAAAAAAAACAGTAACATTAGCCCAATTTTTTCATATAATGTGAAAGATGATGTTACGCCGAGTAAATAGATACCTAACATGTCACACTTTAAAATTGCGCACACTTGTGGTATGGCGCCAAACTTCAGTACTTAAAAATTTCCATAGGCGACGCTTTAAAATTTTTTACAGGTTAAATTTTTAGAGTTACAGAGGAAGTCTAGTAATAGAATTGTTGCTCTCGCTATAATATTTGCGGCAAAACCTCACATGTGTGGTTTAAATGTTGTTTACATATGCAGGCGCGACCTACGTATGCATTTGCGTCTGCAAACTCACGGGGACAGGGGCGCGTTAATTAAAAAAAAAAAAAAATGTTATTGTTTATTTTGTTTTTTTACACTTTCCCTTAAAAAAAATTTTTTTTGATCACTTTTATTTCTATTACAAGAAATGTAAACGTCCCTTGCAATAGGAATGGTGTGTGATCGGTCCTCTTTCTGGAGACTAGTAAGCATCAGATCACAGTCCCAGTTACACAGTCCCCCATACAGTTAGAAAACACAAACAGGGAACACATTTAACCCCTTGATCGCCCATGATGTTAACCCCTTCCCTGCCAGTGTCATTAGTACAATAACGGTGCATATTTTTAGCACTGAATACTGTAAAAGCTTACGGACCGCCCGCCGTCGTTTTACGTCTCTACTTTGAAGGGGAATATCGTTGTTATGGCAGCAACTAGCTGCCATAACCCCGGTATCCTCTTCTTCAGCGGGCGGTCTGCTTTCAGATAAAAGTGGTCTCTGTGGCGGATTTGCAGCAAGATCATTTTTATCGGCGGCGGGAGTGGGCCCCCCCTTCCGCCACGCTCCGGTGCCCTCCGCTGCTTACCTGAGCCGTCGGCAGAGGCGATCGGGTCCTTTCTCCTGTTAGGTATGGAGACGAGTGAGGGGAAGATGGCCCTCACCTGTCTCCATATCATTGCAGGGTGGAAGCGACGTCAAAAAGTCACTTCCTCCCATAGCTCTTAAAGGGACATTTTTCTTTTCATTTTTTTCAATGACACTTTTTTTTAATTGCATTTTTGTGTAAATATTTTTGACCCCAGACCTCATACTTAAGAGGTCTTGTCATGCTTTTTTTTCTATTACAAGGGAAAAATTACGGTAAGTATTTGATGATACATTTTCAGTTTACCTGACAGACTCCATGGCAGCCTACGTGTGGGAAATAACTAGCCAGTCCACACGGGTGAGTATGCTGATCAAAGAAAAATTTTAATCAACTGACAGGATTCCTAAACCAATGTTCCCAGAAGATAGAGAAGCAGGCTCTATGCATTAATGTGACATAAAGGTATTAATGGAGGCCCATGAGGCTGCTTTACAGATGATGTCTGGAGCCACATGCCGGGCTGCTTCCCTGCGAAGCCGCCATACCACTGGTGGAATGTGCTGTCACTGCCTCTGGAGGAGCCAAGCCCTTAGCCCTATAAGCCTGCTGAATAGACTGGACGATCCCAGCCGCAATCGTTCTGGCCGAAGCTCGCTTCCCTTTGTTACTGGCAGAGTGCAAGATAAACAGGTAGTCAGAGCATCTAAAAGAGGAAGTAACTTGCAGGTATTCCCTCAATAATTCGCCTACATTCAGAGGATGAGCTTCGGTGGATCCCTGGGCCCTTAATGTAGGTAGGACAATTTCTCGGTTTTCATGGAACACTGAAGTTACTTTTGGGTTTGAGCTGAGCATAGGAATGAGGACCACCTGGTCCGGAAAGAAAGTCAGGAAAGATTCTTCATGACCCAAAGACCCGATCTCAGAAACCCTTTTGGCCAAAGTGATGGCAACTTAGAAGGCAACTTTTGCAGAAAGGTCCTTGACAG
Source organism: Lithobates clamitans (assembly GCA_037952925.1). Taxonomy (NCBI): domain Eukaryota; kingdom Metazoa; phylum Chordata; class Amphibia; order Anura; family Ranidae; genus Lithobates; species Lithobates clamitans. Next base: position 2,306,716 of record JBBGZY010001904.1, read on the forward strand.
AAAGCGGAGGTACTGGAGTCAGACAGTGAGTCAAGAACAAGGGGAAGATCCCATTTGAGGAATCTTGGTCTTCTTTGGGGCCTGAGTCTTGTCGCCCCATGGAAGAACTGCCGGATTAGAGAATGAACTGCCCATGATATCCCGGAGAAGGCTGACAAGGCCGAGACTTGGACCCTTAGGGAGCTGATGGATAGAGGCAGATCTAGGCCGGATTGGAGGACACTCAGGATATCCTGAACTCCAGGATCTCTGAATGATCTGCCCATAGAGGATGAGAAACCAACGAACTTGGCCCATATTCTCCCATAAACCTTATTGTGCTCGCCTTTCTTGAGCTCATGAGGGTGGAAATCACTCGAAGCACAACCGAGAGATTCCAGCCTCTCCCTCTCAAGAACCAGACCATAAGTCTCAATATCGCCGGACAAGGGTGCAGAACTGCCCCCTCAGAGAGAAGGTCCAGCCTGGCAGGGAGAGGCACTGGGTCCCGGAAGCTGAGCTGGATCAGGAGGGGGAACCATGTCCTGTTCAGCCAGTAAGGTGCTATCACCACCACTTCGACCGCTTCCATTTGAGGTCTTTCACTGATCCGACAGAGCATCCATTCTGAAGGCCTGACTGCAGCAGTCCCGAGTGCAATACTTCTTGATCTTGAAGTTGCAGGGGGATGCAAATAGGTCCACTACGGGATTGACTCCCAAGGACAGAATCCATTCAAACGTCTGCACATGAAGAGACCACTCATTGTTGTCTAACTTTGTGCGAGACAGAAAGTCCGCTTGGACGTTCTGAACTCCGGGGATGAAGACCGCTGAAATATTGGCCAGGTTTTTCTGAGCCCAGGACATGATGGGCTCGACTTCTTGGAGCAGGGTGGGGCTCTGGGTGCCCCCTTGCCTCTTCACATAAGCGACCGCTGTGGTGTTGTCCATTTTCAGTAGAACTGACAGGAGTTGAGTGAAAGATTGGAGGGCACACCAGGTTTTCCGTAGTTCCAGAACGTTTGAGCTCGGGTTGTGAAGACGGGCATCCCATTTACCTTTAGCAAGATCTGACCTGCAAAGGGCTCCCCAACCAGCACCGCATGCATCAGTCGTGACCCATGAGACAGGGGCAATGGAGTGACAGGTGAGCACATTTCTGTGATGGAGCCACCAGAAGAGGCTGTACCTCATCACTGAGGATATGTAAATGGCCTGATTGACGTCCCCTGAATTCCATTGTTGAAGGAACACTGTTTGAAAAGGGTGTAACCTCCAAAGAGACCATTTGACCATGGGGGTCATAGAGACCATCATGCCGATAATTCTTAGGCACTGTGAGGCCTTTAGGCGTGAGGAGCTCAGAGCCTGTGAGATTCTCCCTCGGATGATTGGGATCTTGTCCAGTGGATGAGAGATGGTGCTTTCCACCATGTTGAAACTGGGCCCCTAAGTATACCAGGTGCTGGGCTGGTTCCAGATGGCTTTTTCCCAAGTTTAGGAGCCACCCGAATTCGGACAGTGAGGAGATACCTTGCTCCCTGTGGATCAACAGTCGCTCTTTGTCCTGGGACAGTAACAGGAGGTCGTCGAGATAGTGGTACAAGCGTATCCCTTTTGTTCTGATGAGGGCCACCACGGCCAGAAGAACTTTTGAAAAGACTCAGTGTGAGGTTGTCAGCCCGAAAGGGAGGCAGATGAACTGTAGATGTTCTTGCCCGACTCTGAACCGGAGGTATTTGTGGAATTCTTTTGCCACAGGCACATGAAAATAGGCATTTTTAAATCGATTGAGATTAGCCAATCACCTGGCTTCACTGCTTGTTGGATGGAAGACAAAGTCTCTATTTTGAATCTTTAGGATATTATAATATTGTTCAGGTAAGTTAGGTCTATCACGGGGCGCCATGAACCATTGTTTCTTCTGCACAAGGAAGAGAGGGGAGTATACCCCTGAAATAGGATGAAGTGGCAACCCTAGTAACTTTGTAACTGTGTAACTATGAACTGTAAGAGCCCTTTCACACTGAGCTGCCCCGGGCATCGGCGGTAAAACGCTGCTATTTTTAGCGGCAATTTATCGTCGTTTTCGTGCTTTTAACCCCCCGCTAGAGGCCGAAAAAGGGTTCGGCGGCGCTGCCCATTGATTTCAATGGGCAGGGGCGCTTTAGGAGCGGTGAGTTCACCGCTCCTAATGCGCTCCAAAGAAGCTGCTGGCAGGACTTTTTCTGACGCTCTGCCAGCGCACCGCTCCAGTGTGAAAGCCCTTGGGCTTTCACACTGGATTGAATGGAGCCGCTGTTTCAGGGCGCTTTGCAGGCGTTATTTTTAATGCTATAGCGCCTGCAAAGCGCCTCACTGAAAGGGAATAAGAACAAGTGAAGTCCTATAGTACAACCTAATTTTGGTGTGCGACTTCCTTTGAGTGCAGTTTGTAGTCGTTGTGGTGCTGATCTCCTTTGATGTCTGGTACAAACCCAGGGTTGGGCTGCCCTGTGCAGGGTAACCAGCCAGGAGAGTGAATGTTAAGTTGTGAGTGGTGTTAAAACAGGAGGAATGAGTGCTGATAAATGGATAGGAAACTGCATAGACTATAAGTAGAAATGAAAACGTTTGTGATAGAAAGTTCAGTGTAAAAAATGCTGGTAATGCAGCTAATGCCGTGTACACATGAGCGGACTTTTCAACCGGACTGGTCCGACAGACCGAGTCCGGTGGACAATCCGATCACGTGTGGGCTTCAGCGGACTTTTCCAGTCGAAAATCTGACGTACTTTAGATTTGAAACATGCTTCAAATCTTTACGTCGTAACTCCGCCGGATCCAGTTCCTATCGAGAAATCCGCTCGTCTGTATGCTAGTCCGACGGACGGAAACCCACGCTAGGGCAGCTATTGGCTACCGGCTATCAACTTCCTTATTTTAGTTCGGATGTACGTCATCACGTACGAATCTGTCGGACTTTGGTGTGATCTTGTGTAGGTTCGTTCAAAAGTCTGTCGGAAGTCCATCAAAAGTCCGTCGGACACGCGGCATTAGAGGAAGTCTGTTCAGCAAATGAAACAGCATCAGATTGTGACAACCAGCATTGTGAGAATGCTACTCAGCACTAGAAATGGGCTGGGGCGTGTTCGAAATCCCATATGCCCGATCCCACCAGGAAGCCGACACTGCTTGTGGCTAATCACAGGCAGGGAGACATTTTCCGGTCCGCAGCTGCACAGATCGAGAAATGTCTCAGTGACTGTGATTAGCCGTGTGCAGTGTCGGCTTCCTCGCAATCGGGCATGTGGGATTTCGAACACGCCCCAGCCCATCTTTACTTAGCACCATCCAAGTTATGGAAGTGTCTCCAAGTGTCTCCTTGGGGTGGGCACTGTGGCTTACGCATATATTTGCAAATATGTGCAAACAAAACCCTCTGTTTTTAATGTAAACTGTTAGACAGGGCCAGTTTGGTTATTTTGCAGGCTGGTCAGTAAGTGCTGGGAAATATTTTGTTTGTCTGTGATGTGCATTGCCCTTCCATGTGCACCTTGCTAGAAAGGCCATTTGATGTCATCCGGAGCCCCTCCTACTGGCTCATGATCGTCAGTATGCCTGTGAGATATCAGCCACAGTATGCCCAGACAGCGTGCCCCAGAACAAGACAGTGGCACATTATATGTGTCAGCTGGGTGTTTATGCAAGTTTCCACTTTTGCTGTCTAATTTGAGAAAACCCCACTTTGTTTGTAAAGTGTTCCCATTCACACAGCATGCCTAAAATATTTTTTTCTTAAAAATATTTCTTACCTTTTCCATGTTTCTGAGGAGGAGGTGTCATGGTTGACTGCAAGTTTTTTTTAACAATGTTAGAGCAAAACTGTCCCAAGTCTATCATTAATATGCAATGCAAAAGTGTTTAAATCTAGTTACAATTGATAATGAATAGCAAACACAGTTGCCCAGACCCCTTGTAATCAAAGAGAATTACGAAGGTTTTTCCTTGCTGGATTGGGCCAGAATAGAGCATTAAAAAAAGTAAGCTGCAATTTCTAATTTTTTTTTTTTAACGTTATGCCTCTATATATCAATGGGCACATGTAACAAGCATAAAATAGATGTTATCCCTAAAGTGGAAATACACTTTAAAGTGATTGTAAAGTCTTTTATGGTTTTTTTTTGTGAGAAATAACAAACATGTTATACTTACCTGCTCTGTGCAGTGGATTTGCACAGAGCAGCCCAGATCCTCCTCTTCTCGGGTCCCTCTTCATTGCTCCTGGCCTATCCCTCCTGTTGCGTGCCCCCACAACAAGCAGCTTGCTATGGGGGCACCTGAGCTGAGCCGTAGCTCTCTGTGTCCATTCAACCCCGTCCTCCTTTCTCTCCTCATTGGCTGACTGACTTTGATTGACAGCAACAGGAGCCAATGGTGCCGCACTGCTGTCTCAGCCAATGAGGAGGGGAGTCCCGGGCAGCCGAGATACTCATGCACCATCGCTGGATCTAGAGGGACCTCAGGTAAGTATGGGGGGGGGGGCTGAGGGGGGCTGCTGCACACTGAAGACTTTTTATCTTAGTGCATAGAATGCATTAAGATAAAAAACCTTCTGCCTTTACAATCAGTTTAAGGCCCACCCACCCTGCTACTGCACATACAGTATGTGTGTTGCTTTCGTAAAGGGGTTAATGCTTTTGGTGTTACCACTAAAATCTATAAAACATAGTGTTTCTAATATTCATAACAAAATCTTAATAGGACAGTCTGAGGTCCCTGGGAATGTAGGAATCCGTGCAGAATAACTCCGTGATTTCCCCCCTCTTGTTAATCTGCCACCTGCTTTAGATACAAATGGCACAGCATCTGGCTGTGTCTCATCTCAAAATGTCTGGAGCCATGGGGCACCTTCTTTTGCAATCAATTTAATTTGTACTAGTTAGGTCTTTAAAGTGGATGTAAACTTGTTTTTTATGGTGGCTAACAGGCAGGGTATTAATGACAGAAGAGACCCTATTGGTCAATTTTGCCATAAATGCATCCTTCTGCCTGTCATCTGTCATGTTCACCAAGCCGCGCATGTGCAGCTCAGCGGACATTTATGGCACCGATCGGCTCCGGATCTGTGCCACGGTGGTGTGATTCCCGTGCACATGCGCGGTAGTGGCGTCATGGTGGCCTAGCTTATGAAGTGGCCGAAGGTACAGGACCCGGAAGGAAGACCGGGCGAAGATGAAAGCACTGGGGGCCCGCCGGATCAGTCCCAGCGCTGCACTAGTAGGACACCATATGACAGGTAAGTCTGCTATATGTACTAATATGCTGTGCTAGTACATTATGGCATAGCCCACCTGGGGGGCCTTGGAAAAAAAAAATTATAGCAGACTTTACTTTCGCTTTAAGAGTAGAAATTAGGTCAGATTCAAGAATAGAGGTTCCAGAGAGAAACAGCCTGACGGGGTGTTGATAAGGGAATTGCTGTGTAGGGTTTATGTCTGTAGAAATACTGTAATTCATTTAAGTGTTACTCTACCCACAACAGTCTTTATGTGCAGTGAAGCATGTTTGTTATACTTACTGTGGAACCTAATGGTTTAATCCTCTGCATTGTGTAAAAAGTCTGATCCTGTCTTCTCTGATCCCCCTTTCTTCCACAGTCCCCAATTGATCTCCTGATAGAACAGAGCCCTGGGGGCAAGCTGCACATGCTCAGTTTGGTGTGTATTGCTATAGAGTTCAGCCACCATGAACTATTTGGAGCAACCACAGGCAGTCATCCTTTGCTGATCCCTTATTGAGTGGCATACTCCAATGCAGGAAATGCATCCAGCTATCAGGTTTGATCTAAATCCTACTTTGCAGCATCACCTGATCCATAGGACTGTGCTTGTTTCCCTGTCTTGATTTAGAGCTGAATGCTCTTGGAGCATAGAGGTTGGATGAGGACTATGCGTTTATAGGATACTCTGCAAGCCATCCAATATTTTCAATTCCTCTGCTCCCTGCATAAACAGGTGCTGCTGCTTGTCACTTTAACCCATGTACAATAGACCAGTCGTTTGTCATTGTTTCTCAATTGCTGTCTGGCTGTTTTGTTCCGCTTGTAAAGGCTCCATGGTCACCCTAACTACAAAGGATTATCCTTTTCATGCGTTTATTACGGTGCATTGCACTGTGACCACGGCTTAACCCATTGTGGAAGTGTGCTGTTTTGAATTTGTTTTAAGGAGCCTGGATTTATCCATCAGTTCAGCTCTCCATGGACTGTCCAGTATACCCACCCCACTGTTTAGTGTTGCACATAACACATTCATGGACCCGGTGTTCATGAAATTGGCATTGTGGCAAGATTAGGTTAGCACCGAATCCATTGTGATTCGGGTTTAGTGCACTGAACCTTATTCTTTGGCTCTGTGCTTGCCACACTGCTGTGTCCTTTCCAGATATTGGTGGTCATATATTCACTGTTTCCATGAATTTATTGCTCAAATGTACCATAGTTCTATTGCAAATGATTGAACTGTGTGTGAATCTTGGTGTCTGGTGCATTTTTAGTGATTATTAGACAATGTTGTCTTTTTACTGGTGATGGCGGGTGGTTCCTTTTTACATTTTTCAGTTCCATTTGTTTTGCATTGAATTATTTTTATATTCAATTAAATTTATACAATTTTCCTGATTATTTTTGTTGAATTTAGATTCAGTAATCATACTCCGGTGGCTCAATGGTATAGGCAGCCTTGCTTATCTGCCTTTTCTTTTTTATGCATGTTATCAGCACAGGGACAATCAGCACTGTCCAGACATGGGGTCAGGGGTCCTGCAGCCTCATAGGTCAATCAGAGGAGAATGAAAACTCCTCCTACAAGCTTTAACCAGACATTGATAGAAGTCCCAAGACTGCTCTAACTGCTGATGAGAAAAGGTATTTAGCAGTTTATATTTACTTAAACTATTGCATTTCCGTGTTCTGTGTACTGTGGGAGACCAGATATAGGGAATGCAGAGTCCTGGGTTTAGCTTTAACCACTTTAATACTGGGCACTTTTACCCCCTTCCTGCCCAGGGCAATTTTCAGCTTTCATCGCTGTCGCACTTTGAATGACAATTACGCAGTCATGCAACACTGTACACAAACTACATTTTTATAATTTTGTTCACACAACCAGAGTTTTCTTTTGGTAGTCTTTAATCACCACTGGCTTTATTTTTGGTTTTTTTGCTAAATAAATGAAAAAGGACCACAAATGTGGGGAAAAAACTGTTTTTCTTTATTTCTGTTATACAATCTTGCAAATAAATATTTTTCTTCATAAGTTTCTGCCAAAATGTATTCTGCTACATTTCTTTTATGAAAATAACCCAAATCAGTCCGGTACCTTTTTTTCTTTTTAGGGGCCCCTGCAGGTATATGCTATAATGTTCTAGTATGCACAGCATATTTAGCACATTATTGCACTTACCGATAATTTAAGCCCTCAAGCGCTGCAGTGTGTTCCATCTGGCGGTCCCGGGCGCTTCCATCTTCATCCGGTCTTCCTTATGTGTTCCCTGTTTCCAGCCAATTGAATGGCCGCATGCGCGCAGCACGGATCGGGGGCAGTAAATGTACACTGAGCTGCACGTGTGTACATGACGGCTGACAGGCAGGAGGAAGATTTTATGACAGAAGAGACCGACAGGGTCTCTTCTATCATAAATATCCTGCCTGCCAGTAAGTTTTCAAAAAATTAAATGTACCTTTTAGTTAACCCCTTATTAAGCCTTAGTTTATTATAATCAGCCCTAATGAACTCCCTGTTCTCCTCTCTTCAACTATTATTTTCCTGATGGTTTTTTTTGTTTGTTTGTTTCTATTTAATTAACTGTAATTATTTAAATGTGCCAGTTTTTGTTTTGTTTGTTAATGTACCCTTTTCCCATTTAAAGCAGAGTTCCACCCAAAAATGGAACTTGCGCTTTTCAGAATCCTCCCCCCCTCCGGTGTCACATTTGGGAGGTGGGAGCAGATACCTGTCTAATCCAGCTATTTGCTCCCACTTCCGTGGATATCTACGCCATGTCCGCCGCCTCCTTTGCCCCCCCCCCGCTGTCTTCTGGGAGCCACATAGGTCCCAGAAGACAGCAGGGACCAGTGGACTCGCGCATGCGCAGTAGGGAACCAGGCTGTGAAGCCGCAAGGCTTCTCTTTCTGATTCCCTTACCGAAGATGGTGGCGCCTACACTCAAAAGCCAAGGGACAGATCGGCTTCAGCTGAGTACATCACGGGCGCCCTGGACAGGTGAGTGTCCATATTTTAAAAGTCAGCAGCTGCAGTAATTGTAGCTGCTGACTTTAAAAAAAAAAAAAAAAATTCCAGCGGAACTCCGCTTTAAGGGCAAACTGTAAAAAAACCCCACTTTTTGTAAATAACTTTGCAATGTTTTGTTCCAAAAGCATATTTTAGTGTCATTTTAAACAGGACAAATTACAGAATATAAGGTGAACTTTTTAGATTTGTTGCTTTTTATTGTCCTAGGATTGTGAAAAAAAATCATTGTTGCAAGACAATATCATGAAAAGAAAGCCTTGTTGTAAAAAAAAAACAGTGTATGTTTTACCTTGCAACTTTATTGCTGTCTTCACACTGAGGTGGTTTTCAGGCGTTTTAGCGCTGGAAATAGCCTCTTAATAACGCCTGAAAACCGCCTTCCATTAATTTCAGTGTGACTTTTCTCACTGGGGAGGTGCGCTTGTGGGACGTTAGGAAAAGTCCTGAAAGCAGCATCTTTGGGGCGGTTTGGGAGCACTGTATGCAGCGCTCCCAAAACGCTATGCCCATTGAAATGAATGGCCAACGCTCCCAAAGTGCCTGAAAAGCACTTCAGGAGCGTCGCAACACGGCGCTTTGAACCCTTTCGGCCGCTAGCAGGGGATAGAAGCGACCCGCTAGCGGCCGAAAAGCGCTGCTAAAACGAACAGTGCTTTATCGCTAGCGCTCGCTGGCCCCAGTGTGAAAGTAGCCTAAGTAATGACAAAATTATTTTCTGAATAATCTTACCTTAGCAGAAAGGTAAAAATCACTCTGGTCTATAGGTGTTGAACAGGTGTGAGAGGCAAAGTGGTTAAGCAAAAGGCAGGTGTTGGAGAAATCTTCTGAAACCTTACTTTCTCAAAACACAATCATTCTGGTACTGAAGGATCAAGATTTTCAGGAAGTTTGCTCCCCAATGTTTATGACCACCAATAAATTAAGTGGCTGGACACCAGAGCATGTGTGTACAAAATGGAGTCTCTTCAGGGGACCATTAAATCAGTCCAACCAGGAGTCCTAACTGTTATGCCCCGTAAATTCCGCCAGCAAAAGTCCGATGAGAGCTTTTGGTCGGAAATTGCGACCATGTGTATGCTCCAGCTGACTTTTGCTGGCAGAATTCCAGCCAGCAAAAGATTGAGAGCAGGTTCCCTATTTTTCGGTCGGAAAAAGTTCCTATCCGAAAATGCGTTTGTCTGTATGCAATTCGGACGCGCAAATGCTCGGAAACAATTCGACACATGCTTGGAAGCATTGAAATTCATTTTTTCGGCTCATCGTAGTGTTGTACGTCACCGCGTTCTTGACGATCGTAAGTTCAGAGAACTTTTTTGTGACCGTGTGTATGCAAGCCAAGCTTGAGCGGAATTGGAAAAAGCATCCAAGATTTTTCCGACGGAAATTCCGCTCGTTTGTACGGGGCATTACAGTATGAGGAAACCAGTCGTGAGCAATTACATGTAGCCACTGCTGAAGGACATACATGAAGACAGGTAGTTGCTGGAAAGAGGATGCAGGGGATGAGCAGTACGCAAAAAAGAAACATAAGGGCGAAAACTGAATTTTCTAAAAGAAGACAACATGGCAATTGTTTGATACTCATTGCTTTATAAAACATAATGGCATTATGTTAAGGTTGAGGTTTTGACACTTCTCCACCCCATCCAAAACTAAAGAAAAAAAGTTTTGGCTTAGATATACTTAAATGAAGGTAATCTCAATGAAGTAGACCACAAATTAGAGCAAAGCATAAACAATTAAAAGCATCAGAACTTTATATATAGTATTCAGTGAGAGACAGCATGAGCAACAATAGAATGGTTCTCTACCTTAAAATCGATAAAATTAAAGCACTTCCATTAAATCCTGTTCATTTATCACCATGAGAGCATGCAAAGGATATGCCCCTGTCTCTGCTCATATTGCTTCTGCAGTCTCATTAACGTATCGTACTCAAAATTGTATGAGATAGAAATGCCATCTGCTCCCTTTATTTATGACGTAGAAAATGTAAATATATGAAAATGAGATTACCCAGGAAAAAAAATTATTTAGCTACGAAAGATTGTTGATATTACATAGTAAGTGAGGTTGAAAAAAGACACAACCTATGCTTCATATAAAAATAAATGTAATTTGTAAACTGTCTTTTAAATAATTGCCACTATACTAATACAGGTACTGTTTGGTTATAAATAGATTTTATGCAATATCTTAGTTCCAATACTAAAGTGTTTATTTGTGCATTTTTTGATTTATTATTAGTTAGTAGGTAATCAAACTGAAAACTAGGCAAATTGTTGAATCATATATGTTGTTTTAAATGTTTCCAGCCTGCAACAAATAACATTATAATGAATGATTGCATGATGATTAATGATTGATGTCAACTGAACTGAACTGAAGACAGGTGTATGTACTGATCTAAAAGGGTTACTTCATGCATTTTTAAAATCAGTTTATGTGACGGAACTGATTACACTGGTGTGAAAAGACCCGTATAGATTCAGAGGATACCCCTTTGTGATCAAAACAAATTCAGTATACTTTTTATTACAGAACTTTTATTAAACACAAAATCCTATATGTTCTGCCACACTTTTATGTATTTTTTATGTCTTGTATTGAACAACATTTGGTTATCCTTAGGCCCAGGTTTGCAAGATAACTGAAATACATCACAGGTGATATCAATTGCTGCTCAGTGATTGCAGTATTCTAGTCTGCATCTCCGCAAGGTAATACATAAAACCTGGCCTGTTAGTGGGCCCTGAGGACAGGGTTGATGACCACTGTAATTGATTCCAGAGTGCTGGTTAAGATGTAGAGATGTGTCGTGGCTTGCTTTGGCTCTACATGTTGCGCGTCAATCGCTTTTTCAGGAGCTTAGCAGCTATTATGTGTGAAAAGAAAAAGCACATAAGCAAAATATATATAACACATGGATATCTTTATTACATATAAAACATAAAAATATTAAACACAAAATTTAAAACATTCCAATTGTCCACCCCCAATATGGCCACAAAGTGAGTACCCAATCCAGATGGAATAAGCAAACCAACAACTATGGGGGCATGCATAACATAGTACTAATGAAATGGCATTGTAGATACACATATATATAAAACTAAAACGAGAAACCAAGACATAAGGGATTGGTTCCAACCAATAGTGGCAAAGGGTCACACCCTCAAAAAGGGTTTGTAAAGACAATGCAATTTAAGTAGTGTATATTAGATGATACATAATCTACACACACTGATGGAAAAAGTTATGCCAAGGGTAAACTTACTGTGTAGTATAGAAGTCAGCAATGCAATAAAATCAAGAAGACGGGCAGGACAGCTGCTCAGGAGTCAGATAAAGCCCCTCACAATATGAATGCTGATATACAGATCTATAAAAAAATCAACATGCATGCAGATAAAACAAAATACTGCATAATAGTGATTTAGACCAGTTGACATGATAAATTGAGACCAGGGGAAATAACTTACCTAACTAAAAGACCTATATATTAATGGGGAGTGACAATACAGTTGTGCTCATAGGTTTACATACCCTGGCAGAATTTATGGTTTCTTGGCCATTTTTCAGAGAATATGAATAGCACAAAACTTTCTTTCACTCATGGTTAGTGTTTGACTGATGCCATTTATTATCAATCAACTGTGTTTTAGAGCTGCACGATTAATCGTCAAGAATCATTATTGCGATTTTTCCCCCTGTTGCGATCTTGATAAAAGTGTTTCACGATTCTTGCTATGCAAAGAATTTTCTCTGCTCTTCTGAAGCTACAGCTGTCAAAAGAAAGGAAGAGAAAAACTGGGCAGTCTGCCAAGAATCACAACATTCTTTGGCAGTGGAACTAATGCTGGCCATACAATATACGAAAAATCGGCCGAAAAATCGTTCGTATGGACACTTCGTTTGTTTTTCGGCAAGTTAGTGGGTACAAATCGATAATCGTTTGTGCCGTTTTTGTGGAAAAAAAACGAACGGCATGTTTGGAAAATTTCTGCCGAACGTACGATAAATTGCAAGGTTAATGTGTTTCCCGTCCGAACTGCCTGCACTAGGTATATGTAAAAAAACGAACACAAAATTATTTATTCATGTCCACTGAACAGATTATCGGTCATTATATGATGGCACGATCGTTTGCGGTCACGGTCGAACGTTCGTTTTTCGAAAAGGGGTTCGGCCGATTTTCTGTATAGTGTATGGCCAGCATAAGTCTAAACATTGTAACAATTTGTCAATTAAATAGACTTCCTGTGTAAGTGAGGAAAGTTTAATCACTTAACCACTTACCGACCGCCACACGACGATGTACGTTTTATCGGTGGCGGGAGAGGGCCACCCCCCTCCCGCCACCTATAAAAGTGATCTTGCGGAGAATCGTATCTGTCTCCGTCCTGTGTCTGGAGACGAGTGAGGCTAAGATGGCGCTCACTCGTCTCCATGACACTGCTGGGCGGAAGCGACGTCAAAACGTCACTTCCGTCCACGCCTCTTAAAGGCACATTTTTTCAAATGTAATTTTTTTTAAATTACTTTTTTTATTATTATTGCATTTTAGTGTAAATATGAGATCTGAGGTCTTTTTGACCCCAGATCTCATATTTAAGAGGTCCTGTCATGCTTTTTTCTATTACAAGGGATGTTTACATTCCTTGTAATAGGAATAAAAGTGACACAATTTTTTTTAAACAGTGTAAAAATAATTGTAAAATAAATAATAAAAATTAAAATTTTTTTTTTAAAAACCCCCCCGTCCCGACGAGCTCGCGCGCAGAAGCGAACGCATATGCGAGTAGCGTCCTCATATGAAAATGGTGGTCAAACCACACATGGTGAGGTATCGCCACGACCGGTAGAGCGAGAGCAATAATTCTAGCCCTAGACCTCCTCTGTACCGCAAAATATGCAACCTGTAGAATTTTTAAGATTTGGAGATTTTTGAGGGTAAAAGTTTGATGCCATTCCACGAGCCGGCGCATTTTTCAAGCGTGACATGTTGGGTATCAATTTACTTGGCGTAACATTATATTTCACAATTAAAAAAATATTGGGCTAACTTTACTGTTGTCTTATTTTGTTATTCAAAAAAGTTAATTTTTTCAAAAATAAAGTGCGCTTTTAAGACCGCTGCGCAAATACGGTGCAAAAAAAAGTATTGCAATGACCGCCATTTTATTCTCTAGGGTGTTAGAAGAAAAACAATATATAATGTTTGGGGGTTCTAAGTAATTTTCTAGCAAAAAAAACTGTTTTAAAGATGTAAACACCTAAAATCCAAAACGAGGCTGGTCCTTAAAGAGGGAGTCCACCTAAACCGGTTAAAAAAAAAATATTAGAAGCCAGCAGCTACAAATACTGCAGCTGCTGACTTTTAATAAATGGCCACTCACCTGTCCCAGGGTCCAGCGAAGTCGGCAGCCGATGCCGAGAACCCGCCATCCTAGGTGAGGGAATCAGGAAGTGAAGCGTTGAGGCTTCACTTCCCGGTTCCCTACTGCGCATGCGCGAGTCGCGCTGCGCATCGTAACTGGTCCACGCTATCTCCTGGGATCTGTGTGTTTCCCAGGAGACAGCGCGGAGGGACAGGAAGAGGCATAGACTCCCATGGGAGTCTATGCCGGAAGTGGGTGCAAATACCTGTCTTAGACAGGTATCTGCACCTACCTCCCCCCTGAAAGGTGCCAAATGTGACACCGGAGGGGGGGAGGGTTCAGAAAAGCGCAAGTTCCATTTTTGTGTGAAACTCCGCTTTAAGTGGTTAAACACTAAACCTTTTTCTGACATTTGTTGGTTTCAAGTTAAAAGCTTTTTTCTTTTTTGCTAGAAAATTACTTAGAACCCTCAAACATTATATATATTTTTTATTAGTAGAGACCCTAGAGAAAAAAATAGTGGTTGTTGCAATATTTTATGTCACACTGTATTTGCACAGCAGTCTTTCAAATGCAATTTTTTTGGAAAAAAATACTTTAATGAATTTAAAAAAAAAAAAAAAACTACCCAGTAAAGTTAGCCCATTTTTTTTTTTGTATAATGGGAAATCATGATTCATGCGGGAATCGTGATCTTTTTATTATAAGCAAAAAAATTGTGATTCTCATTTTGGCCAGAATTGTCCAGCACTACTGTGTTTACTCTTTTTAAATCATAATGGCAACAGAAACTACCCAAATGACCCTAATCCAAAGTTCTTAAGTTCTTAAGTTCAAGTGACAGCTTGAAATCTTTTGTGGTATTTGGGGATGAGGCTCTTTATCTTCTCAGATGGTAAAGCTGCCCATTCCTCTTGGCAAAAAGCCTCCAGTTCCTGTAAATTCTTGGGCTGTCTTGCATGAACTGCACGTTTGAGATCTCCCCAGAGTGGCTCAATGATATCATGTATATCGTGATTTCTCCAAGGGTGCATTCTTCATATAAAGTCCCACCTTCCTTTCTCTTTTTTATTGAGGTAAGGATACTGAGATGGCCACTCCAGAACCTTCCATTTATTCTGCTGTAGCCAATGACAGGTCGATTTGGCCTTGTGCTTTGGATCATTGTCATGTTGGAATGTCCAAGTGGGTCCCATGCGCAGCTTCCTGGCTGATGAATGCAAATGTTCCTCCAGTATTTTTTGATAACACACTGCATTCACCTTGCCAACAATTTTGACCAAATTTCCTGTGCCTTTGTAGCTCACACACCCCTAAAACATCAGTGATCCACCTCCGTACCTTTCATCATAGGCCTTGTTGACTCCTCCAAATGTAGCGTTTATAGTTGTGGCCAAAAAGCTAAATGTTGGTCTCATCACTCCAAATGACTTTGTGCCAGAAGGTTTGAGGCTTGTCTCTGTGCTGATTGGCATATTGTAAGCGGGATACTTTGTGGCATTTGCGTAGTAAGGGCTTTCTTCTGGCGACTCAATCATGCAGCCCATCTTTCTTCAAGTGCTTCCTTATTGTGCATCTTGAAATGGCCACACCACATGTTTTCAGAGAATCCTGTATTTCACCTGAAGTTATTTGTGGGTTTTTTTTTGCATCCCAAACAATTTTCCTGGCAGTTGTGGCTTACACCTTAGTTGGTCTACCTGACCGTGGTTTGTTTTTAACAGAACCCCTCATTTTCCACTTCTTGATTAGAGTTTGAACACTACTTGGCATTCTCAATTCCTTGGATATCTTTTTATATCCCTTTCCTGTTTTATACAGTTCAACTACCTTTTCCCACAGATCCTTTGACAATTCTGTTGCTTTCCCCATGACTCAGAATCCAGAAATGTTAGTGCAGCACTGGATGAAAGATGCAAGGGTCTGTCAGGAGTCCAGAAACACATTGACCTTCTTTACACACACACACTAATTACAAGCAAACAGATCACAGGTTAGGATGGTTACCTTTTAATAGCCATTCAGGCTGGGTTCACACTGGTCCGACAAACGCTCCGACATTGGGAGCTCATGTCGCATGACGTGTGAAATTCAATGTTTCCCTATGGGAGCCATCCTAACTGGTCCGACACAAGTCATTCCGACTTTAGAAATGCTCCCTGTACTACTTTGGTCCGACTTTGAGCCTACTTCAGCCCATTGACTATCATTGAAGTCGGATCAAAGTCGAATCGCCGTCTCGCATGATCCGACTTCGGCATGCGACTTGTGCTCAGATGATTTTGAGGGGGAACTTTTTAAATAAAAAACCGGCATGGGTTCCCCCTTCAAGAGCATACCATACCAGGCCCTTGGGTCTGGTATGGACCTTAAGGGGAACCCCCTACGCCGAAAAAACGTTGTGGGGTCCCCCCCCAAAATCCATACCAGACCCATATCTGAGCCCGGCCGGCCCCCCCACCCCAAAGCACCTTGTTCCCATGTTGATGAGGACAAGGGCCTCTTCCCGACAACCCTGGCCGTTGGTTGTCGGGGTCTACGGGCGAGGGGCTTATCGGAATCCGGGAGCCCCCTTTAATAAGAGGGCCCCCAGATCCCGGCCCCCCCACCCTATGTGAATAAGTATGGGGTACATGGTACCCCTACCCATTTACCTGAAATAGTGTCAATAAAAAACAACACACTACACAGGTTTTTAAAGTAATTTATTAGGCAGCCCTGGGGTCTTCTTCCGGCTTCGGGGGTCTTCTTCCGACTCCGGGGGTCTTCTTCCGACTTCGGGGGTCTCTCCGGTGTCCTTATCTTCTGCCGACTCCTCCGCTATCTTCTGCGGCTCTTTTGCTAGTGGTGGGCCGGACTTCTGATTTCTGCATTCTGCCCTCTTCTGATGTTGACACAACGCTCTCTCCGGCTGGAATGCTCTCTGAGCGCTCCGTAATGGACTTATATAGGCGGTGACCCCGCCCCCTTATGCCTTCAAAGTCACTGGGCATGCTGGGACTGTGATGTTTTAGGGGGCGTGGTCACCGGGTGATGTTGACCACGCCCCCTTATGCCTAGCGTCGGTTTTTGTCCATCGAACTAGCATACAGATGAGCGGACTTTTCGACCGGACTCGAGTCCATCTGAAAGATTTGAAACATGTTTTATTACTAGGTCCATCTGACTTTTGGGGGAAAAAAGTCCGCTGGAGCCCACACACCGTCGAAATGTCTGACGGAGTCCGGTCCGCCGGACCTAGTCCATCGAAAAGTCCGCTCGTGTGTACGCGGCATTAGACACCCTTATTAGGGATGTCACCGATGGTAAGAGTACTCCTCTGCCCCAGCAGAAGAAGCCTAGTCCTCAAACTATAAAAAAGACCCGCCCTTCCACCCACCTCATGCCAAGATGACTCATTTTCCAAAGCCTGAGCTCCTAGACTTTGTGGGTACAAGGATAGATAGCATCTCAGATACCTGGATATAACAGCTGGTTTCCAGGAGCTACAGACGAGAGTTCTGTTATCAGCTCTCCATGTCATGTCTTTCAATCTTCCCGTGTCAGCAAACAGATCAGCAGACCTCCATGCGGCCCCTATGGGCCTACTAAAACAAGTAGTTATTGTTCCAGTTCCGGGGTTTTATTTTTTTTTCAAACCTCTTTACAGTTCCAAAAGTGGACATCTGCCCCATCTTGGATCTCAAGGTCTGGAATGTCTTCATTCAGCCCCAACAATTCTGCATGGAATCAGTGATTCCTTTGCTTTGCTACATTAATTGTCAGGGAGAAACTAATTCAGGCTATTCTAGCTTTGTCCGCTGCTTACATCCCAAGCATGGACAACTGACATACTTCCTCATTTGGCAATCACTGGACCTGGGTGGATGGTCCCTACAGTTGGAGTTCCAGGATTTGTGTCACAGGTGGGAAGCACCTGATGTGGACCTCCTTACCCCTAGGTTCAACAAAAAATTGGACAGGTTTGTCTCCAGGGGTAGAGATCATCTGGTAGGAGCAGTGAATGCTCTGTTGGCTCCATGGGATCATTACAACACAATCTGTGCCTTTCTTCTAGTGAAATTTCTTCCTCCATTAAGGTGATGCTCATAGCTCCAAATTGGCACAGGCCCTTCCAGATTGTCCAGATCTTCTGTCCCAAGGACCATTTCACCACCCTGCTTCACGTTGGCTGGCATTAATGGCATTCTGTTGAAGCAACTGTCTTTCTGAATTGGTGATTCCTACGATGCTAAAAGCTAGGAAGGTCACTTCCCACAAGGTTTATCAACACACTTGGAAATTCTTGCCACTTGTGACCATGTTCCAAAGACTGCTAGCCTTCCATTCTTTAAGACCTTTTATACAGGTGTTTCTCATGTGGCTGTCATGTGTGTTCACTTGTCACTCTGAGATTTCAGTTTGGTTCTCTGGGCCCTTCAGAAATCACTTTTTAAACCTGTCAGGGTTACTCTCCTTCCCACCCTTACTGACAGAGCAGCTTTCCTTGTCACCATCAACTCTGTGAGGTATGTGTCTGAACTGGGTGGTATTACAGCCTAGATCCGCCTTCTTTCCAAAAGGTGGTTTCGGCTTTCAACCTCAACCAGGACATTGTGCCCGCTGTCTGGCCTCAACACATCACAAGGTGATTTACTTTCATTTTCTGGATATACAGTAGTTTATCTACCTGTGTGTGTCTACCTCACAGCCACTGCTTCCATTATACAGACTGATTTTGCTTGTCATTCCCGATGGTCCATAGGGGAACCAGCTTCCAGGTTCACCATTTCTCAATGGTTCAGACAGATGATCATTTAAGCTTATTGTCTTCAGGATTGGGCGCCAGCCTTTTAAGTCAAAACTCACTCTGCTAGATCTGTAAGTGCTTCTTCTTTTTGGCATCGGGCAAGTGTTCCCAAGATTTGCAAGGCTTCCACCTGGTTTTCTGTTCACATGTTGTCCATATTTTACCAGATGGATGTTTAGGCCTCTTCTGATGCCAGCTTCAGGCACAATGTCCTTCAGGCAGCTCTTTGAGCTGCAGGTAGTTCCCTTCTTTTTATTTTCTAATGCTGTTGTACATGTTGTACATCACCGCGTTCTTGGCGATCGGAATTTCCGACAACATTTGTGTGACCGTGTGTATGCAAGACAAGTTTGAGCAAACATCCGTGGGAAAAAAATCCACGGTTTTGTTGTCGGAATGTCCGATCGTGTGTACGCGGCATAAGTGTTCATGTTTGCTGTGTTGCCCACCCCTCAGTTGGAGTGCTTTTTGACGTCCCAATTGCCTGTAAATCAAAAGAAGAAGAAAAAAAAAAATGGATTTTTGTACTTACCCATACATTTCTTTTCTTGAAGTTCACTGCTAGACAACTGATTCTGAGGGAACTGGGCTGTACTGCCATTTTCATGTCATATGTTGCCTATGTGTCGCTCGAAAAAAAAAAAGTATAACAATTATGTATGTATAGAAATGGCACTGCAGCAAAAAGTGAATGTAGCTAAATTTTATAAGAGGGGCCTTAAAACCCAATTTCAGGTATCTGAATTTTTTTTCTATCTTTGCAGTGCCTCTCCACAATCTTTATAGCTTTTTTTTTATCTGCTTTCATGTTAAAAAATCTTAATTCCCACAAAAAAATGCAAAATTTTCAGAAAAGTCAGACCGTAAGGTGAAAAATGACTTAGCTCAAAACCGACCCATCTCAAAAAGACAAACGACTTATGCCCTGTACACACGGTCGGACATTGATCGGACATTCCGATAACAAAATCCATGGATTTTTTCCGACGGATGTTGGCTCAAACTTGTCTTGCATAGACACGGTCACACAAAGTTGTCGGAAAATCCGATCGTTCTGAACGCGGTGACGTAAAACACGTACGTTGGGACTATAAACGGGGCAGTAGCCAATAGCTTTCGTCTCTTAATTTATTTTGAGCATGCGTGGCACTTTGTGCGTCGGATCGGTGTACACACGATCGGAATTTCTGACAACGGATTTTGTTGTCGGAAAATTTTATAGCAAGCTCTCAAACTTTGTGTGTCTGAAATTCCGATGGAAAATGTGTGATGGAGCCTACACACGGTCGGAATTTCCGACAACAAGGTCCTATCACACATTTTCCGTCGGAAAATTCGACCGTGTGTACAGGGCAATAGCCTTAAAGTGGTTAAAAATTATTAATATTTGATATTTACCAAATTCCTGCAATTAATATTATGAAGGGAATCAAAATTATTTAAAAATAGATTTTTGTATTACCACAAAATTTAACACATATTGATAAACATGTCAAACTAAATATAACTTAATAACAGGATGCCGATTACAGTTATTAATTGTTTATTGTGTGTGCATGTTGCCTTCAGAAGCTCATAATAAAGATCTATAGCAGGGGTCTCTAAACTATGACCCTCCAGTTGTTCAAGAACTACAATTCCCATCATGCCTAGTTATGTATGTGAATGGCAGAGTTTTACAGTGCCTCATGGGACATGTAGTTCCACAACAGCTGGAGGGCCGTAGTTTGGAGATCCCTGATCTATAGTGTAAGAAGCAGCAGAATGCATTTTTCATCATTTTGGGGAACTGTGTACCTGGCAACCATTTAGTCATCTGTGGTGCACTCTAGCATCATCTGTAGCGCTTTCTAGCAATAAAATCCTAATAATATCCCATTGTTTTTTTATCTGCAGGACATATTTGACACACCCAGGTGACAAACCACACAGGGAGCTTGTGTGTGGAGAAGGGGGGAGGGAGAGTGAAATAAATTGTGTGAAGAGCCAGGAAACATGTGACTGATACAACACTAATGTACCTATTAGGCTTGCTTGTGTGCCAGGTAACCTCCGCAATGAATAATCAAGCATAAAGCAGGACATTCCTTAACCCTTTATATACTTCCACAAGTATTAGAAAACGACAAATTCATATATATATATATATATATATATATATATATATATATATATATATATATATATATATTTATTTATTTATTTATATAAATATATTTTTATAGTAGTATTATATAACATATATAGAGGGGAATTTTTTAATTCATTGATTTTAGAGCAGCCAGAATGAATTGGAGTAGCTGTGCATGGCAACCAATTAGCTCCTAGCTTTTTTCAAAAGCTTTTGGCCCCTTGCACACGAGTGGTCCGATCGGGTCCGTCTGCTTTTCAGGGGGACCCCATCAGACCCCTCCATACTCCTCTATGGAACAGCAGATGTTAACTGATTTGTGTCCGTTTACACCCACCTACTTCCAATGCTATCCGGCAAAAACAAATGGAGGGTGATCCGCCCCCCTCTGTTTGGCCACATCAGATCTAAGAGCAGTCGGGTGTAAACAGACAGCTGGTCAGTTTACATCCAACTGCCCATAGAGGAGAGCGGGCTGCGTCCATGTCCCCTCTGCATAAGCGGGGTAGACACGGACCTGTCATCCGCCCGCTCCTCTTAGCTCAGTAGGGGATCAGCGGACAGATCCCCTGATGAGGAAAACGGATCTGGACTGTGTGAAAGGGGCCTAACTGAACAAACTGAAGGTAGAAGCTGATTGGTTGCCATGTACAGCTCGCCAGATTTTGTCTGCTTCCGTTTTGATAAGTTCTCCTGATATTTATTCAGTGAATGCATATATAGTTTCCTGCAGTAGAAGAGCTAGCATATACTTACCTTTTCAGTGGTACATGTCTCTTACATTCTCTCAGTTGCAGTTCTGAAGGCTCCATCATTGTCTTCGGTGTTTTAAACTAATAAGAGCGTTGGATGCCTGTGTCCTCTGCCACGCTGTGGTTTAATCTTCCAAGCCCTACATCACTGATGTGCTTCTGTAGTGATGTATGGGTTGGAGTAATGAACGCACGGCAGGGTACAATAGGTATCCAACATTCGCAGAAGTTTTGAATAGTTAAAAGACTAACCAAGAACACAGCACTGGAACTGAGGGAATGTTAGAGACTAAAGACAGGCATAGTTTCTATATAAGTGATGTTTCTACTTTTGCCTGGAAATCACAGTATGTGTGTGTGAGAGTCCAGATTGAGAATAGAGATGTCAAATTTCTGGTAATTTTGAAGCCATGAGAAAAAAGTGTTTTCAGAAAAATATAAATATATATTTGACAACGCTGATCCAGAATAAAACATTGCTCTTGCAAGAGCTTTCTCCTGATTTTTCAAGTGTCATTTACATGAAGGTATTGTGTATTTTTGGAAGGCAGTGGTTTGCAACAAACACTTCCTTACTTGAAAATACTGCTGATGATCCAGAACAAGCAGAACGTGTTTCTGGATTGAGAATAATTTATTTTTATAAAGTATTTTTAATTGTCTTTAGGGCACCTCAGGCATGCAAGTTGTGTTTTGTCATCCTTATAGCATTTGGAAAATAATATTTCTTCTCACAATATTTGCAAATTGGAGCCTTGCTCTCAGCAGAAATTGCGCTGTGGAAATATTTCCAACCATTCAACCAATCTCACCATTTTACTGAGAGTAGGAAAAGAAAAAAACTATTTACTGACCAGACTGTGGGTCAACATTATGCTGTGACGGCAAAGAACACTAATTGGAATCATGTAAAGGTTATAAAGATACAGTGAGGGAAAAAAGGTTTTGATCCCCTGCTGATTTTGTATGTTTGCCCACTGACAAAAAAATGATCAGTCTATAATTTTTAATGGTAGGTTTATTTTAACAGTGAGAGACAGAATAACAACAAAAAAATTAGGGGTCGACTGATATAATTTTTTTAGGGCCGATAACGATTTTTGGCTGCCTTTAAGGCCATTAGCTGATATCAGGTACCAATATTCTGTAGATTTAAAATTTTTATTTTTACACTGTCCTTAAATTTTTTTTCAACTTTTTTATTGCTGTCACAATTGATGTAAACATCCCTTGTGACTGTAATAGGCAGTGATAGGTATTCTTCATGGAGGGATCTGGGGTCTGTAAGACCCCCAAACCCCTCCACTGAACTTAAAAGTATTCAAAACGCCAAGATCTGCGTTTTTGAATACTTTCTATTTTTTAAAACTGGCGTCTTTAGGATGAGAGTAATCCAGAAGTGATGTCATGACATTGCTTCTGGGTTACTAGATCCGAGACCCGAATAAAGAAATTGGCTTTGTTTGGGTCTTTGGCCAGCCAGCAGGAGTGCCGCCGGCAGGTTGCTCGGCGGATGTGCCGGCTGGTCACTCGGCCTCCCGGTGGGACGGGAGCCCCGTGTGGAGCGGCGGGAGGGGGGACGTCCCCTTCCACTACTTGTGATAATGGCCGAGCGGCTGCTTAGCCGCAATGGTTGTTATTACAAGAAAGCCGACCACCCTCTCTAAAGAATGGTACCGGGGTGATGCCTGCAGGTACAACCACTGGAAGCAATATCAGTACCGATATCGATTCTTCAAAAAAAAATTAATATCGGCCGCGCCGATAATCGGTTGACCCCCCCAAAAAATCAGGAAAAACGCATTTCAAAAAGTTATAAATTGATTTGCATTTTAACCACTAGCCGACCAGCCACCATCATTATACTGTGGCAGGTTGGCTCTCCTGGGCAAATTGCCGTAGCTGTACGTTTGCCCTTTAAATAGCCTTAGCAGGCACATGCCCGCCACGTGTTGTTGGAGCTGATGCACGTGCCGTGATGTCTGCCAGGCACCCGCAGTCGCTCCGGAGAGAGAGAGAACGGGGTAACTGTCAATGTAAACAGATAGATCCCCTGTTCTGTCAGGGAGACGAGAGAGATCTGTTTCTAGTGATTACAAACAACGATGACTCTATACTCCCATTTGCTACACTGCCCCCACAGTTAGAAACACCTCCCTAGGACACACTTGACCCCTAGTGTTAACCCCTTCCTTACCAGTGACATTTATACAGTAATCCGTGGCTATTTTTAGCTCTGATCACTGTATAAATGTCAGTGGTCCCAAAAAAGTGTCAAAAGTGTCCGATCTGTCAATTTCGTAGTCCCGCTAAAAATCGCAGATCGCTGCCATTACTAGTATAAAAAAAATAAAATAAAAATGGCATAAATCTATCCCCTATTTTGTAGATGTTATAACTTTTGCGCAAACCAATTAATATATGCTTATTGCAATTTTTTTACCAAAAATATGTAGAAGAATACATATTCGTCTAAACTGATGAATAAATTGGTTTTTTACATTTTTTTTGGGGGGGGGATATTTTATTATAGCAAAAAGTCAAAAATGTCATTTTTTTTTTCAAAATTGGCGCTCTTTTTTTGTTTATAGCGCAAAAAATAAAAACCGCAATGGTGATTAAATACCAACGAAAGAAAGCTATATTTGTGGGGAAAAAAAGGTCATTAAGGTTTAGAAGCTGACATTTGGTAACTCAAACCTTCAGCTCCCTCCACATATTTTCCATGGGACTAAGGTCTGGAGACTGGCTAGGCCACTCCGGGACCTTTTTGTGTTTCTTCTTGAGCCACTCCTTTGTTGCCTTCGCCATGTGTTTTGGGTCATTGTCATGCTGGAATGCCCATCCACGACCCATTTTCAATGCCCTGGCTGAGGGAAGGAGTTCTTACCCAAGATTTGACAGGACATGGCCCGGTCTATCTTCCCTTTGATGCAGTGAAGTTGTCCTGTTCCTTTAGCAGAAAATCACTCCCAAAACATAATGTTTCCACCTCCATGTTTGATGGTGGAGGTGGAACCATTCTCCTCCCACCCAGTTCTCCTTCGAATCACTCAGATGTTCATTAGCAAACTTCAGATGGGCATGTACATGTGCTTTCTTGAGCAGGAGGGCCTTGCGGGAGCTGCAGGATTTCAGTCCTTCATAGTGTGTTACCAATTGATTCCTCGTCGTTCTCATGTTCATTGAAACTAATTGATTACAATTAATTATGGTTGCTATGATATTTGAACGGGGTCCTAGGATATACACCCTTTTTTATTTATTTATATGTTTGTAATAGTTCTTTCTGTTAAAAAGAATTAAAAATAAATATATATATATATATATATATATATATATATATATAATTATATATAATGACAAAATATTATATTTTTAAAGGAAAAAAGTGTGGCCATAGCTCATTTTAACATACCTCTCCTGTGGGTCACAGGAGTGCACTTATAGCACTTATATCTACACTCCTGTGACCCAGCTTTAGCCAACAGCGAGCTATAGTGAAACAAACATATACATAGAAATGGAAACTGCATCTTGAGACAAAATCTTTATTACCCAAAATAAAATATCCTTTATACAGAAACTCCTTTAACCGCTTCCTGATCGCTGCATGATGATATACGTCGGCAGAATGGCACGGGTGGGAAAAAGGGCGTACAGGTATGTCCCCTTTAAGAAGCGGCACTGCGGGTGCCCACGATCGTGTCATGGACAGGTAGAACAGGGAGGTGCCTTTGTAAACAAAGCATTTCCCCATTCTGCTAGTGATATGACAGAGATCACTGCACCCTGTCATCGGGAGCAGTGATCGCTGTCATGCGTGTTGAAGCCCATCCCCCCACAGTTAGAATCACTCCCTAGGACACACTTTACCCCTTACTCACCGCCTAGGAGTTAACCCCTTCACTGCCAGTGTCATTTACACAGTAATCAGTGCATTTTATAGCACTGATCGCTGTATAAATGACAATGGTCCCAAAATAGTGTCAAAATTGTCCGATGTGTCCGCCATAATGTTGCAGTCATGATAAAAATTGCAGGTCGCCGCCATTACTAATAAAAAATAATTTAAATAATTAATAATAAAAATGCCATAAAACTATCCCCTATTTTGTAGACGCTATACATTTTTGTGCAAACCAATCAATGTACACTTATTGAGATTTTTTTTTTTTACCAAAAATATGTAGAAGGATACATATCGGCCTAAACTGAGGAAAAAAATTTTTTTTTATATTTTTGGGGGATATTTATTATACCACAAAGTAAAAAATATTGCTTTTTTTTCAAAATTGTCGCTCTTTTTTTGTTTATAGCGCAAAAAATAACCGCAGAGGCCATCAAATACCACCAAAAGAAAGCTCTATTTGTGGGAAAAAAAGGACGTCAATTTTGTTTGGGTACAACGTTGCACGGACGCGCAATTGTCAGTTAAAGCGACACAGTGTCGAATCGCAAAAAGTGCTCTGGTCAGGAAGGGGGCAAATCCTTCCGGGGCTGAAGTGGTTAAAAAGCTTTCCGTATACCGTAAATCTCTCTGCAACAGCTCCAATACTATCTATGTTACAGAACTTTCATCTCTGTCAAACATACAGTAACACAGTATGGCTGTCAATGCAGACTGGGGTTAAATCTTTGAGCCATTATAGGTGGTAGATGTCATATTTTACTATAGTAATATTCATAGGCTTCTATTGCTGACCATCTGCTGAAAATACTAGCTGTCTGGCTGTGTTTCATTTAGTTTTTATTGGTTTTGGTTGCTGGCCTAGAGCAAGTATGTGCAAGTCAAGTCAGAAGAAATCAGAATCACTAGTCTGCATACATGTTTTTAGCCAGGTACCCAAAGTGTTAAAGTCAGAGGTTCAGTATGGCAATGTATATATTACTTTTATGACAGGTTTTAAGTGGAACCATACTCACCTCAGCTCCAGCGATGCAGCATCTGTGAGCTCCCCGCCTATCTGCTGACATTTTCGGCTGCACTTGCTCACTGTACAAGGGTGGACAGGCAGGTAAGTAACTTTAATGCAAAAGAAACAAAGCTTGACTCTTCTGCATTTAAATTCCTTCTTGTTCACCCATTTTTTATTTTGACCTAAAGTTTCACTTTAAGTTGACAATTTGAATGCTAATGGAGGAATATTTTATATACAGGAAGTGAGTGGAACTATGTTTAGTCAATCTAAGATTTCATAGACATGTTAGCATGTTTCAGTGGGCATATATGAGACTCTAGAATAATAATTGTAGAAAATTGTGTCTCAGGCTGTACAGTAAGGCCTAGCATATAAAAGTGCTAGATACAGTATCTCACAAAAGTGAGTACACCCCTCACATTTTTGTAAACATTTTATTATATCTTTTCATGTGACAACACTGAAGAAATTACACTTTGATACAATGTAAAGTAGTGAGTGTACAGCTTGTTTAACTGTAAATTTGCTGTCCCCTCAAAATAACTCAACACAGCCATTAATGTCTAAACCACGGCAACAAAAGTGAGTACACCCCTAAGTGAAAATGTCCAAATTAGGCCCAAAAAGTCAATATTTTCTGTGGCCACCATTATTTTCCAGCACTGCCTTAACCCTCTTGGGCATGGAGTTCTCCAGAGCTTCCCAGGTTGCCACTGGAGTCCTCTTCCACTCCTCTATGACGACATCATGGAGCTGGTGAATGTAAGCGACCTTGCGCTCCTCCACCTTCTGTTTGAGGATACCCTACAGATGCTCAATAGGGTTTAGGTCTGGGGGCATGCTTGGCCAGTCCATCACCTTTACCCTCAGCTTGTTTAGCAAGGGAATGGTCGTCTTGGAGGTGTGTTTGGGGTTGTTATCTTGATGGAATACTGCACTGCAGCCCAGTCTCCGAAGGGAGGAGATCATGCTCTGCTTTAGTATGTCACAGTACATGTTGGCATTCATGGTTCCCTCAATGAACTGTAGCTCCCCAGTGCCGGCAGCACTCATGCAGCCCCAGACCATGACACTCCTGCCACCATGCTTGACTGTAGGCAAGACACCCTTGTCTTTGTACTCCTCACCTGGTTGCCGTCACACATGCTTGACACCATCTGAACCAAATAAGTTTATCTTGGTCAAATCAGACCACAGGACATGGTTCCAGTAATCCATGTGCTTAGTCTGCTTGTCTCCAGCAAACTGTTTGCAGGCTTTCTTGTGCATCATCTTTAAAAGAGGCTTCCTTTTGAGACAACAGCCATGCAGACCAATTTGATGCAGCGTATGGTCTGAGCACTGACAGGCTGATCCCCCCACCCCTTCAACCTCTGCAGCAATGCTGGCAGCCCTCATACGTCTATTTCTCAAAGACAACCACTGGATATGACGCTGAGCACGTGCACTCAACTTCTTTGGTGGACCATGGCGAGGCCTGTTCTGAGTGGAACCTGTCCTGTTAAACTGCTGTATGGTCTTGGCCACCAAGCTGCAGCTCAGCTTCTTATAGCCTATGCCATCTTTATGTAGAGCAACAATTTTTTTTTCAGATCCTCAGAGAGTTCTTTGCCATGAGGGACCATGTTGAACTTCCAGTGACCAGTATAAGAGAGTGAGAGCGATAACACCACATTTAACACACCTGCTCCCCATTCACACCTGAGACCTTGTAACACTAACGAGTCACATGACAAAAGGGATAATTGGGCCCATTTTGGACATTTTCATTTAGGGGTGTACTCACTTTTGTTGCCAGCGATTTAGACATTAATGGCTGTGTGTTGAGTTATTTTGAGGGGACAGCAAATGTACACTGTTATACAAGCTGTACCCTCACTACTTTACATTGCAGCAAAGTGTAATTTCTTCAGTATTATCACATGAAAGGATGTAATAAAATATTTACAAAAATGTGAGGGGTGTACTCACTTGTGTGAGTACTGTACGGGCAGTCCCCGAGTTACGAACACCCGAGTTACGAACGACTCCTACTTACGAACAGCCTCAAATGCCGGCCACTTGTGCTCCACGTGGGTCCTGGATACCTTCCGAGCACTTCCGAACACATCCCACACTGCTGTACTACGCCCCAGGTAACATAACAAGCGCCCGGAACATCCCACATCCATGCACAGGCGACAGTTACACTTACGAACGCAGTGTTCCGACCGGAAGTTACACTTACAAATGCAGTGTTGCGACTTGCGAACAACTTCGACTTACGAACAAATCTATAGTCCCTATTGTGTTTGTAACCCGGGGACTGCCTGTACATGTTTCTGATACTTTTGTGTGACAAGGGCTTACCTGAGGGAACAGCAGAAGACTGTACAGACACACTGCCAGAACCAAATATCACACTAATTGGGTGCCAGCACATGAATGTTAACCCTTTTGTGACAAGAGGTCATGTACACAAAAGTAAAATAAAGTTTTACTTTTATATTTTTTTTTAATTAAATTATAATTTTCCTAAAGGGGAAGTTCCGCTTTATGCTCTCCTCTTCTACTTTTGGCATGTTTTTGGGGGGGAGGAGGAGCGGTTTTGACAGGCACCCATGCCCACTTCGGGTCAGATTGCTGTGGCGATTACACTGGGAAGCTCTCCCCCCGCAACCTTCTGGTACAGGGCATAGAGTCCAGAGGGTTGTGGGACCATTCACAAAGCGCAGTGGGAAATCGGCTGTGAAGCCACAAGAAATCACAGCCAGCTTCCCACGGTAAACATGCTGGCAATGGGGACCTGAAGAACCGGCCAAGGTGAGAACAGAGCTGGATCCCAGGACAGGTAAGTGTCCTTTTATTAAAAGTCAGCAGCTAGAGTATTTGTAGATGCTGATTTTTATCTTTTCTCAAACAGACTGAAACTCCTCTTTAAGCAGCTTTTATACAAGAAAAAAAAACCTAAATAAATCCTAGACCTTATTACACAGTCCATCGGTACCAGGGAAAAAGATGTAGTCCAAATTTACAAAATAATAGCAAGTGCTTGGATGCCATTACATAGTCACTTCAGGGCTGTTAGGCTGTTTTATTGCTCATGTACACAGGGCAGAAAACCTTTTTTGAATGATGGAAACTTCACAGCTTTTACATACTGAGTTTATGCGAGTTTAGCAGCAGTTATAGATAACCTCAGGAGACCCTCCCAAATGCCCACAATGCATGAAAAAGAAGTCAGTTAACTATTTTAGCCATTTTGTGAGAGAAGAGAGAGCAGCAGCGGAGAGAGCAGTGTGCTTGTAGGTAAATGTCTTATTTTTTGTGTTTTCACTATGGATTCCATCATGAGCATGTGTGAGGAAATGCTCCTGATGTTGCTGTTGCTGAGGCTCCAAAGATGTAGAAAATTGTGTAAGAGGAACAGAGTTCGTTGCTACTGGACTCATCCATTGATTTAGGCAACAGCATGTGGTGAAATTTGTGTTTTTTCAACATTTTTATATGTACAAAAATGATCAAATTGTTTCCCCTTTAAAAACGTAAACGTGGGGGCGTGGCCAGCGCGGCATGTGAGCAGACGTCTAGTCACAGAGCTCCCGCAGTGATCCTGATTTGATCCGGTTACCGGCACTCTATTACCCCCGTTTTCGGCTTGATCGAACGGGGAGAACCCCCTGCACATTCCGCGCCCGCTCCGGTGTACCAGGAGGGCATGATGACCCGTGGACAGAGAGGAGAAGGTTCCAGGATGGATCCTCAACATGGCGCCGCTCCGCCGTCCACACAGAAACGTGACAAGCTGAAGGAGGGACAGCACAAGCAGCTGAAAGGCTCTAAGGATGGCTCCGCTGATCACCCTAAGGACATGAGGTACTATGCTCAAAAACTGTCTGAAAAACCAGGCCTAGATGCAGCACAGTCACTAAATGAATGCCCTGACTTTAATGGCACTGAGGAGGAAGAATGTATGGAAGCACAGGGAGCAGGGGCCATGTTGATACAGGGAGAGGACAGTGAGGCTATAACTGATGAGCCTGAAGAACAAGTACGATTTGGTGGCCTCAAGGAGGAGGTTAGTCTCATCAGACAAGATATTCAGAAAATTCGAGAGCGTACCACTGCTGCAGAAAGCAGAATAAGTGAGCTTGAAGATAAACTACCTACACTGATTAGAGACTCCCAATCCACCACACGTCTAGCAAGAGCTACGGATACCCGTGCTGAGGATTTTGAAAATCGCCTCAGGCGCAATAACGTGCGCATAGTCGGCTTACCGGAAAAGGTGGAGGGCCGTGACCCCACGCAATTCATAGAACAATGGATGGCTGAAATATTCAGTAAGGAGGCTTTCACTCACTTGTATGCGGTGGAAAGAGCTCACAGAATACCTGCCAGACCTCTCCCGCCAGGAAACCCCCCCCCCCGCCCAATACTGGCCCGTCTCCTGAATTATAGAGACAGGGAAATTATCCTGAAACTAGCCAGAGAAAAGAGGAATGTCCAGTACAATGGCACGCGGATTTCATTCTACCCAGATTTCTCAGCTGCAGTCCAGAAGAACCGCGCGCGGTTCTCGGAAATTAAAAAACGCCTGCAGAGAGTACAAGCCTCTTATGCAATGCTATATCCTGCAAAACTCAGAGTTACATTGAGGGGCAGAGCACATTTCTTTGAACACCCGGCGGAGGCTGCGGATTGGCTAGACGCTAATGAAAATGAGCTTCGTCAGG
This sequence comes from Lithobates clamitans, assembly GCA_037952925.1. Lineage (NCBI taxonomy): Eukaryota > Metazoa > Chordata > Amphibia > Anura > Ranidae > Lithobates > Lithobates clamitans. The sequence goes on from JBBGZY010001904.1 coordinate 2,337,681, forward strand.
ATAGGAGACCAGAAGCGGAAATAGATTGATATCCCTAACAAAGGCCCAGGGATCTATCCTTTTCTTTTCCCCTCAGAGGAGGGTTGTGCCGGAAACATATATTGATTCATTCTCTACAAAAATGCGAGTTCGATGACAAGATGGATCATGGCAATGTACTTCATAGCAAGTACCAGAAAATATGTCATTGTTGTTTGGAGGGACCGGTTGTCCCACACAGTTTTGGTATATCAGTTGACACACCGGTGTCGTGGATTACAAAAAAAAGTTGCCTTTCAATACGACAAGTGCATATTGATGGATAATCCATGTCAGAAGAGGCACTTTTGTTCGATTTATGCACCGTTGTGCGTTTTACGATACTTCTACACACAAGTTTGTTCCAGAGCAATCGAGGTATTACGGTCCTTGGATAGAGCGGTAACTTTCTTCTTCTTGCATTGGCAGTTTCGTCACTTCTTGGCCCCTGCTGGGTACTGCGTGGTGGTCCTCCCCCCCCATGGGTGGGAATCAGGGGGGCTCTATATTGTTTTACCCTGTTATTTTCCAACTAGACACCCAAAAATGACGACAGTAACTGTCCTTTCTTGGAATATTCGGGGTCTGCAGGACCCCCTAAAGCGGACGATGGTATCATCCTTATTGAGGAAACGTCTCCCGGCTATATGTGCTTTACAAGAGACCCACCTTACTGCTGATTCTCTGTCATGCATTAATTTTAGATGGGTGGGTAAGGCATATCACTCCACTCACACCTCATATTCTCGGGGTGTGAGTGTACTGGTACCTGGCTCCATAGATTTTGTGGAGTTAGATTCTGAGTTGGATGATGAGGGGAGATATGTATTTTTATGTTGTAAATTGTTTTCCTTTAAATGTATACTGGCATTTGTATATGTACCCCCGCCGTACAATAATCTGGTATTGAGGTCCCTGGTGACGTTCCAAATGAAGTATCCGGAGACGCCAATGTATGTCTTCGGGGACTTCAACAACTATACGGACGCAGTACTAGATAAGCACCCGCCTGTGATGGGAGGGAGGGGGGTACACCGCACGGCTCTAAGGAAATTTATTGAGGAGGTGGGATGGAGGGACCCATGGAGAGCCAAAAACCCGGGGGTAAAACAGTTTTCCTGTTTCTCAAAAAGTTATGCATCACTATCAAGGATAGATTTATGCCTATGCTCTAGTGCAGCTGAACGACACATCTCTGAGGTGACTTATGCTCTTAGGAGTGTGTCGGATCACTCCCCATTGATAGCAACTTTATAGGTGCGCCCCCCTTCCACGATGGCAAAAGCCCCATGGAAAATGAACGCTTTTTGGCTGAGTCTCTTCCCTTCCCATGAGCAAATAGAATCTCATATAATAGATTTTTGGCGCCTACATGAGGCTGACGAACAATGGCCTGTGAATTGGGAAGCCTTTAAGGCTGTCCTGAGAGGCCTATTTATAACTGAAATTCAAGCTGTTAAGAGAAAGACACATGCTCAGAGGGAGGGAATTGAAAACATGGCAAAAGAACTGGAGAGCAAATTTATCACAGATCCAACCCAAAGTAACAAAGAGGCGTGGCTCTCTGCGCAAGATGCGTTGTATAAAATCACGACATCTACAGCAGAGAGGAAGAGATTTTTTCATAAAGCAGCATATTACGAGGAGGGAGAGCACACTGGACGCCTGTTAGCAACCATTGCCCATGCCCATCAAACTTCCCCCTCAATTGGGGCCTTACGTACACACCTTGGAGGGCTAACCAATGCCCCGGACCAAATCTTAGCAGAATTGGTGGAATTTTATTCCTCCCTCTATGAGTCTAAACAAACATATACCCTAGACTCCTTAACCGAATATCTGGACAATATTCAGCTCCCCAGTTTACAAGTGGCAGCTAGGGGGGAACTTGACGCCCCTTTGACTGTTGAGGAACTGCAGTTGGCGACCAGTTTGTTCCCCAATTCCAAGGCCCCGGGTGACGATGGACTCCCCATCGAGGTATACAAACAATATGGCGAGCATATACTTCCACGTCTATTGAAGGTATTTAATGCAGCGAAACAGAGTGGCAGCCTCCCTCAATCAATGACTAGAGCAAATATAGTTTTGATACTAAAACCCAATAAAGACCCTCTCGACCCGGGGTCATACCGCCCTATATCTCTTTTACAAACTGATGTAAAGATATTAGCCAAAGCATTAGCAATCCGCATGAATAAAGTCATATCCAGTATAATCCACTCGGATCAGTCCGAATTTATGCCCCAAAAGTCGACCGCGATAAACCTCCGCAGACTTTTCCTCAATATCCAATCCCAGGCAGACAATAGGGGAGATAGAGCGTTGCTGTCACTGGACGCCCACAAGGCGTTTGATAGCGTCGAGTGGGACTATCTATGGGCAGTGATGCGAAAATTTGGAATTGGGGAGGACTTTATCAAGTGGGTGCAGTTACTCTATTCGTCTCCTATAGCGGCCATTAGAGAGGGAGGAAGGATTTCATCACCCTTTAAACTATACAGGGGTACGAGGCAAGGGTGCCCCCTGTCTCCGCTCCTGTTTGCTATGCCTATTGAGCCCCTAGCGGCTACGGTACGCGCTAATCCCTTGATACAGGGTTTTAGATACGGAGACATTCAGGAGAAGGTAATTATGTATGCAGATGACACCATGCTGCTACTGGGTGATACATCTAACTCACTGACAGAGGCAATGAGAGTAATTAGACAGTTCGGGAAATACTCAGGCTTAGTTATTAACTGGACCAAGTCCTCTCTGCTGCTTCTGGACCGTGACCCGCCCACAACCCAACAAAATATGCAGGACATACCAGTCTCGACATCCTTCAAATATCTGGGTATACAGATTACAGCCCATATATTAGACTATGTGAATCTTAATCTAACCCCATTGATCAATAGATGTCGTGATCGGGTCAAAGTGTGGAGTAAATTAAAGCTGTCCCAAGTAGGCAGAATAAACTTAATAAAGATGATTCTTATGCCACAACTACTATATGTGCTCCACAATTCTCCAATGGTTATTACTCTGAAAAAGTTTAGAATCATCAACTCCCTTTTCCGTTCATTTATATGGCTTTCAAAGCCTCCTAGAATTAAACTAGAGCAGCTACAACGTCCTAAAGACAATGGAGGTTTAGCATTGCCTAACCCCTGGGTGTATTATTTGGCCTCCCAGCTACAGCACATTGCTAGAGCCATAGGTCCCGGGGAGGACCTGGAGATGAACCTGAGAGACCCTTCGGCCCACATACTCCGGTTCACTTCCAGGAGAGAGGTAGTGGATGGATTAGAGGCCTTACAATATAACAAATCTAATAAGCTTTTCCCAACTTATGCACTTATGCAGAAAATCTGGAACAAGGTCAGGATGCTGCAGGGGGTGGAGGGCTTCACCAGGTATAGCCCCATCTGGGAAAACAATCACTATTCAGAAATAGCTAAAATACCCTATGGACCCAAATGGCAACAGTACGGGGTGTCCCATATGGCCCACATACTTAGAGACGGTAAATTGAGACCCTTCTCGGAGCTCAGGGAGGCCTTTCAATTGCCGGGCTCTATGCTCTTCTATTACAGACAACTTAAACATGCAATAGATGCACAAAGGGGCCCCGATATTTGGAACCTGCAACCCACTCCTATTTTCAACCACCTACTTGCCATAACCACTTATAGAGGATTTATATCTGACTGCTATACCATGCTTCTGAACCTTTTCCTAGGGGACGCGCCTCTGAGGGTCATGTCACACTGGGAACAGGATGTTGGCTCCTTTGAGGAGGAACAGTGGGAGGAAGCCTTGCTGGCGGTTTCCACGTGTTCATTAAACGCTGCTCAAAAGCTCTCACAGCTCTATATTATTTCCAGAGTGCACTACACACCGGCTAGACTGGCCCGTATGGGTTTGGGCACTGATCCCACCTGCACCAGATGCTCCAGAGACCATGGAGATCTCATACACCTCCTGTGGAGATGCCCAAAATTGCACCTCTATTGGAACGAGGTCATTAACACCATTAACAGAGTTTTCCAAATAGTGATACCTTTGGATCCCAAACCATGTTTGCTGGGGATTGTGGATGATCTACTGACTGAGGATATCCTTAGACAGGCTATCAGAAGAGCTTTGTTTCAGGCCCGCCTACTTATCCTCAGGCACTGGAGGTCCACGTGTCCTCCCACGGTACAAGAATGGATTACACAAATGGGGGCCACAATCCGTATGGAAAAAATTATTTACCAGCATAGGGGAGCGACACAAAAATATGAGAAACTATGGGCTCCATGGTTGGATACACCAGGTCTAGCGCCAATAGATTTGATATATGATCGCTTATTCTAAAGGTGGCCCTTATTAGCTTCAATTCTTATGGGATATATGTTATGCACTATACAATTAGCCAGTATGCTAAGAGGTGATAAGCAAATGATCCATTGAAGGAATGTGGATAGCTCACAGAAGGATTTTTCTGATGAGAGGTTATGTTTTCTCCTTTCTCCTCTTTGTTTTCTCTTCATCCGATGTAATGGAGTATGTACCCCCTTTTCTTTTTTTTTTTTTTTTCGTTCTTTATCCTAATACATATGTAAGATGTGACTTCTGCCATGTAAATTGCTGTATGAGCTCTGGAACTGTATACACTTATTCAATTTTAATAAAACTTTTTGTTTGAGATAAAAAAAAACGTAAACGTGCATAAACACAGTTTACTGCGGTTTCAAGCATTTGGCGTTTGAAATGCTGGTAAACTACAGTCCTGAATGCGATTTGTATGCTTTCAAAAAATTGCCTGTAACCTCAACTGCCTCTAAACTACTATAAACAACTTGAGTGTACCTGTACACATAAGATAACATAGAGGAGAGTTCAGGGGCTGCTGAAAAAAGTGCCTAACTGTTCCTAAACTTCAGTTTAGCAGCTGTAGTGTACATGAAGTCTTAGCCTGGTTTACCCCAATTTTGAGACAGAATAAATGAAAAGCTAGCTTCAACCATCTATGCACACTGGCTTTAAAAAAACACTGCATCTACACTTTTGTGTTTTTCCAGTAGAAGCAGCTCAATGTTATCCCATGTGTCCATGCACATTAGGACATTTAGAGGCATATTTTAACCGCTTCCCACCCAGCCACTGCATATGTATGGCCGGGTGGGCGCTCTCTCCTTCTGAGTGGACGTTCAGGAACGTCCCTCAGAAGGGGGAGGATCTCGTGCGCGCGGGCCCACGCAGCAGCGCGATCCAGATGCGCTTGTGTCACCCAGACACGGCGCATCTCAGATAGGCAGGAGGGCTCTGTGATTGGCCCTCCTGATCACATGACGGCCGTGTCCAATCACAGCCGTCATGTGATGTAAATAGAGAGCCGGTTGCTAGACGATCGGCTCTCCTCTCCTCACACATTAGTTGTCTGTGAGGAGAGGAGAGCAGTGTGTATGAGCTTTTTTTTTACAGCTTTTTACACACTGATCTCCAGCATAGTAACACACAATGTAAAACACAATGTCCCAAAACACATGTCCCCAAAACACGTCCCCAAAATACATGTCCCCACATAGTAAAAACACTTGTCCCCCACATATGTCCCAGTAAAATCACATGTCACAATGATTATCTGCACACATAAGTCCGTGATCACCTGCGCACATCTGTACATGATCATTTGCGTACATCTGTCCGTCGTCACACAAACCAATTATACACTTACGGGATTTTTTTTTACCAAAGACATGTAGCAGAATACATTTTGGCTTAAATTTATGACAAAATTCAATTTTATTGGGTTTCTTTTTAAAATAGAATAAAGAGAATATTTATTTTTTTCCAAATTTCCACCTTTTTCGCTTATATCGCAAAAAATAAAAAACAGAGTCGTGAATAAATACCACCAAAAGAAAGCTCTATTTGTGCGAATAAAATGATAAAAACTTTATTTGGGTACAGCGTAGCATGACCGCGCAATTGTCACTGAAAATGCGAGAGCACTGAAAGCTGAAAATTGGCCTGGGAAGCGAAAGTGCCCCGTATTGATGTGGTTAAGTAAAAACCCTTTTGGTTTGCATTTTTGATTGGAGCTTTCTGGCAGAAAAAACATGAAATACTCCTAAATGTGCCTAAACATGTGTACAAAAACACTCAATATGTGCGTTTTTTTTTTTTGCCAAGGGAACTGACATTTTTTTAAGCCCAATTAAGTCAGTTTCCCAGAGACTCTGTTGTGTCAATAGACTCATTGACTTTGGTTTTCATATTGTTTATTTTAAAATAAGTCTTTTAAAATATCAACACATATTTATAGGTGTTTGTACAGTATGTCAAGATGATTCTTTTCCATGTTTCCATGCATATTTAACAAAATGTAGAAAATTATAATTTCTCTTTCATTGTTATTTTTAATATCTCTGATTTTAATTAAACATATTGCAGAAAAAGTTGGTGTCCCTCACCAAGGACTTCAAAAGGTACATTGTGTATTAATAGCTTTATATTTTCTCATCAAAATAGCAGCTGCACAGCATTAAGTCTGATTAGATCTTTTCTAAGCCTAACAAGTACTATTTTTAACACAAAGTACTTCTTAAAGTCCTTGGTGCAAGGCACCTTTTGATGCGACATGTTCTGGTTAATCTTGTCGATGCTAGTGGGGTGGGAACATCAGCTCAAAGAACTTTATTGTGATTGTTTGATATGCCGTCTGTAATTTAGGTTGTCTGATTTAAATCAATAGGAGATTCAGTTATAAGTCAGGGTTATGTCCTAACCGCAAATATACTGCTGCTTTTAGAAAAAAAAAAATCACAGTTCTAAAGCAAAGAAAGCAAAGTTCCACTAAAATGAATATATGGGAAGAAAAAGCCAGAGGAAGGAGAGCATACTGATATGACCTGTCAAAGTCATGTGACCAAACCTTGCACCAATTACGAAGTGTTGTCCGCAGGCTGCACAAGACGGCCTTTATTTTATAGATGGCACGTAAGGTAAAGGTGAATCGTGAGGTTAGTGGTATCCATTCTCTGTTATAAGTGGGGACATAAATGTCTGGCTTTTAGGCTTTACTTCAAATTTGAAATTAAAGATATAAATTTAAAAAAAAAATTTAGTTATGTATTTAGTTTTGTACAAAATGAATACCGGTAATATGTTTGCTTCAGTATTTAAAATAACAAATAGTGGTAGGTAAGGCAGTCAGTATGGATGAATTGTGAAATCATGCTACCACGCACAGATGAAAATTAGTACTAGACCATATAATCAGAGCTTCAACTCCACTGCAACAACCAGACTAGAGTCATCAGATTATGTCATCAGAATAATGTCATTAGAACCAGAAAGGAGTTATAGCAATATCATGACACTAGACCTTAACTATATCAGCAGAGACAAATAATGAGATGGCTTGAAACTGACTATGCTACCAGTAGCCCGAGGCAGACAATATCACCAGAGGCACACTGTGTTATAAGACTGAATTTGTCACTTGTATTGTAACGTGCCACCAGAACCCTCAACATGGCACTATAAAACATTTCCTCATCCCTGACAAGCCAGGGCAAGACTGTATTTTATACACCCTTTTGTCCCTTTTACACTGGCCAACTATAAGCTCCTTCTATCTAATAAAAGTAGTTTAGGCAATAGTATATATTGTTGTAATTATTATTATTACTATTATTGCCAAAATGTTTTGTTTTTGAGCAGTGTGTTGGAGCTTTAATGTTTTATCTAAAATTTTAAACTGTGCTTTTTTCCTAGGTTAAATCTGCAGTACTCGCACATCAGATAAAATGTGGCTTCTTGAGAGGATTCGGGGCACAGTAGACCACAGCAGTACTCGACAAACAGGAGAAGCTGGTGACAAACAGTCTAAAAGTGGATCTTACAGCAATGTCCTGACCCCAGACAAAATTCCAGATTTTTTCATTCCCCCAAAACTGATGCCAACAGAAGGGGGTGGAGCTGAAGGTGAAGGAGTAGCAGCAAAACCTAATATTGGTACCTCTGCTTCTGAGCAAAATTTGTCCGGCCGACGACCACAGCGCAGCCCTCGTTTACCAACTAAAGCTACTTCAGAGAGCCGAAACCTTGTGAAGGCTGCAAACCGTCATATCATTCAGATTGAAAGTGCTGATGAGTGGGCATCAGAGGAAGATTTGGGTACTAATGCAGATCCACAGTCTCAAAATGCTATGTCTCTTTCATATGTACCTAAAGCTCAGACATCCTATGGGTTTGTGACTCTTATGGAGAGTCCACATACAAGGCGGAAAGAATCACTTTTTCATAGTGAGCAGGGCTCTCTTTCTCCATGTCCATCACAGTCCAGTTCCCCCAGTTCTCAAAGACGAAGTGCAACAGAGGGGGGAGGAGGATCCCAGCTGAATCCATCAGACTTTGGAATGTCCTTGATGAATCCCTACCGATATTTCAGTGGTGGTGAAAGTGACACTTGCTCCTCTGCAGAGTCCTCACCATTTGGTTCACCACTACTTTCCCGTTCTGTTTCCCTACTAAAGATATTTACCCCAGACACACAGTCAAAACTTATGAAGCTCAAGCACTCTGTTGCTAGAAACAGTTCGCTATCCACAGATGAATGCAGTTCAGCAGACACCAGTCCTAGCATGCCAAGAAGAAGGGTACGAGGAGCCAAGGGTGCTGGTATTACTGGTCAGCAAGGCACCTTGGCCTTGGACCTTCTACAGAAGGAACACAATGTAGGCCTTAGTAAAGGAGGCAGTATGAGGCTGTCAGCAGAATATGACCCTTCCAATGCTCGACTTAGAGTGCGGTTAATTGCTGCAGAACATCTGTTTGATAAACTCTGTGACCTAAAAGGTGTAAACTGCTGCGTGGTCCTGTATCTGAACCCTGGTAAAGTTCACCGTCAGAGAAGCACCATTATTAAGAACAGCCGAAACCCAGTCTTTAATGAGGATTTCTTCTTTGATGGATTGGTGGCTGGAAGTGCCAAAAAGATGTCTCTTAAACTCAAAGTACTGAACAAGGGTAGCAGTCTTAAAAGGGACACACTGCTTGGAGAGAAAGAGATCCCATTAACAGCATTGCTGCCATTTCTCTGAGACAAGAGCAGCTGTGATAGAGTGCATGTTGTGGGAGAGTGAGATGACTGTGCTCTGTACTGGAGAATGGCCTTAATAGTAGGCGATGGGATTTGCAGAGCAAAATATAATATCCTGTAATGAATTGGGCATACCATTAGAAAGTACTGCACTCTAGCTAGATCAAGCTGCAGAGCTATATACTTCCATGGCTACAAACACAGGCACACCTATAATAAAAATAAATTCCAGGGCGCTGAGCTTCCAGTGTACAGCTGAAAAGTAAAGCATTCTACACATGTAGTGATGATCAGTAGATCATTGCTAGTCAAGCTTTATGCAGCTTTCTTCACAAAAGTGGTGAAGAACCAATGCCAAACTAGCCTACAAATACAGACAGATCTGCACAGAATCAATAACACTGATGTTTTTGATTCTCGAGAATAAATAGTTTGCTTGGACTTGCGGAACTTCCCTCAAAGGGGACAGATGTGCATAATGATGCTGGATCAGGCCTGATGAAATCTGAACAATAATAGTCAAATAAAAAAATAAAACAGGCATCTTGCACGGCATAGCTCACATAGATTCTGCATGTTTGCATAAAAATTTCACTCAGGCACTGTTTATACTTCATGTTTGCCTGAATTGAAAGGCTAACCTGACAATTTTATGATTATTTATTGCCATTACAGTAGATAAAAAGTAATATCAGAGGTTTCAAGGCAACAATCACCAGCTAGAGCCTGTTAGTTAATTGCAATCATGCTGCATCCTTTTTTAAGCAGCTCTGTTTCCTGTGCAACAGTTCTTACTTCCTGTCTAGAGACTAGATTCCTTATGTACTACAACAAGCAATTGCAGGAAAATATTGTATTATGGGATATTGATTCTCTGATACAAATGATAGATGCTTCCAGATTTCTCCACCCTTTTCACACTGATGTACTTGTCTTCACCTGGATGAGCAGAAGACACAGTAGTCTTCACTTCCTCCACGTGACTGACCCATTGCGTCATACATAAAATGCTTTCGTTTAGAAACTTGTAGTATCTGCCACTCCTGCACAGTCTGTGGTTAACCTACCTTCTGTAACTCAATGCTTGTACATAATATTTTGCAACTTGAAATTTAAGAAAAGCTATGTATTTATAATGTTGAAGCTCATTACATAGACGGCATAATCACAAAGTCAAACATTCCAATACAGGACCTTTGCTGAAGACATTAGGAAAGTCCACAGAACTTCACTCATATCTAATTGCTTTTTTTCCCTGTTTGTTCACAGGTTAGTCAATGCTACAATAAAGGAGTCATAAGGTCTCCATTTCTGTTTTTGACATGTTTTGACAAGTGGCAGATGCTTGTGCAGTGAGTAGTGCTTTAGTGTAGAGAACAGCATATATTTGCTTATGTGTTACTTTTGCCTCTTATGTAGGGCATTTCGGCCCTGAGAAGACATGACTTTGCCTTATGCTTTAGAAGACATTCATCGCTATACTAAAAACTTTAATCTCTGTTTTACTTGTAGCTTTCTCTATAACAGCAACCCTGTTTAAAGAGAACCTGCTACCATAGCACTTCAGACATTCTGCATACAGGGAAAACAAATGCCTGGTCTGACTTCTGTTTTACTAATATTTAAAATGACTGCTGTAACTTTGTACTTCCAGCAAGGAAGTTGTAATCCATGCAGGAAAAAGTGTTATTACAACTCCTTCCACCCCAGTAGAGTTTTGCTATGCGAAACACATTGCCTTACCGACATGGTTAATGACTAGATTAGTCTCTCAATTAGCACTTAACAAATACACCTACTCAACGCTTATTTGCTAAGTTACTTAATGATTCAATAAGGGTTTCTTGAATTCTTATTGAATATCTTGCAAACACTGTAGTTTTTCAGGTGAAGGGGGGCATGAAAGTTTTTATTGAATTCTTGATAATGCCTTAAAGCTGTTTCACATTTCTAGTAGAAATCCAGTACTTGTGGGCAAAAGCCAGGCCTTATAAAAGCTGTTACAGATACAGAAAAATTCCAGTATACGTGTGCATAGTTGATTATGGGGCATAAATCCTCAAGCTACAGTCACTTATCTCTTGCCAAAAGTGGCATATCAAGCAGTATTAATACATTTGATGATGCTTGATTTATTTAAGAATTAAAAGTTGTGTGTTGTTAAAAGTATAAATCCATCCATTTTCTATCGTTTTAAATAAAACATTGTCAGGGTAACCTTGTTGTTCCAACTAGGAGATTCAGAGATTCTTCCTCACTTGCTGTCTTGGTGTTCCCTTTCCCGGTGTCAGGAAATCACAAAGGCAATAAGGGAGAGGAGATCTCAACTATGGGGAACAAGATAGAAACAAAAACACTTTTACGGTGTACTTGTGACAAGTTTATTGAAGCCTGTGTCCCAAATGAGATATTTCACTATTTCATGTTTCAGTGACAGGGTGGTATATTGGAAATCAGTAGTTTTATTTTTTTTGAAGAAGAAGAAATTTCTAGTACAGGCACAGACACAACCAAAGCAGATTTTGGCAGGGCAGGAAAGAACTACATTCTTGTTTAGTTCTTCAAGCATCACTGGGACAAAAGATGAGGGAAAATCAGTGGGGACACAAACAAAATCCCGACAGAAGTTTCAACCCCTCTTTATTTCTAAAGTTAAAAAGATTGAACAATCAGGAAGCACAGGAACTCCCTTGCTTGCTCTCCAACCTCTATGCATGATAAAAGTTAAATTATCCTAATAATAAAAGTATTTTTTTTTCTATTGTAAAAACCAATATTTATTACAGATTATTGTGTCCTTTGTACTGTCAGCACCATGGGCAGCACAGAACGCAATACAGGCTGCCATATATGTTAAGCAGTGTTCACTCCAAATTAATGGTCAGTTAACACTGAATTCCAGGAATGTATTTCTTTGCATAGTTACTTTGGCCCTGCTTGAACCAGTGTAAGTATGCATATTTCATACTAATGTGACTGCTGCAGTAGTAGTTACCACTATATCAGTGATCACCACTGTCATTTGGGTCCTGTTCTGAGTGGCGCCCCAGCTGCATAGTAACTGCAGGGGGTCACTACCTCAGTATGGGCGTCATTTACAGAACGCCTTGCATTTTGCTCAGTTAATGCAAAATCTCTCTGATTGCACGAAGTGGAGATTATTATGGCTCTTCAAGAAGGAGAACACCTTGCATTCAATGAGAAAAATGCAAGGTGTATTGTGAATTCAGCTTTAATTATTCGATTTTGCATGTGAATTATAATTTGCATGGAAATGTTTTAATCAAGTGCATCTGTACAAAACAGCATTATTTTCCGCATGGAATATTTCACTTAACTGATTTTTAGTGAATTAAGCCCAATGTGATATGTAGCCTTTACAACTGCTCGGAATGTTTGTTTTTTATATAAACCCACAGCTGCTCAGCTATGTCATTCAGTACAATGTATACAGCATAGCACATTTGTTATGCAACTTTTAAAAATAGTGCTCTCTAGCTTTACTTCTATTGTCACATGTCACAGAGCAGAGTACTGTGATATAGTCTGTGAAATTTTCTGTAACTCAAGGTGATTTTCCATTGCTGGTGGATTAAGACAGCAGCAAAGGAAAGGAGCACTTTCTAAGCCTTTGTTGTCCCTAGGGAATTGCCTGGTCTGTCCAAAGCAAACCAGTAATGTGTACTTATTGTAAAACAAGCACAGGAAGCTAAAACCTGCATATATACAAACGCTAATAAAAGTTTCCACAAAAATGCTGACATGCCAGTATATTTTTCATAGCCTAAAATGTAGAAAAATAAAATAAAAGAGTAAAAAAAAGTATAACAAATCTGTGAAGGATAAAAAGTCAGGGAAAAAACTCTCTAGTGGGGCCTTAGGCAACATAAAAAAGCAAGGAATAGGGAGGATAATGATCTTTTGTAATTCCCTGCACAGTAGATTAAGAGGGGGTGGGGAGTCTGTACTTCCGGCTAATTGGGCAATATGCTGAAAAGGAACATGCCGCTAGAGGGTGGGCAATTACATCATCAGTCTGCTGCTGATCTGTTATTGTCCAATTGCAGTTGAAAATTCGGAGTTTAGGTTACATTCTGTGCTGTGTGGCATGACATAAATGTAAATTATTTGGCAGCTAAACCAGTGTGTTTAGCTATTTGTGGGGATTTCAGCTTTAAATCAATGTCTGAGGACCTTGTTCGTAAAAACTGCGAATGTATTTCCTTAGCAGTCATTCAGAATCAAATTATCATTTTTCTGGTACTGGATAGAAAATGAAAGGCGACATCTGATTGCTGCGTGCATACCTTTTTGTTCAGTTTGAATAGCCTCTGTCATCCTTCCCTTATTAGTCTAGGCTTCTAATACCAAGCCCAAGGAAATGTGACATCTCTTCTTTTGCTTGTTTCGTAGTGTTTGGACTGGGGACAAACACTTCAGAAATAAGGCAACCTAAGCAGTGGCGCTGTAACATTTCTTTGAAGTTTATTCTTTTCTAGATTGCACTCTAAAAACAATATTAAACCCCAAAACAAAAAAAATATATTGCATCTTAGTAATCCTTAGATGTAGTGGCTGCATGTTTTCTGGCTTTTTTTCCCTTTATTTTCACTTGGGGATCCTGCTAGTCTGTAACTTTAAAACTTCCTGCAACAGAACAAGTCTGTCTACCAAAAGTAGCAATTTGAGGGTTGAGACAAATCATTTACAACTGACAGGGGTGATTGCAGAATAAATCTTTATCCCAAAAATCTGTTGCTGTAACTGTTTAAAACGTGTTAGCTAGAGTTTAGCTTTCATTTGTTATTTAAGTCTAAATCTGCTAGTTTAAAACTACTCTTTCCCCGCTGAATAAGAAAGAACCATAGTACCTATGAATAAGGCCTGTAGGGGTGTGGCCTTAAGTAGGAGGCTGCCTTTGTACACTGCCTTCTATATCATAGGATCGAGGAACGCAGCTTTTGAGCAGTGGTGCAACTTGGCTGGTCTAACTACCCTCTCCTCAGATTTACAATGCTGCTGTGAAAGTGGGACACCATTGCTCCTCCATAGAGTGGAGCCACCCTAAGAAAAGTGTGTTACTGGCTGGATTAGCAGGTGAAAATAAAGGAAAAGAAACAAAAAAAAAAAAAACAAATGTAGACTTCACATCTAAGGATTGGAAAGATGCAATATATTCTTTTGTTTTTGGGTTTAATACCGCTTCCTATACCAACACTGACCATTGTTGCTTCTTCAGGATCATAGAAGTCCTTATTGCTTCCATGTAAAATCTAGCAATATGACCTGCTACAAAAACATATAGATAAGATAGTTCATTTGTAAATATTGAGTTGTTAATGCATGAAAATCTAGTTGCATGAATTAGTTTAAACTAATTTTGTTGTAATTTTTTTAGACTATAGTTTCTAAAAATTTGTATTCAGGATGATTTATTTGACGCTCTATTACTGTTTTGGGAGGGTTTTTATATGCCTTGTACATTATTGCAGTTCATTGCTATTTGGCCATCCAGTCATGTTTTAGACTTGCCAAGGTCTGTACAACACAATATTAGCCTGTCTCCATGATGAATAAGTGGGCCTGATGTACTGAATAGATGCAAAGGTGCCTGCTGTAGTCAAGCCAATTCTAGTTACCTTTCCTGAGTGCACAGTACATGGTATAACGGCAACACATTCTCTCTTTTTCAATTAGACAAATTTGTCATATAAATATTCACAGACCACTTTAAAATGCAGTAGAAAAGGTTTTACAGGCCTATCTGCCATCCCACAGTACAGAAAATTCATATATGTGTGTGCACATAAAGCCTGCATTTGCCTTTGTAATAAATTCAGCCTGAGATGCACATTAAGCACAAGTTAGCAGGCAGGGCAACAAACACAGGCCTTTGTGTGCTTAGCTTGATCACAAATATCAACATGATCATTCAAAGGAAAAATCCCACATTCTACTTGACATATGGTGAATACTTTCTCAAGGCATAGATGCCAAACGTTTTGCCTTGAAAAAGGTGTCCTTTGAAACTCTGAAATCTTATGATTTTTTAATGCTATGATGGAACTTCAGTAAATTCTCAAAACCAAATGGACTTCTGTCTTCCTCCTTTGTGTTGTCAGTACAGTGCCCGCCTGGCAGCCACAGCTACATCTGAAAATGTACATAGATTCAATTTAGTGCTGAAGTGCAATCGATTTTTAAAATTATATTTTATACTTAGGCACAGAAAAACAATTAATGCCTGCTCATGAGTCAATTAACCAAATTAGACTTTTTTCAGATCAATGTATATCTAAACCAAAAACCACAAATATATTGTATATTGCAGCTTACCTGGCTTGATGGCTGTATTAATTTTCTTTTTTCAGGCTAAGAACATTTTCAGCAAGTATAGAAATACCTGTTGATCTTGCCAGATTTGCAGTGTCCTTGTCACTTCCTGTGAGATGAAAAGACAGCAATAAACAATATTAGCTTTCTTTTGTAAACTACTACTACCATTAATATACCATGCGATGGAGATGAACAAAGACCCCTTTCACTGAGGCGTTTTTCAGGTGCTTTTGGGCTAAAAATAGCTCCTGTAAAGCGCCTCAAAAAGGGCTCCTCTGCAGTCTCAGAGTGAAAGCCCAAGTGCTTTAACACTGAGGCGATGCGCTGGCAGGACGTTAAAAAAACTCCTGCAAGCAGCATCTTTGAAGCGGGGAAGGAGCAGTGTATACACCGATCTTCCACCGCTCCTTCTCATTGAAACGAATGGGCAACGCCCATAAACTGCTGGCAAAGCGCCGCTAGCGAGGGTTAAAAGCGTCTCGCTAACGGCCAACAACCTCTGCAAAAACAACGGCGCTGACGCCCCAGTGTGAAAGCAGCCTTATAGATTCAAAGATAAAAATGCGTAAACAAGGACAGGAAGTGTGTTATTTGCAGGATTACTATGTAAAAGGAAAGGAAAAGAGATAACTAATGCAGCTGCATCTAAGATCTCATAAAATACAATATGTTGAATCTTTGTTTTTTGGGTTTATATATGCTTTAATCTGTTTTGAGTGTTCCTTTTTGATTATAAACAATTTGAAAAATGGTGAACAAAACAACACTTCTACGAAGGTTGTATTTGTGTAATTCAATATGTTAATGCATCGTCTGCATTAACATTGTGCACAAAGTCATCCTGTACATCAAAAGTGTTACATGGGTACATTTGGAGTATGTTTTAATGTAAACTGTTTGGCCAAAAGTATGTGAACTCCTCTCCCAATTGAGTTTAGGTGATTCTAGTGAAGGTTACTTTTAATATTTTGGCATACAAAGACATTTTAGATGATTGTGCGCTTAAAAATTTGTGGCAATAATTTCAAACTACCCTTTTATATTCCAGCAAGACAGAAACCTAGTTCCATAGAAACTTGATTTGATGATGTTGTGTGAAGTAAGTCAAATGGCCAACACAGAGCCCTGATCTTAACCTTACATAGCACATTTGGGATGAACTGAAACACTAATTGTGAGCCAGGTCTTCATATCCAGCTTCAGTACCTAACCTTACAAATGCTCTTTTGGCTGAATGGACACACATTCTGACAAATATAGTCTAAAATCTTGTGGAGAACCTTACCAAAAGAGTAAAGGCTGTTATAGCAACAAAGAGGGGGGCTCAATAATAATAAAAGTGGTTTTGTAATGTGATGTCCAACAAGCCCATATAGGTCTGGAGATCAGGTGTCCACACACATTTGGCCTTTTAGTGTACTTGTAAGCTGTTAAGAAATTAAATTTTATTAGCATTTGATAACCACCAGATGGTTATTAGCTGCATGTTCTACAGTCTGTTTTATAAAGTAGATACCTCTAGGCTATACACAATTGTATATGTATTTGTATCAGCAGCTGTGGTACTGGCCTGGATTTTGTAAAGATGCATGACTTTGCCCATGCGTGCATCTAGCTAATGAATCAGTCATAAATGGTGCTGGTAAGTTAGTGAAAGAGAGGGTATTGGTAACGTTTATTATAAGATTTATAATATAGGAATTAAAATTATGCAATATAAATCTGTTACCAAAAAATATGGGGGCTGTCATTCCTGTTATTTTTTTGAAGGTACAGTTTCCAAGGCTGTCATCTTAATCCTTGCTTTACCACTTAGTATATCACTAACATATTCAGCATCCTAACACCCGTATATGTACACAATTGGCTAGTGATGCACTAACTATTAAAAATGTAAAAACAGTGCAGCTATAAAACCTACCCCTTTGATTTTTAAACAGTACTGGTAGCTCCCATATTTCTATTTTGATAGTTTAGTTTTTTAAAGCATATCTAAGCATTCCTGCTTGTTACCTTTCATAATGTGTTCACTGCCTATTTTCCTCGGCCTTATATGGATGCACAATGTGCTCTTCCTACCTGTATTTATGTTATCTTAACAATGTTTGTGCCAGAAACCTCCTGCTTGACTAATACAGCTGTGGACTGACCATTCTGCAGTCTGTACATCCACACCAGGGCTCTGTAGAACTTAGTAGCTCTTCTATACTAGACATGAGTAGGGATGAGCTCAGCAATGTTCGGCTGGGCGTCCGGGAATGCCTCAGTTGCTTGCGATTGGCGGTCTACTATGACATCTTCCTGACAGGATAGTTCAAGCAGGCATGGACTAGTATCCGAACACACATGAACTCATCCCTGGATGTGAGTCATGGGTGAGTCATGGGTGTGCCCCCCCCCCCGTCATGTAGACCTTGAAACTGCACTAGGGTTTGTTTGTATTGTCCTAACCTTGCTCCTAGTTTGTAATTTGGTGTTAGGCGGTGAGCAACTCCTTCACTCTCAGTCTTATGAACACTAAGACATACAGAAGTTTTTGCTATTTCCTTCTGACACCATGTGGATTGGAAGTAAAGAGAGGGTTTGCTGGCTGAGCCCAGTTAAATATTACCAACCATGAAATAGCTCAGGATATTGCAAATGCTATGCTTCATCTACAGCTATCTAGTAATTGTTTTTACTTGGCTGTATTTGAATGTGGTAGGGCCAAAAATGATTTATGCACAGGGACTCTTGGGTAACGTCTGCCACTGGACTAATGAACAGTTTTACTCCTGGGGCAGAGGGAGAAAACTGAAGCTTTAGGTAAAGACAATCACACCTTTTTTTGTATACTCCGTATAAATATACCTCTCAAAAATGATTAGTCTCTTGAGGAATATTCCTGATATGTAAAGGTTGCCTCATAATGGTGCATATCACATGCTTCAGAATGAATTTTAATGCACCTATGAAAATAGATGCCAAGTGTTGGTAATCTGAAAATGACCCACTAACATTTCTGAGGAAAATAGTGGTTCTTGTGTTGCATGAAGAACTTTCTCTATTATTCAGTTTACTGTTTTTCAGTTGTGCTATCTAGAGTGTTTGAAAACAATCTTTCTGAAATTATATTAAATCATTTTGTTATATGCATTACATAATTTAACATGTTGATAATATGGTTCCATCCATATAAAGGGGACTACTGTATCCTTTTTTATCATAGAGTTTCCCTGTCTAAATGGCAGAAGAGTGTAAGACAATTATGCCTCTTGCACACGATACTCCTGTTTGAGCATCTACTTTTCAGACTTTTTTTTTCTTAATGTAATGTCCTCGCATTGACAATGTCAATTGACAAATCTATGCGAATTTGCACGCAAACGTGCGCGAATGGGCGGATTTGCACGCATGATGCATAAATGCCGATTTTTGTATTTTTTATTTTTTTACTGAAGAATACACAGCGCTTGTTTATGTGCCTGTGTGCATAAGAACATTACAATTAATGTGTCTTAAGCCTCGTACACACAATCAGATTGTTGGCTAACCAAGCGTCTTATTTTTGAACAAAGGGAGTGTGCCAGGAACTTGTCTTGCATACTAACGGTACACAATTGTCGGCCACCAAACGCAAACGTAATGACGTACTACGAGGAATTTCAGCTCTTGAGCGCCACCCTTTGGGCCCCTTCTGCTAATTTCGTGTTTGGTGAGCATTAATTCGGAGCATGCGTGTTTGTACTTTCGACTTTTGTGTGATGGACTTGTGTACTGTCCATCAGAAAATCTGACAACAGACCGTTGTCTGCCAAAAATTTACTAGCATGTCACCCAACATTTGTTTGGCAGAAAGTTGGACAATTGTCAAAAGGAGCGTACTAACGGTCAGATTTTAGGCCAACAGTCAATCCCCTGCCAACAATATCATTGTGTGTACGTGGCTTTAGAGTAGAGTTGCCACCTCATCCCGAACACATATGAATTACACAGGTTCTGAGGCTAATTAAATGCAGATAAGGCTACAAGTGAGTTTAATTACCACCCTTAATCAGCCACAGAGCCTGTGTAATTAATATGTGTTCGGGTTTAAAGGGATGAGGTGGCGACTCTACTTTAGAGTTTTTTAGTTCACTTCACTTTATGTATATATTCAGTTTAATATATGCCCTAGCTCGGCCATTTATGCTCATGGGGGTTTATTTACTAAAGCTAGAGCATGCAAAATCAGTCAGACATCTGCAGAGAATCCAATCAGCTTCTAACCTCAGCTTGTTCAATTAAGCTTTGGCAAAAAAAAATGTTTTTTTATGCAGAAATGAGCCTAATTTTGCATTCTCTAGCTTTAGCAAATAAACCCCATGGTATCAAGTGTAGCATAACTGATTAAAGTGGATTTCAAAAGTGAAGTTAAAACAAAAAACTAAAGGAAAATCATAATGGTGTATTTCCTGTTAAATATTTAGTAAAGTGTTGTCTATGGCAACCAGTAAGAATTCTCATTTCCTTTACTTACCTGCAATAAATGACAGCTGGGGTATTCTTACAGACATTGTATACATTAATTACAAATGCCACAAAGTTTGGAAAACTGAGATGTTTGAAAATCAAGCATTTTGACAGTCAAAAAATATTAGCAAGATATTCCTTTCCTAACTGAAATCAAATATGTATCCAGATGGAATCCAATAAGTCTGCCTTTTCTTTTGCTGAATGCTTGGAGATGTAGCAGCAAGAAGTTTCTTTTATGGCAGATGCTTCCAATGAGATGTGCTAAGGCAACAGCAATGGGGTTAATCTTCAAAGGGTTAAAAAAGGTATGTAACAAGCTCTAGGTATCATGAGACTGTTGAGCAAGTTTTGTTACACAGTAGAACTGGTGCAAGCATGTAGTTTAATGAAAATCTCCTGAATCAGAGAATGGCTCAATAGAAAGTCTTCAAGCTTGATTTTCATTTCAATACTTCTGTTCTCTATGAGCTCCTAGCAATAACAGCAATACTTCTTAACCTAAGTCTTCCCATTATTTATCTATATGGTTCTTAACACGGTTAAGAACCATACAACAAAATCTTTATATGAAAAGTGCATTTTCTGACTATAGAGCCAAAGCTTGATTGAGGCACTGTTTATAAACAGTCTATACAACTCTGAAATACAGTTAAAATAAATGTTTTCATGTTTGGCCGGGAGTGTATTTATGTAGTGATAACAAGAAATGCCACCCAAACATAGAACATGTTTTGCAGGGTTGCTTGGTAATGGAATAATTTGCCCTGCATATGTCAGAGACTTCATTGGTGGGATATTCCAACCACATCTCCCATGTTTTGCTCAACTATTCATTACAGAACAAAATAGTTGTGCCAAGCTCCCCAATAGATTCTCCATAATGAAATTTAATGATTAGAGAAACAAGCTGCGAAGTTGATTGATTTGAACACTACCGCTAGGAAATCTCCACACTGGTAGGTCTACTAGAAGTAGGAGGCTGAGCATATTTTAGCCCACTGGTTCCCACCATAACTTGATCATCATTGTGCAAACGAGAAGATCTGGACAGCCGCAAGCCTATGATCTGTACATTCTGTCTATGATGTCCTGTATCTGATGTGTTCCTGATTTTAAAATAAAGAAACTTGGATTATTACTTCCTGGAGTGCGGCTGTCCAGATCTTCTCGTTTGCATATAGTCTCTACTAGCATGAGCCAGCAACTGGAACCTCTCATCTCTGGAGAGCAAGATCAGCTTTACACCTGGTGAGACCTAAACTAGTGCGGGGATAACTTTTGTATTGATCATCATTGTACTCAGTGAGGGCAGACTTACCCTTTATGAGGCTTTGCTATTATGAATCTTCACAGTTTTGGCAAAATATGACCACTACCAAGCACTTTGGACTCAACCTCCACCTCAACTTTGGAGCAAAACTCAGCCAAACCTTTTGAAAAAAAGGCTTGCCTGAATCTGAAAATATGGAGTTTAAAAACCCATATTTATAAAAAGAAATGTTGCAGAAGATATACAATGAGGTTGATTTACTAAAGGCAAATATACTTTGCACTGCAAATGCTGTTGCTCTGATGGGAAGCTCTGAAATGAGGGGATGCTCTGCTGATTTCTATCATCCAATCATGTACAAGCAAAAATGCAGTTTTTTTATATGTTCCTTGCATGTGATTGAGTATAGAAATATAGAAAAGTGATGGCAGAAAAAGAGCAAGTAGTCCATCGAGTTTGCCCATTTTTTTTTCTTTGCAATACTTTGCAAAGCTTCATCTCATTTACTGAGCTCTGGAGCAAGTGCATTTGCAGTGCACAGTATATTTGTCTTTTGTAAATCAACCTCAATGTATATATAAGTCATGCATTAAAGCAATTTTAAATATCAGGAAAATATGGATTTGCAAGTATGTCTTCTTACGTATTTAAATTGCCATCCTAAGCTCAGAATGACAAGAACCTGCTACATTTCGTACTTGTTTACATCACAGTCACAATCCACATGGGTCAGATATTTCACAGTATATGTGTCTTAAACATTAAGCTTTGCAGCTTAGTTTTTATATAGGTTTACTCAGCAAAAGGCACTCTCAATCTTCTAAAGCAGGTCTCCAAACTATGGCCCTCCAGTTGTTCAGGAACTACAATTCCCATGATGCCTAGCCATGTTGTGAATGTCAGAGTTTTACAATGTCTCATGGGATGTGTAGTTCCGCAACAGCTGGAAGGGCCGTAGTTTGGAGGTCCCTGATCTAAAGCAAACAACCATACAGATTATGGCTTTTATAAGTACAACATGGCAAATGAAATAAAGTATCCAGCTGGCTGCTTTGCACATGTTTTGGTTATTTACAGAATTATTTGTAATGTATCAAGTAAGTATTAACAGAGCTCTTTGAATTAATTTTGGAACCCAGCAAGACATAGACCGTAGCAATAGAACACTTCTTTGAATAGCCTTTTGTGATGGTAAAGCAGTCCCTGTAGTTTCATTAATGCACCTAATTAGTCCATCATTTTATTACAGAAAGCTTTTGTTCTAATGTTGCATGGACACCCCAAGAGGCTGGTTGTAATCTCCTAACACTGGGTTTCTACAGCAGTAGTGGGTATACATCTTCTTCCTTGTAAGTCGCTGTCTTTTATAATTCTGAAAAATTATCTGCTTTATTCTAAACTGTGGGGATAAATAATAAAACCCAAGAAAAAAAATATGTTAACCAAACAAATGTGCTGTCTGTTTATATTAAATTAAAAGTTACATTTTTATCTGTGCAATAAATGATATTTCTATGAATAAATTAATTCTGTGATTTGTTGTTCTGTGTGTGGGTTTTTAATGAGTGCTGAAATGTCAGTGAATTCTTCCATAAGAAACTGTTAAGGTTTTATCTTTATTTTGATCTAACATTCTCTGGAAAATAATTAGTATCTAAGGTACCTAAAGGCTAGTCTGAAGCCCTCAGAAGAAAGCTCTTTAATGTAGAATGTTCTCTCCCATGAAAAAAAGTGCTGCAGAACTTAATAGTTAAACTTAACTAAAAAAACATAACAGTTTTCTCTTAGTCCCTTCTGAAAAGTCCCACAAATACCCGTTGACCCTGCCAGTGAAGTCTACTTTCCTGTGATGTTGTGGCAACTATGCTGCACTGCTCCTAAATTCAGACAGAGTTGCTACTGTAGTGCAGACTGTACTTGCTTGCACCACACAGGATAGAGAAGATGTTGCAGGGAGCAGTGCTGTTAGCATCGTCACTGCTGACTTACAATCTTGTAGATTGTCAGTACCTGGCCACATCTAGTCCCTACCACTGTTTTCTTGATTGACAGCCCTACTTCAGTTGCTGAAAATCTCCCACTATGAGCTGCAGTGTCTGGGAAGGGAGCATGCAAGGGACAGAAAGGAAAGAGAACTTGGCTCAGTCAGAGAAGTAATGCAAGTCAAAGGGGCCTTTAGTTGTACTTTAATTTAGAAAAAGGTTTCAACATTTGTTGTTGAGACAAATATTCCTGAGTTTATATAACATACTCATCCTGAGTATTTGAAACTCGTAGACAGCATTTGGGGATAGATTTATTTAAGGTAGAACCACATCAAGCATAAACGTAAAATTGTAACAAAAGGCAAAAGTTGTTTTTGTTTTGGATAGAGTAATGGAGGTTCATAGCCCCTGTCAGTTTTTTTTTTTTTGTCATTTGTGTCCCATAGGGGAGATTACCATTCACTTCATGTCCTATAGCCAAAATATGAAGGGAGAGAAAATCTCTACAAAGTCAGGGAATCCCAGTGTGTCACCAGGGTCACCAAAACTTGTGTCCCCATTGAAAGATTTTCCCTCTATTACTGTTCCAGTGTCAAGCCCCAATTTTATTTGATTGTTTACTTGCACTTTCAATGATAACAGTAAACAGGGTAAATAGAGAGTGTGAATCTCCCTAGAAAAGGCAGACAGCAAAGAAAGCAGTATTTCTGACATTTCATAATATGCAACAGTATTTTTTTTCAAAAGCCCCGCCTTTTATCATTAAGCTCCAATCGGGTTACTTTGCCTGGGTTATGATGTCATCAGTCTGCTGCAGGCAGGAGGAAACATTTCCACAGTCTTCTTTCTAGTGATCACTCAGTCTGGACATTTTTAACTTTGTCATGAAGTTGGGCACAGCAGCAGGAACTTATATGTGTTAGACACTTGTAAACGTAAACGTAACCAAGAACTGCACAGGAAGCATTTCAGTCCAGAAACTAGATGCTGATTCTGATGGACATCTAAACAGAGACGATTCATGAATTCAAAGATGGCATGCATGTGTTTAACATGAAAGAATTTATCTGATGCTAGATCCACTTTCATGAGCATTTATTACACCTGAAATTTAATTGTCCCAGTTTAGTGATAAAGAAGGACTAGACACTATTCTGAATCTGAAGACGGATGGGCCTGACGGATGTAGTATTCGGTTAGATTTTTAAAGGTGAAGTAGTATTTGTTTTATGCATTTTTATCATTTTTTTATATAAATTTGTGGCTTAAAAACCTCCACCTTTTACTAGGCTACATTCACATCTGCCCAGAGTGTAAGCAGAACATATTTTTGGTGATTGAAGCATATTTTTCAGGAGTTTTACAGGTATTTTAAAATCCTTTTATAGACATTTTTGCATGTGTATCAAACCCCAGGCATTTGTTCTCTGAGCTGGGCAAGGGGAGAGAGCAATTCTAGAGGAAGAGAGGAGTCCTTTAGGCACAAAAATGCACATACAGGCCCTCCCGTTGAAGTCTATGGGGTCTTAAGCCAGCCATACATGGGTCAATTTCTGAACAAATTTGCTTTTGAAAATCAGAAATTTTGTGCATTTCGTGATCTGATGGTGCCATCATTGATTTCAAAATGTGACTAACCAAGCCTTCAATTTCACCTCATGTTGCTACAGGAAAGAAAATTTGTGGCTGTGAATCTTTTCTTTCCAGGTCACAGCTCATGCACATTTCTTTCTCGATTAAATTTCTCGCACGATTCTCTCATCAAAGATTAGAAATTCATTAATTTTTTCAAAAACTTCCAACATCCCCCTTCACTCAAATTCGATGGCTACATAAAAATCGGGTCTTGCTGCAGCCCATTAATCCTCATGGTAGGGATAGCGAGCGCGGAAGATATTCCAGAGGGTAGTACTGGCGGCATTAGTGGTAGGTTGACTAAAGCACCTAAACCCGAGGTAAGTATAGTAACAAGTCCTATTTGCAGCGCCAGAGCACCCAATAAGGAGATAGTATGCGACCGGTCTAAACTACATGGCATGTTCATCAATGGCAGGAGTTTGGCGGACAAGATGGGAGAACTAGAGCTACTATTGTATGAGGAGGATTGTTTATGTAGGAATTACAGAGACTTGGTTCGACAGCTCTCATGATTGGCTGGCAACCATTCAATGGTATTCCCTATATTGCAGGGATAGAGAGGGTAAAAAAGGGAGAGGGGTATGCCTGTCTATCAAAAAATGATGTACGAATGAATGTGACAGATGACATCACTAAGGGAGCAAGGGAGGAGGTGGAATCCTTATGGGTAGAGCTACAAAGGGAGGAAACTAAGGGGAAAGTAATACTGGGAGTATGCTATAGGCCCCCCCAACCAGAGGGAGGAGGTGGACCTCCTATCACAATTTGGATTAGCGGCAAGAATGGGAAGTGTCATTATAATGGGGGATTTTAATTATTCAGACATAGACTGGGTGGAAGGAACCACACATTCATCTAAGTCTCGCCAGTTCCTAAATGTCTTGCAGGACAATTTCATGGGTCAGATGGTGAATGCACCAACTAGAAACAAAGCGTTACTAGACCTGCTGATTACCAACAATACAGACCTGATCACAGATGTGCTAATGCGGGGCAATTTAGGAAACAGCCATCACAGGTCAATTTGTTTTAGTATAAATCACACAAATAAGAAACATAAGGGAAATACAAAGACACTGAATTTCAAAAGAGCCAACTTCCCTAAACTACGATCCTTGCTAGAAGATAATAATTGTGCTTAGGAACAAGGAACATGGAAGAAAAATGGGTATGCTTTTAGAGCATATTAAATAAGGGCATTAGCCAGTGCATCCCAATGGGAAATAAATTTAAAGGAGCTAATAATAAATGCATATAAAAGCAAAGGAGAAGGCCTTTAAAAAATGCAAGGCTGAGTGATCATCATCAGCATTCCACCTTTACAAAGAATGCAACAAGAAATGTAAGGGTGCAATCAGGGCGGCTAAGACAGAACACAAAAGGCACATAGCGGAGGTGTCAGGGCTGGGCTCAGCCCTTTCTTCTCAGAGCTGGCCGCTAATTGCCAGCTCCTATCTCTCCACAGTTACTCAGATGTTGATGATATCCTGCTCATCAGTCCTGTCTACTTAAGCCATCCAGCCCAAAGGATCTCTGTGTCAGGTACTCACCAAGGCCGAGATGCTGAGAGTGGCTCCCCTTGCAGCTGAGCGCACTCTTCCCCTGAAAGTGGTACAGAGGGTATAGGGCACAGAGAGGTACGGGTCACCATCAGGTAGATGGGAAGATCTCCTGTAGGGCTGATATACCGTGCAGGGGCTGACTTGGCACCGAGCTGTAACACAAGAGCTCCAGAAGTAGAGACTGAAGCTGAGTCATGGGGAGGAGGCTGAGGGTCAAACACAGAAAGTCCAGCAGAAGCAAGTCCTTTAATACAAGCTGGGGTCATACACAGTTAGCAGTTAGCAGAGGAATCCTTAAAGCAAGCTGGGGTCAAACAGAGGAAACAGGTAAGTAGAAGAATCCTTTAAACAAGCCGGGGTCTTACAGAGGAAGCAGATGCGTAGAGAAGTCCTTAGGCAAGCCGGGGTCAAAGTACTAGAGAAGACCAGAGCAGGCCAGGGTCAATCCGGGTCACAACAGGAAAACACAGGTCAGCAGAACTTGGGACAGAAACACAGGAAGCTGAGACAAACGAGCAATTAGACAAGGGGCTGGACGGCCTTTTATAGGCCAGCAAGGGGGATTTCACGTTGTGCACACTTTGACGCGCCGTGACGCTGTATCGCACATTTGTATGCGCCGTCCCGCTGTATCGCGCACCCTTCTGCGCTATTCTTCCTTGCATGTGCACAGTGCCGATACTGGCAAGTCTGGCTTCTGCTATTTCTCTGACAGCGCCCCCCCCAAGGGGCAGCCTCCGAATGGCCAACCTGGCCAGTACTTCTGGGTATCTTCTGTGGAAGGCTTGTACCAAACGTGGAGCGTGTACATTGAAGGTTCCCAGGAATTATCTTTTGGGGGCTACCCCTTTCACTGGATACTGGATTTGTCCCCCGCTTTTTATACAGATCATTATTGCCTCCGCCTCAAATTAGTTTTCGCCTTCAATTTCAACTGGAGGAGGTGGCAATTCTTCTCTTCCTGAAAAAGGGCTGGGGACCACTGGTTTCAGTAAAGATGCATGGAACACAGGATGTATCTTGTAAGAACCAGGTACAGCTAATTCAAAAGCCACAGAATTCACCACTATCTTTACTTTGAAAGGGCCGATGAATTTTGGGCCCAATTTTCGTGATGGACATGGTAGCTTAAGATTAATGGCGGATAACCAAACCTTGTCTCCTTTTTTTGAAGGTCGGGCTACTCCTCCCCTGGTCATAATACTTTTTTTAGCTGTCCTGAGCTTTCTGCATAGCTTCCTGGATCTGCAGAAAATTTGTTTGAATTAAACTTATCTGGTCTTGCATTGCAGGGGCTGAGACTTCGAGAATAGAATTAGGCAGGAAGGAGGGGCGAAACCCATAATTGGCCCAAAAAGGAGTTTGGTGGCAGTGTGTATGGAATTGTAGGCAAACGCCGCACATGGGAGAAGAGAAGTCCAGTTGCCTTGGGAATGGGAACAAAAACAGAAACAGCGAAGGCATTGTTCTAAAGTCTGATTTGTCCTTTCTGTTTGGCCAGTGCTTTGAGGGTGATATGCTAAGGAGAGGCAGATTTTGATTTCCAAGGATTTGCAGAGGTCCTTCCACAACTTTGAGGTAAATTGAACTCCCCTGTCTGAAACAATGTTGTTAGGTACTCCGTGAAGCCTTACCACTTCCTTAATGAATATGTTTGCCGTATACAGGGCATAAGGGGTGCCCACTATGGGCAAGAAGTGCGCCATTTTCGAAAGATGGTCGACTACTACCAGAATAGTGGTGAACCCTTCAAAGGGGGGAAGTCAACAATAAAGTCCATAGAGACTTCCCTCTAGGGTTGTTCCGGAATCGGTAAAGGTTTTAGTAGACCCCAAGCTTTAGCGTTGGACCCCTTGCTGCGTTGTCAGATAGTACAAGATTTAACATAGTTCAGTCCTGTCTCCAACCCGGCTACCTAAAAGAACGATGTATTAATTTGGAGGTCTTTTGTACTCCAAAGTGCCCTGCCATCTTGTGATTGTGGAAAGTCTTCAAGATTTGGAGTCTTGTAGTGGGATAAATATTTTATTTTGGGCCCATAGCAAACCATCCCATTTCCTAAGAGAGGATACCTCTAGTTCGGTACATTGGCTGGTGGCCTGTTTAATGGCAGTCTTTAGATCAGGCTGGATGAGACAGAGAAAGTTTTGTGGAGATAAGATGGTACTAGGTTCTGCTGTCTGGATGGTCTCTGGGAACATCTGGGAGAGTGCGTCCGCTTTTCCATTCTTGGAACCAGGTCGGTAGGAGATGTGGAAGTTGAACCTGGAGAAAAATAATGCCCATCAGGCCTGTCGGGGTCTAAGATGTTTGGCTGTTCTGAGGTACTCCAGGTTTTTATGATCTGTGAAGATCATGATAGGATGGGACGCACCCTCCAATAGGTATCTTCACTCTTCCAGAGCGAATTTGATGGGCAGTAGTTCTCAATCACCTACATCGTAGTTCCTTTCAGGTGGGCTTAGTTTCCCAGAAGCGAAAACCACTGGGTGAAGAAGAGCCTTCTGACCTTGTCTTTGGGACAAAATTGCTCCTGTCGGTGACTCTGAAGCATCCACTTCCAACACATAGGGTAACGCTGGGTCAGGGTGTTGTAGTATTGGAGCGGAAATGAAAAGATCTTTTAGTTTATTGAAAGCTTCTTGAGACCACTGGAACCGATTTTGCCAGCGAGTCAGTTGAGTGATGGGAGAAATGATTGATGAGAATCCTTTAATAAATCTGCGGTAGAAATTGGCGAGGCCTATAAACCACTGGACTCCCTTCTTACCTGAGGGGGCTGGTCACTCCTGGATTGCTTTTACCTTTTGTGGGTCCATTGCGACCCCCTCTGTGGAAATGATAAGCGCAAGGAACTGGATACTTGTCTTTTCAAACTCACATTTTTCCCCTTTTACAAAAAGTCTGTTGTCTGAGGACTGTGAGTACTTTTTTTCACATGAATTCAGTGCAGCTCGACTGTGGTGGAAAAGATAAGGATATCGTCAAGGTAGACGATTACAAAGTTGTCCAGATATTCTCAGAAAATGTCATTTACCTGATGCTGAAAAGTGGCAGGGGCGTTGCACAGCCAAAACGGTATCACTAAGTACTCAAAGTGTCCAAACCTGGACTTGAAGGCTGTTCTCCATTCGTCCCCAGCACGTATCCGAACGAGGTTGTAAGCACCTCATAAATCAAGTTTGGTAAATATTCGGGCAGTTCGGAAACGTTGAAACAATTCTGGGATGAGAGGGAGCGGATAGCAGTTTTTAATAGTAATTTTGTTGAGTTCTCTGTAGTCTACACAAGGTCTTAAGGTGCCATCTTTTTTTCTACAAAGAAAATACCCGCTCCAACCAGGGAAGAAGAAGGGACAAGGAAGCCCTTCTTGAGATTCTCGTCAATGTAGGACCGGAGGGCTTCCAATTCGGTCTCAGATAATGGAAATATACGGCCAAAAGGAATCTCAGAACCTGGTAAAAGATCAATAGGACAGGCATAAGGCAGATGAGGTGGTAAACTGTCTGCTTTCTTTTTATTAAAGATATCCATGAATTCATGGTAAACCGAAGGAAGATGCTGGAGGTTGTCAGATACTGGCTGTATAGTCAGGCAGGAGGCAGTGTTATTGGAAACTGGAACAAAGCAATGTTGGGAGCAGTAGGCAGAAGAGAAGGAGATTTCTTTCTTACTCCAATTATTCTGAGGGTCATGGGCTTGTAACCACAGAAGTCCAAAGATGATGGGGAACATGGGTGAGCATATGATGTCAAAGCAAAGAAATTCCTGATGGCCGGAATCTGTGGAGGTAAGAGTGAGTCTGGTTTCTTGGGTGACAGGTCCCAAGCAGGGTAGAGATCCATCTGCCAAGTGTATCTGGAGGCTTTGCTTCTTGTTTTAAAGGGGGATATGCAGTTTTCGGGCCAGAGATGCTGCCAGGAAACAACTGCATGCCCCAGAATCAATGGTGGCCAATAGCCAGATCTCCTCTTCCGCCACCTATAATGAGACGGAGGACAAGATGAGATTGAGCTGAACCAGCAACCTGGAAGTTCATGGTATACTGCGGGCATGACTTACTAGGCCCCACGGGACAGTTGCGTATGAAATGGCCTGCTCCTCCACAGTAAAGGCACATATTGGCTTGACGGCGGCGTTGTTTTTTGTCAGGAGTGAGTGGAGACCGGACCAAACCCAGTTGCATGGGTTCACTTTTAGAGGAGGAGGAAGGAACCGGAGAAGGTCAGTGAACTGGGGGGATCCGAAGTAGAATCCAGGTAGGCCGTGGGGACTGGAAGCGCTCAGAGCGCTGTTCTCATAAGCGTCTGTCCAATTTAATGGCCAGTTGAATCAAGTCTTCCAAAGAGGTAGGAGTTTCAACCCGTGCCAGCTCGTCTTTAAGTGTTTCTGAAAGACCCTGACGGTACTGATATTGGAGGACGGCCTCATTCCAACCAGTATCCCCAGACCATTTTCAGGACTCGACAGTGTAGTCTTCCACTGGTCTTTTTCCCTGGGACAAGGTGTGTAGGATGGTTTCGGCGGTGGCCGCGTGCTGGGGGTTACCATAAAGTTGAGCCATAGACTCGAAGAAAGTTTCCACAGAGTTTAGTAGGGGGCTTTTCTGTTCCAGGAGAATATGGGCCCATGCTTGGGGTTCCTCGGACAGTGAAGAGATAATGAACCCCACTTTTACTGTTTCAGCATACAAAGTCTTAGGGTGGAGGGCCAGATACAACAGACAGGCGTTTTTAAATGCCCTGAACTTCTTCCGGTTTCCCGAGAATCGCTCTGGTGTGGGGACCCTTGGTTCGGGGAGAGTCATTACCAGTGCAGGAGCTGTACTGGCCTGATCCTGTGAGGAGGACGCCCCACCGGAGGGTGCCGGAACTGCAGGAGCAGGAGACAGTGCCAGGTGTTGGACACGGACTTTGGAAATAGCCCTCTTGTAGACTCTGGACTGCCTGCGTGAGAGCTGTAACCTGCTGGCACAGAGCCTCAAGAGGGGAACCTCCTCTGTCGGCCTCTGACATGGCTGGTTTGTACTGTCAAGTACTCACCAAGGCCAAGATGCTGAGAGCAGCTCCCCTTGCAGCCAAGCTCACTCTACCCCTGAAAGTGGTACAGAGGGTATAGAGCACAGAGAGGTACGGGTCACCAGCAGGTAGATGGGAAGATCTCCTGTAGGGCTGATATACCGTGCAGGGGTTGACCTGGCACCGAGCTGGAATAGGAAGCCCAGCCGGGGCTCTAACACTAGAGCTTCAGAAGTAGAGACTGAAGCTGAGTCATGGGGAGGAGGCTGAGGTTCAAACACAGAAAGTCCAGCAGAAGCAAGTCCTTTAATACAAGCTGGGGTCATACACAGGAAGCAGGTAGCAGAGGAATCCTTAAAGCAAGCTGGGCTCAAACACAGGAAGCAGGTAAGTAGAAGAATCCTTTAAACAAGCCGGGGTCATACAGAGGAAGCAGATGCGTAGAGAAGTCCTTAGGCAAGCCGGGGTCAAAGTACTGGAGAAGATCAGAGCAGGTCAGGGTCAATCCGGGTCACAACGGGAAAACACAGGTCAGCAGAACTTGGGACAGGAACACAGGAAGCTGAGACAAACGAGCAATTAGACAAGGGGCTGGACGGCCTTTTATAGGCCAGCAAGGGGGATTTCACGTTGTGCACACTTGTGCACTGCTGGTGCGCTATTCTGCCACGCACAGGAAAGTGCCGATACTGGCAAGTCCGGCTTCTGCTATTTCTCTGACACTCTGACATCCCTTCTGGCTCCAGATCCTGCTTGCTGTTCCACTACATTGATCCCTGACTTCTGGCTTGGCTGACTATCTGTTCCGGTTACTGCACTTTGGCTATGTTTTAACTACGTTTGTTCTTTTTACTTTTATTATTAAACAAGTGTGATTTAACTCTGTACTTCTGTATCGGTCTGATGTCATGGTTATGCAATAGAGTTTGTCTGTCAGCTTACCTGTCTCCATGTGTTCATCTCTAGTGACCAGCTGACCCTCACCTGACTGCTTTTATAATCTCTCCTCTAGCATGGCTCCACCCCAGCTCCCATCAGGGAACCCTATATTAACCTGTGCACTGCAAGCCAGCACTTGCTGTGTACTTGCTGTGTTTCCTACGTCTGATTCCAGTTACCGACTTTGGCCTGTTCTCGACTTTCCTTGTCTGCTTGTGACCCTGACCTTTGGCGTGTTATGTTTATCCTTGTCTGCTAGTCGCCCTGACATTTGGCTTATTTCTTACTTTCCTTGTTGTTCCAGCCTGCTGCCTCATTCCTCTTCTCCTGTAGTCTACCGTGAGCATGAGCTGTGAGACCCTGGGGGCTGTGACCTGGAGCCAGACTGCAGCTCAGTCCATCCTCACCACTAGGGGCTCTTGTGAACACCCGCTGGCTCTTAGACTCCACGCCCTGGGGAATCTATGCTCTAGCTCCCAGTGGGATCTGTGTTAGTGATCCAGTAGACCTGCTTCCTGAACCTCCCAGGGTTCAATCCGCAGCAGTCAGTCCTAGGGTCCACTACCTAGTGGTGCACTTCTGACTCCTAGCCTCAAGGTGACCTGACAGTTTGATCAGCCATGGACCCGGATCATGTGCCGCTACCCGCAGATGATCCGTTGCAGGGCTTAGTTTGCAGACTTGAGACCCAGGAATCGCATCAGACCCAGGTGATGCGATACCTTCAGGATTTGGCATCCCATTTTGAACAGGTTCAGGCCTCATTAGGACCCCCGGTTCAACAACCTCAACAGCTATCTGCTGCTGCACCTATCGCACCAGTTGCAGCCACACATTCATTACAACTGCCAGCTCCGGCCCGTTTCTCTGGGGACTCCAAGGCTTGCAGGGGGTTCCTTAGCCAGTGCACAATTCATTTTGAACTTCAGCCCCAAAACTTCCCTTTCCGATCGGGCAAAAGTAGCCTATATTATATCCCTCCTGTCCGGTGAGGCGCTTGGGCTACCCCTCTGTGGGAACTGAATGATCCAGTGGTTTCTAACCTGTCTGATTTCTTGAAAGTTTTTCGGAATATCTTCAAGGAACCGGGTCGTGTCTCCTCAGCGGCTAGCGCTCTTTTACGTCTCCGTCAAGAGTCCGCTTCTGTGGGACAGTATGCCCTTCAGTTCTGTATCCTCACAGCTGAATTAAGCTGCAATAATGAGGCCCTAGTTGCAACCTTTTTATATGGCCTCTCTGATAGAGTGAAGGATGAATTAGCAGGAAGATCCCTTCCTGCTGATCTAGACGGTGTCATCACCTTGTGTAACTAGATCGATATTCGCTTTCAGGAGAGGGCCCTGGAAAAAAGACACCAGCACTCCCCGTTCCTTAGGCAGCCTGAGCCCCAGTCCCTTCTCTTCCATCCGAGAAGCACTCCTTGCCCGCTGAGGAACCTATGCAGCTGGGCTGGACCATGTTGTCTCCTGAAGAACGCACTAGGCGCAGAACTCTGGGTCTGTGCCTCTATTGTGGGGCCAAAGGTCATTTTCGTGATACTTGTTCTCTTCGTCCGGAAAAACGCTTGGGGCTAATACATCTGGAAGGTGGAGTATTAGACCCTGAAATATCACCTTCACCTTCTCGTCTTCTTCTTTCTGTGTTCCTTCATGTCGGCGCTTCCTCTCGTTCTGTCTCGACACATCGGGATTCCGGAGCTGCTGGCAATTTCATGGATTGGGAAACTGCATCTTCCATAAGACTTACCCTTTTGCCCCTTTCAACGCCATTGGTGGTCTTGGCGATTGATGGCACTGTTCTTCCAGGGGGTCCTATCCGCTTCCAGACCCTCCCTGTTAAGATGTCGGTAGGGACACTCCTCCAAGTGTGGATATCCTTCCTTGTCTTACCTAAGGCTTCATCTCCTATCATATTAGGTCTTTCTTGGTTACGGTTCCATTCTCCACACGTTGACTGGACTGCTGGACGGATCCTGGCTTGGGGTTCCTCCTGTTCCTCTTCCTGCCTACTCAAGGTTACCCTAAAGAGAAATTTCCTGTTGCCACTATCCCAGTAACTCCTGCTCTTCCCGCTGCATATAGCGATTCCTGGAATGTGTCCTGCAATAGTCAGGCTAAGGCACTCTCTGGGTCATGTGGCACTCTGGATGAGGAGCCCACCTGTGAACTTGAGCCGATCATTCACTCCAGTTTGCACGGTCGTTTACCTTTGCCTGTTCCTGGACCCCCTTGGACACACACCCAGGCTGACTCATCCACCAGTTCCACATTCGCTACGCCATGTGATGCGATTCTGGTGGTCGCTGCACCTGGCAATGCTGTTCAATCGGCCTCGGCACCAGTTCAGCCTATGCCCAGTGAAGTTATCCAGCTTGACTTCTGTGACACATCACTTTCTAACCAACCTGGTCTCAGGGATCCACTGACTTCTGCCCAGTCTGATA
The DNA here is from genome assembly GCA_037952925.1 of Lithobates clamitans. NCBI lineage: Eukaryota > Metazoa > Chordata > Amphibia > Anura > Ranidae > Lithobates > Lithobates clamitans. Next base: position 2,372,466 of record JBBGZY010001904.1, read on the forward strand.
AACCTCTGTTGGATGTCCAGCTCATCTTTAAGGGTCTGGGGGACCCTGCTCAGTCTTCTTATGCCTTTACCCATTCCTAAGAAGCCTTTAGCCCTAAATAAGGCCCCTTGTCCTCTCCCTACCTTGGTTTCGGTCTCTGAGGATAATCTTAAGTACGAGGTTAGTCAAGTTCTGGATTCCCGGCGCTGTAGAGGCATTCTTCAGTACCTCGTACATTGGGAAGGGTTTGGTCCTGAGGAGAGGTCTTGGATCACTGCATCAGAGATCTTTGCGCCTCGTCTGTTGAGGAGGTTTCATCTGGAGTTTCCCTTTAAGCCAGGGCCCATGCGGGGGAGGGGGAGGCCTCATAAGAGGGGGGTACTGTCATGGTTATGCAATAGAGTTTGTCTGTCAGCTTACCTGTCTCGATGTGTTCATCTCTAGAGACCAGCTGACCCTCACCTGACTGCTTTTATAATCTCTCCTCTAGCATGGCTCCACCCCAGCTCCTATCAGGGAACCCTATATTAACCTGTGCACTGCAAGCCAGCAGTGCTGATCAACCATTGTTTGTTAGCTTTCGTGTGTACTTGCTGTGTTTCCTACTTCTGATTCCAGTTACCGACTTTGGCCTGTTCTCGACTTTCCCTGTCTGCTTGTGACCCTGACCTTTGGAGTGTTATGTTTTGCCTTGTCTGCTAGTCGCCCTGACATTTGGCTTATTCCTTACTTTCCTTGTTGTTCCAGCCTGCTGCCTCCTTCCTCTTCTCCTGTAGTCTACCGCGAGCGTGAGCTGTGAGACCCTGGGGGCCGCGACCTGAAGCCAGACTGCAGCTCAGTTCATCCTCACCACTAGGGGCTCTTAGACTCCGCGCCCTGGGGAATCTATGCTCTAGCTCCCAGTGGGATCTGTGTTAGTGATCCAGCACACCTGCTTCCTGAACCTCCCAGGGTTCAATCCGCAGCAGTCAGTCCTAGGGTTCACTACCTAGCGGTGCACTTCCGACTCCTACAGAGTGCATCTGTCACCTAGCCTCAAGGTGACCTGACATCTGATTTCATGGTTTTTGACAGGAGGAGAGTAAAAAAAAAAAAATCACACGAAATTCTTTAAGTACATAAATAGTAAGAAAGGGAGGCCAGATCATATTGGTCCCGTAAAGAATAATGAAAAGAATCTGGTTACTAAGGATGGAGAAATGGCAAAGGTATTGAATTTATTCTTCTCCTCAGTCTTCACGAGAGAATAGGGGGGCTTCAGTAACCAAAACTGCAAAGTTTATCCTCATGATGTGTCACAGGAAGCACCTTCATGGCTAACAGAGGACTGAATTAAAAAAAGATTTGAAAAACTCAACATTAATAAGTCACTAGGACCAGACGGCTTGCACCCCAGGGTCCTCAAGGAACTCAGTCAAGTAATTGCCAGACCCTTTGTTCCTAATTTCTACGAACAGTCTACTGACTGGTATGGTACCAGCTGATTGGAGAAAAGCCAATGTAGCACCAATATTTAGAAAAGGGCCAAGATACATCCCTGGGAATTACAGACCAGGTAGCCTAACATCAATTGTATGCAAGCTCTTGGAGGGGATGATAAGGGACTATATACAAGATTGCAGTAATGAAAAAAGTATCATTAGCAGTAATCAGCATGGATTCATGAAGAATCGTTCTTGCCAAACCAATCTATTAACCTTCTATGAGGAGGTGAGCTGCCATCTAGATAAAGGAAGGCCCGTAGATGTGGTTTATCTGGATGTTGCAAAAGCATTCGATACAGTTCCCCATCAACGTTTACTGTACAAAGTAAGGTTTGGCATGGACCATAGGGCAAGTAAATGTCTTGAAAACCGGCTACAGGAGCGAGTTCAGAGGGTAGTGATAAATGGGGAGTAATCGGAATGGTCCGGGGTGGAAAGTGGGGTCCCCCAGGGTTCTGTCCTGGGACCAATCCTATTTAATTTATTCATAAACGACCTGGAGGATGGGATAAACAGCTCAATGCCTGTATTTGTGGACAATACTAAGCTAAGCAGGGCAATAACTTCTCCGCACGATGTGGGAACCTTGCAAGAAGATCTGAACAAATGAATGGGGTTGGCAATTACATGGCAAATGAGATTTAATAATAAACACTGGGTATCCTCACTAGAGCGCCCTTCCACCAAACAGACACCCCCACCGCGCCAATGCCTCTAAATAAACTCAAATAGTGGTGTGAACCAATATTAGGTGGTGAACACCCAAAACATCCAATTCCTTACTCTCACAAATAGTGTTGACCAGTGTTAAATGGTGTGTATAAAATGTAATGAAAACGTGAGAGTCGATAAAAACAAGCGAAAATAGGAACAGCTGCCCCTTTAAATTATAAAGTATACAGGCAAAGTATTTACTCCACCATGCCACTGCTAGCCCAATACTCCCCTAGAGGCACATGGAATAAATATGGGGCGCTTCAAATATAAATAAGTGTAACCAAAAAACTGTGTATAGCACAATAGTGGTGGAACCCTCCTACTGTGTTTTGTGCTGCACGTAACAAGTGTAACCAAAAAACTGTATATAGCACAATAGTGGTGGAACCCTCCTACTGTGTTTTGTGCTGCACGTAACAAGTGTAACCAAAAAACTGTGTATAGCACAATAGTGGTGGAACCCTCCTACTGTGTTTTGTGCTGCACGTAACAAGTGTAACCAAAAAACTGTATATAGCACAATAGTGGTGGAACCCTCCTACTGTGTTTTGTGCTGCACGTAACAAGTGTAACCAAAAAACTGTGTATAGCACAATAGTGGTGGAACCCTCCTACTGTGTTTTGTGCTGCACGTAACAAGTGTAATCAAAAAACTGTATATAGCACAATAGTGGTGGAACCCTCCTACTGTGTTTAGTGCTGCACGTAACAAGTGTAACCAAAAAACTGTGTATAGCACAATAGTGGTGGAACCCTCCTACTGTGTTTTGTGCTGCACGTAACAAGTGTAACCAAAAAACTGTGTATAGCACAATAGTGGTGGGACCCTCCTACTGTGTTTTGTGCTGCACGTAACAAGTGTAATCAAAAAACTGTATATAGCACAATAGTGGTGGAACCCTCCTACTGTGTTTAGTGCTGCACGTAACAAGTGTAACCAAAAAACTGTGTATAGCACAATAGTGGTGGAACCCTCCTACTGTGTTTTGTGCTGCACGTAACAAGTGTAACCAAAAAACTGTGTATAGCACAATAGTGGTGGAACCCTCCTACTGTGTTTTGTGCTGCACGTAACAAGTGTAACCAAAAAACTGTATATAGCACAATAGTGGTGGAACCCTCCTACTGTGTTTTGTGCTGCACGTAACAAGTGTAACCAAAAAACTGTGTATAGCACAATAGTGGTGGAACCCTCCTACTGTGTTTTGTGCTGCACGTAACAAGTGTAACCAAAAAACTGTATATAGCACAATAGTGGTGGAACCCTCCTACTGTGTTTTGTGCTGCACGTAACAAGTGTAACCAAAAAACTGTGTATAGCACAATAGTGGTGGAACCCTCCTACTGTGTTTTGTGCTGCACGTAACAAGTGTAATCAAAAAACTGTATATAGCACAATAGTGGTGGAACCCTCCTACTGTGTTTAGTGCTGCACGTAACAAGTGTAACCAAAAAACTGTGTATAGCACAATAGTGGTGGAACCCTCCTACTGTGTTTTGTGCTGCACGTAACAAGTGTAACCAAAAAACTGTGTATAGCACAATAGTGGTGGGACCCTCCTACTGTGTTTAGTGCTGCACGTAACAAGTGTAACCAAAAAACTGTGTATAGCACAATAGTGGTGGAACCCTCCTACTGTGTTTTGTGCTGCACGTAACAAATAACACACATTAAATGAATAATTGTGACATTCACGTGAAACACTCTGTGAAATCACTGCATTCCATGCTGTGACATCTCAAAACATTAAATGACAGTCCATATGAATCAGATCCATCCAAGAGGAACTGCTTGTGATCACATCCAGTGTAAATCAGCTGCATACATTTAAGTGTCTTCGTGTGTCTTCCACCTCACCCCTGTGCTCAGTGAATCACACCCTCCAGAAATGCACTCACCGAGTTACAATGCCAGCACTTTCATGCAAGGCAAAAAACGCAAGTTTTACCACACTCAGGTGTAAAAAATGGCAAGATACGTGTCCAGGAGGATAGTTGTTATATGGATCCACATGTAAGAAAATAAAATGCTCCAATAGTGTAAACCAGCAAAACTATTTATTAAAACCACTGCAACCTTCAACTGATGCACTCACATTGTACAAAAGATAAAACAGCAGAAATCATTTGTGGATCACATCAATCTTCAAGCAATCTTCAAACAGGTGTAACTCAAATAATAAACAACTGGTGGTCACGGCGGACCCGAGGTGTGCTTTCTCTGGGCTGCAGTATCACTGCAATCTCACCCTCCCTTCAGCTCTCCTCTGCTCCTCCGTCCACTAAAACTTCCTGATTCCTGTGTAGTTCAACTGCGCTGTGTGTCACGTCTCACAGCCACGCCCCCGACATGTTTCGTCATAGGTAGACTTAATCATGGGATTGGCTGTGCAGGCTGTCATTCACCCCTTATATTTGCTTCTAATTGACGCCCATTCGGCCGCGCATTGCGCATGAGCACACCTCGCGTCCCCGTTCCGCTGATTATGTATGGGATATCTCATTTAAAACACTCATAAAACAAAATCGTTGAAAATCTTTTGGACATTACACATAAATCACACTTAATTGATAAATATGCATATCATTCCCAATGGTTGTTTCAAACCTTAGATCAATTATGGTGAGTTGGATAGAGGGATCCTGCACGGGCTCCCCCGCTGGACAAGAGTGGTAACTGCATACCCTATCCCATCCAACCTTATCAAATGCTGGATGGTGATCAAAAGGCAAATGGCCCCCTAGTGTCCAGTGTCCATATTGCAGATTTTTCAGCATGCGTGAAAGTATTCATGGTGGGAACCTCTCTCAATCAAATGTATTCGACTTTACAGATCTCTTTTTTTTTTTTTTAAATAAGATCACATGGACTCTATTATAAAACTATTAAATATAAACTCTGAGTGTTCATGCTCAGAGATTATCTTATTTCAATATATCAACCCTTTCAGGAATGGGTCTAAAATAAAATATACCCTCATAACGATATATTACAAACATAGTAAACTAAACAGGCTAAACTGTCTCTATAACTGGCTGCCCCTGCATATTATATGATAAAGTCAAAAATATGTCAAGGGATATAACAAGAGCCATATTATATATCTCTATTTGATCTATTATTAAATTTCTATGTAGGTCGAGTGAACAGGGTCGGGGGCTGATAATGATATAACCTCACCACCCCCCCTCACTCATACCCACATGGGGGCATCACATCAAGCTATTATCATGACGACGATGTCTCCTATAATCAAACCCTAAGAGATCCCTAAATTTTTTTTTTTTTTTTTTTTTTTTTTGATAAAAACTACTAAAAATCTTTAAAAATTCCTAAAAAAGGTGGGACTAAAAGAGACTACAGAAAATCGGAACCCTAAAAAACTGAGATAACTTTACATTAAAAATCATTAATAAAGCAGTTAAGATCCAGTTCTATGGTCAATCCTTTCGGGGCCAGACTCTTCAAAAGATATATCCATCTGGTTTCCCTCCGGGATAGGTCCCTAACTCTATTGGACCCTCTCCAAGAGGGGTGGACCACATCTATCCCACAGAACTGCAAAAGTGTGGGGTCCTTTTGGTGTTTTTCTTTAAAATGTAGGGAGACACTGTGGAACCTATATCCATTTTTTATGTTGGTCATATGCTCCGAGATCCTAATCCTCAAGAGTCTCTTGGTTCTCCCTACATATAGCAAGCCACACGGACACCACATTAAATAGATCACATGCGTAGAGTTGCATGTACTGAATTCTCTAATTTCAAAGGATTCCCCTTCCCTATTGGTTATGCTGGTGACACCTCTGTGGTTCACTCTTGTTGTTCGGCAGCAGATGCACCTCCTACAGCAATAGAAGCCCTTGAAATCAAAACCAAACACATTCCGTCTTGGTGGGTCCAATATCTTCCTTACCACGTGGTCTCCGAAATTGGGAGCCCTCCTATATATGAACCTCGGTTGGTTCGGAAGTATCCCACCCAAGTGCCTATCCTTACATAGGATGTGCCAGTGTTTTTTAAAAATATTCTCGACCTCTTTATATTGGCAGTGAAACCCTGAAATGAATCCATATTGGTGTCGAGTATCCTCTGACACCATTGAGGGCTTATTTAGACACAGGTCCCTGGAGGTTGAAGCCACCTCTTCAGTGATCCTGCTGAGTGTTTCCACTCTATACCCTTTTTGTAAAAATTTATTATTAAGGACTTCAGCCTGCTCATAGTAGTCGTCTAATTTAGTGCAATTACGTCGAACACGTAGCAACTGTCCTTTGGGGATGTTTTTTATCCAAGCCGGATGGTGGCCACTTCTTATAGATAAAAAACTGTTACGATCAGTTGGCTTAAAAAATACTTTTGTTATTAGTGCATCTCCCTCCCTGATAATCGTCACATCCAAAAAATTTACCGAGGTACTACTAATTTGATGTTCCAATTTAATGTTATTAGAATTATTATTAAGTTCCTGTATAAATTCCATCGCTGACTCCTCTGTACCCTCCCAAATAAATAGGAGGTCATCAATAAATCTTCGATAAAATAATAACTGAGGCCTTCTCTGGTTGAATACCTTCCTGTCTTCCCACTCAGCCATAAACAGGTTGGCGAGGCTGGGAGCAAATTTAGCTCCCATAGCCACGCCAACCTGCTGGGAGTAGAAATCACCATCACACCAAAAATAATTATGGGACATGCAAAAATCTAATACATGCCCCAAAAATCTCTTCTGCACAGACGGAATGTCTTCTCTTTTGCTTAATGCCCAATTAAGGGCCAGCGCTGCGTCTTCGTGTTGAATGATGGTGTATAGGGAGGCTACATCAGCCGTTACCATATACACTGATGATGACGTGTCTAATTTAACATCATTTAATAGAGTCAGTAGATCCCCTGTGTCCTTCAAATATGCCCTAGTGGCCTTGACACTGGGTTGAAGAAACTTATCTAGAAATACCCCCAGCCTGGCTGTTACAGAGCCTATCCCATTCACAATAGGCCTAAGGGGTAGGCATTGGATATTCTTGTGTACCTTCGGTAAGGTATAGATAACCGGGATTCTACAAGCACTGGGGATGAGATATCTTTTCTCTCTAGAATTTATTGCATTCAATCTATATCCCCAATCCACTAGAGCTCCCAATTGTGCTTTATATGCTTCTGTAGGGTCTGATGATAATTTCTTATATGTTGATCTATCTCCCACTAGCTGCAACAACTGATCCAGATAAAATTTTTTATCCAGTAGCACAACCCCCCCCCCCTTATCAGCAGGTCGTACTATAAGATCTTTCTTTTTTTCAAGTGAGCTGATTCCTTCTCTGATATAATGGGGGTTGACACCCTTCCGTAAAGGAAGTTTATCAATATCGTTCAGTACTAGGCTTTTGAACACTTCTATAAAGTGATTCCCTGGGTTCTGTGGTTTGAAGATAGATTTGTTTTTTAAACCTGAATCTATCCTATTCAATGGTACCTTGGCTCTGACTGAGGCCTCCACCGGATGACTTAGGAAATGTTTCTTAATATTCATGGTTCTAATGAATTTGTGCGTGTCTATATAGACATCGAACTTATTCATTTCCTTTTTTGGGGCACATTTTAATCCCAAGTTCAAAATGTTGAGCTCTTTATGGTTGAGCTCAACACTACTGAGGTTGTATATCCCTATGTCTCTACATCCCTTGGTCTTTTCCTTGGATTTCCTGGATCTTCCCGCCCTACACCCCCTTCTTCTCCTCTGGGGGGCATGTGGTAATCCTGGGGGGGCACTTGTCTCCCTCCCCCTCTCTGGTAAGGGCCTCTGGGATTTCTCTTCGGTGTTCCCCCTCCCCTCCCTCGTTGTCCTAAAAAAGGACTATAGTCTAAACGATCTTCCCTTTCCAGTGGGGAGAATCTATTATACAGAGGGACATTATTGTACCCCTCCTGATAATGTTGTTGTGGGGGGTAACGTTGCCATTCACCATATCCCTGTGGGGTATTCCCTCTATATCCTCTAGGGGAAGAGTATTCATTATACTGTCCCCGTGGATATCCTCCTCTTCCTCTTGAGAGTGGTCTAGGGGATTGGTGGTATCTCACTCCTCCCCTCCCTCCTGAGGAGGGTCTTGGGGAGCGGTAATAATCTCTTCCATACTGGCCAGCCTCCACACTGCGCCCCCTCTCGCTGGATCTGGGGTTCATCCCAGCATGGCTTACTTTACTGTTATTCGCTGCCTTTTTCTTATTATCACCTTTTGGTGGATTACTCGTACCCCCTGCCGCACTGGTGTTGGCAGCTGGGTCTTCAGTGTTGGAAATCAAGGATGCTTGCCATGCATAGATTTTTATTGGTCTTAAAATCATTTAGGTCCCGGTTGAACTTCTTAACTTTCTTTTTTTGTGTCTCTCGATCAATTTTCTCTAACTTTTTCTTTATATTATTATTAAACTCATTTAAACTCGAAGGTACACAAGAATATCAATCAACCAATGCCCACCCCCTAGGCCTATTGTGAATGGGATAGGCTCTGTAACAGCCAGGCTGGGGGGATTTCTAGATAAGTTTCTTCAACCCAGTGTCAAGGCCACTAGGGCAAATTTGAAGGACACAGGGGATCTACTGACTCTATTAAATGATGTTAAATTAGACACGTCATCATCAGTGTATATGGTAACGGCTGATGTAGCCTCCCTATACACCATCATTCAACACGAAGACGCAGCGCTGGCCCTTAATTGGGCATTAAGCAAAAGAGAAGACATTCCGTCTGTGCAGAAGAGATTTTTGGGGCATGTATTAGATTTTTGCATGTCCCATAATTATTTTTGGTGTGATGGTGATTTCTACTCCCAGCAGGTTGGCGTGGCTATGGGAGCTAAATTTGCTCCCAGCCTCGCCAACCTGTTTATGGCTGAGTGGGAAGACAGGAAGGTATTCAACCAGAGAAGGCCTCAGTTATTATTTTATCGAAGATTTATTGATGACCTCCTATTTATTTGGGAGGGTACAGAGGAGTCAGCGATGGAATTTATACAGGAACTTAATAATAATTCTAATAACATTAAATTGGAACATCAAATTAGTAGTACCTCGGTAAATTTTTTGGATGTGACGATTATCAGGGAGGGAGATGCACTAATAACAAAAGTATTTTTTAAGCCAACTGATCGTAACAGTTTTTTATCTATAAGAAGTGGCCACCATCCGGCTTGGATAAAAAACATCCCCAAAGGACAGTTGCTACGTGTTCGACGTAATTGCACTAAATTAGACGACTACTATGAGCAGGCTGAAGTCCTTAATAATACATTTTTACAAAAAGGGTATAGAGTGGAAACACTCAGCAGGATCACTGAAGAGGTGGCTTCAACCTCCAGGGACCTGTGTCTAAATAAGCCCTCAATGGTGTCAGAGGATACTCGACACCAATATGGATTCATTTCAGGGTTTCACTGCCAATATAAAGAGGTCGAGAATATTTTTAAAAAACACTGGCACATCCTATGTAAGGATAGGCACTTGGGTGGGATACTTCCGAACCAACCGAGGTTCATATATAGGAGGGCTCCCAATTTCGGAGACCACGTGGTAAGGAAGATATTGGACCCACCAAGACGGAATGTGTTTGGTTTTGATTTCAAGGGCTTCTATTGCTGTAGGAGGTGCATCTGCTGCCGAACAACAAGAGTGAACCACAGAGGTGTCACCAGCATAACCAATAGGGAAGGGGAATCCTTTGAAATTAGAGAATTCAGTACATGCAACTCTACGCATGTGGTCTATTTAATGTGGTGTCCGTGTGGCTTGCTATATGTAGGGAGAACCAAGAGACTCTTGAGGATTAGGATCTCGGAGCATATGACCAACATAAAAAATGGATATAGGTTCCACAGTGTCTCCCTACATTTTAAAGAAAAACACCAAAAGGACCCCACACTTTTGCAGTTCTGTGGGATAGATGTGGTCCACCCCTCTTGGAGAGGGTCCAATAGAGTTAGGGACCTATCCCGGAGGGAAACCAGATGGATATATCTTTTGAAGAGTCTGGCCCCGAAAGGATTGAACATAGAACTGGATCTTAACTGCTTTATTAATGATTTTTAATGTAAAGTTATCTCAGTTTTTTAGGGTTCCGATTTTCTGTAGTCTCTTTTAGTCCCACCTTTTTTAGGAATTTTTAAAGATTTTTAGTAGTTTTTATAAAAAAAAAAAAAAAAAAAAAAAAAAATTTTTAGGGATCTCTTAGGGTTTGATTATAGGAGACATCGTCGTCGTGATAATAGCTTGATGTGATGCCCCCATGTGGGTATGAGTGAGGGGGGGTGGTGAGGTTATATCATTATCAGCCCCCGACCCTGTTCACTCGACCTACATAGAAATTTAATAATAGATCAAATAGAGATATATAATATGGCTCTTGTTATATCCCTTGACATATTTTTGACTTTATCATATAATATGCAGGGGCATCCAGTTATAGAGACAGTTTAGCCTGTTTAGTTTACTATGTTTGTAATATATCGTTATGAGGGTATATTTTATTTTAGACCCATTCCTGAAAGGGTTGATATATTGGAATAAGATAATCTCTGAGCATGAACACTCAGAGTTTATATTTAATAGTTTTATAATATAGAGTCCATGTGATCTTATTTAAAAAAAAAAAAAAAAAAGAGATCTGTAAAGACGGATACATTTGATTGAGAGAGGTTCCCACCATGAATACTTTCACGCATGCTGAAAAATCTGCAATATGGACACTGGACACTAGGGGGCCGTTTGCCTTTTGATCACCATCCAGCATTTGATAAGGTTGGATGGGATAGGGTATGCAGTTACCACTCTTGTCCAGCGGGGGAGCCCGTGCAGGATCCCTCTATCCAACTCACCATAATTGATCTAAGGTTTGAAACAACCATTGGGAATGATATGCATATTTATCAATTAAGTGTGATTTATGTGTAATGTCCAAAAGATTTTCAACGATTTTGTTTTATGAGTGTTTTAAATGAGATATTCCATACATAATCAGCGGAACGGGGACGCGAGGTGTGCTCATGCGCAATGCGCGGCCGAATGGGCGTCAATTAGAAGCAAATATAAGGGGTGAATGACAGCCTGCACAGCCAATCCCATGATTAAGTCTACCTATGACGAAATATGTCGGGGGCGTGGCTGTGAGACGTGACACACAGCGCAGTTGAACTACACAGGAATCAGGAAGTTTTAGTGGAAGGAGGAGTGGAGGAGAGCTGAAGGGAGGGTGAGATTGCAGTGATACTGCAGCCCAGAGAAAGCACACCTCGGGTCCGCCGTGACCACCAGTTGTTTATTATTTGAGTTACACCTGTTTGAAGATTGCTTGAAGATTGATGTGATCCACAAATGATTTCTGCTGTTTTATCTTTTGTACAATGTGAGTGCATCAGTTGAAGGTTGCAGTGGTTTTAATAAATGGTTTTGCTGGTTTACACTATTGGAGCATTTTATTTTCTTACATGTGGATCCATATAACAACTATCCTCCTGGACACGTATCTTGCCATTTTTTACACCTGAGTGTGGTAAAACTTGCGTTTTTTGCCTTGCATGAAAGTGCTGGCATTGTAACTCGGTGAGTGCATTTCTGGAGGGTGTGATTCACTGAGCACAGGGGTGAGGTGGAAGACACACGAAGACACTTAAATGTATGCAGCTGATTTACACTGGATGTGATCACAAGCAGTTCCTCTTGGATGGATCTGATTCATATGGACTGTCATTTAATGTTTTGAGATGTCACAGCATGGAATGCAGTAATTTCACAGAGTGTTTCACGTGAATGTCACAATTATTCATTTAATGTGTGTTATTTGTTACGTGCAGCACAAAACACAGTAGGAGGGTTCCACCACTATTGTGCTATACACAGTTTTTTGGTTACACTTGTTACGTGCAGCACAAAACACAGTAGGAGGGTTCCACCACTATTGTGCTATATACAGTTTTTTGATTACACTTGTTACGTGCAGCACAAAACACAGTAGGAGGGTTCCACCACTATTGTGCTATATACAGTTTTTTGGTTACACTTGTTACGTGCAGCACAAAACACAGTAGGAGGGTTCCACCACTATTGTGCTATACACAGTTTTTTGGTTACACTTATTTATATTTGAAGCGCCCCATATTTATTCCATGTGCCTCTAGGGGAGTATTGGGCTAGCAGTGGCATGGTGGAGTAAATGAGATTTAATGTAGAATGTAAATGTAAAAAAATGCATTTGGGTGGCAAAAATATGAATGCAATCTACTCACTAGGGGGAAGATCCTCTGGGGGAATCTAGGATGGAAAAGGACCTGGGGGTCCTAGAAGATGACAGGCTCAGCAATGGCATGCAATGCCAAGCTGCTGCAAGCAAAGCAAACATAATATTGGCATGCATTAAAGGGATTAACTCTAGAGATAAAACAATAATTCTCCCACTCTACAAGACTCTGGTCCGGCCACACCTGGAGTATGCTGTCCATTTCTGGGCACCAGTCCTCAGAAAGGATGGGCTGGAACTGGAGAGAGTCCGGAGAAGGGCAACAAAATTAATAAAGGGACTGGAGGACCTTAGTTATGCACTGAACTTGTTCTCTCTGGAGAGGAGACTCTTAAGAGGGAATATGATTTCATTGTACAAATACCGTACTGGCGACCCCACAATAGGAATAAAGCTTTTCCGCGAAAGGGAATTTAATAAGACACGCGGCCATTCACTAAACTTAGAAGAAAAGCGGTTTAACCTTAAATTGTGTAGATGGTTTTTTACTGTCATGCCCTGTACACACGATAGGATTTTCCGACAACAAAATCCTGGATTTATTTCCTACAGATGTTGGCTGAAACTTGCCTTGCATACACACGGTCACACAAATGTTGGAAATTCCGAAACGTCAAGAACGCGGTGACGTACAACATGTATGATGAGCCCAAAAAAATGAAGTTAAATAACCAGTGCAGCTCTTCTGCTTGATTCCGAGCATGCATAGAATGTTGTGCGTCGGAACTGTGTACACACGATTGGAATTTCTGACAACGGAGTTTGTTGTCGGAAAATTTAATATCCAGATCTAAAAAATTTTTTGTCGGAAATCCCGACGGAAAATGTCCGATGGAGCCTACACACGGTTGGAATTTCCGACAACTAGCTCCCATCGAACATTTGTTGTCAGAGAAACCTATCGTGTGTACGTGGCATAAGAGCGGTTAGGATGTGGAATTCTCTTCCACCGGCAGTGGTTTCAGCGGGGAGCATTGATAATTTCAAAAAACTATTAGATAGGCACCTGAACGACCCCAACATACAGGGATATACAATGTAATACTGACATAAAATCACACACATAGGTTGGGCTTGATGGACTTGTGTCTTTTTTCAACTTCACCTACTATGTAACCATGTAATTAATGGGGCAAAATGCGAAAGAAAATTCTTATTTATGATTTTCGTAAGAATGGCAGGTTTTAGTATTTTGTCACACCTAAGCAGAGAGTATTCATGGTGATTTTTTTTACAGGCGTTTTTGCATGTGAATTAAGCTTTTTTTTCCTGAACCTGTAAAGACCAGGCGTAAAAATGCGCGTTTTGCAGGCATACCCATTGCAGTCTATTACTCTAAAAATGCCTGAACATGTTTTTTTTTAAAAAAAAAGCTCATGTACTTTTTGAGCATAGGGCATAGAAACTTGTGAGGGGAGGAAAAAGATCAAGTGGTCCATCGAGTCTGCCCCATTTTATATTTATATATATATATATATATATATATATATATATATATATATATATATATATACAGTATCTCACAAAAGTGAGTACACCCATCACATTTTTGTAAATATTTTATTATATCATTTCATGTGACAACACTGAAGAAATGACACTCTGCTACAATGTAAAGTAGTGAGTGTACAGCTTGTATAACAGTGTAAATTTGCTGTCCCCTCAAAAAAACTTAACACACAGCCATTAATGTCTAAACTGCTGGCAACAAAAGTGAGTACACCCCTAAGTGAAAATGTCCAAATTGGACCCAATTAGCCATTTTCTCTCCCCGGTGTCATGTGACTCGTTAGTGTTACAAGGTCTCAGATGTGAATGGGGAGCAGGTGTGTTAAATTTGGTGTTATCGCTCTCACTATCTCATACTGGTCACTGGAAGTTCAACATGGCACCTCATGGCAAGGAACTCTCTGAGGATCTGAAAAAAAAGAATTGTTGCTCTACATAAAGATGGCCTAGGCTATAAGAAGATTGCCAAGACCCTGAAACTGAGCTGCAGCACAATGGCCAAGTCCATACAGAGGTTTAATGGGACGGGTTCCACTCAAGACAGGCCTCGTCATGGTCGACCAACGAAGTTGAGTGCGTGTGCTCAGCGTCATATCCAGAGGTTGTCTTTGGGAAATAGACGAACGGTGGAGGAGTGCAAGGTCTCTAACATCCACCAGCACCGTGATGTCTTTATGGAGGAGTGGAAGAAGACTCCAGTGGCAACCTGTAAAGCTCTGGTGAACTCCATGCCCAAGAGGGTTAAGGCAGTGCTGGAAAATAATAGTGGCCACACAAAATATTGAAACTTTGGGCCCAATTTGGACATTCACTTTGTTGCCAGAGGTTTAGACATTAATGGCTGTGTGTTGAGTTATTTTGAGGGGACAGCAAATTTACACTGTTATACAAGCTGTACACTCACTACTTTACATTGTAGCAAAGTGTAACTTCTTCAGTGTTGTCATATGAAAATGCTCTCCTTGCCCAGCCATGTCTATTTACAAATTAGGTGACTTCTGAAGACAATTGGTTCCACTAGATCTTAGTTAGGGGTATCAGAGTATAGGGCTGAATACTAATGCACGCCACACTTTTCAGATATTTATTTTAAAAAGTTTTGGAAAACCCTTTATCATTTTCCTTTCACTTCATAATCATGTGCCACTTTGTGTTGGTCTATCACATAAAATCCCAATAACATACATTTATGTTTTTGGCTGTAACATGACAATATGTAGAAAATTTCACGGGGTGTGAATACTTTTTCAAAGCACTGTATATATCATTGTTTTATTTTATTTTTTTTGGAGGGTGGGTTGTTTTTTGTATAGAAATATGTTTGTCCCAAGCATGTTTGAATCCACTTACTGATGAATAAGACTCGGTTCACACCTAAACCGGCCGCGGATCGCACAGCAACGCTGTCCGTCCCTGTTCTCCATTTCAGGGACGAATGAGGGCAGAATTTTTGCCTGAATTCAGCCCTGAAACAGAGCCAAAGACGCACAGCATTTCTGTGCAATGCGCTCCGCAGCCGCAACGGAGATATGTGAACCGGCTCCATAGGGAGCCAGTCACATTCTCCTGCTATGCAAATTAGATGCGTGTACGGACTCCGCTTTGCTCAGCAGAGCAGGCGGATGACAGGTCCATCTCCGCTCACTGTGCACAGATGGACCTGTGAAAGCCCCGCTGTACTCTATGGAGATCAGATGAAAACGAATCGCCTGCCTGTTTTCATCCGATCCTATCCAATCTGATTTTTCAGATAGATGGAAAATAGGGTTTCCATCTGTCTGGATTTCACAGACAGGATCGGATCGGATAGTGGCGGATGTCAGCAGACATGTCACCGCTGACATCCACAGCTTAATAGAGGTGCATGGATCGCCCAATCAGGTCTGCCTGAAAAACTGACAGATGTACCTGATCGGAAAGCCCGTGTGAAAGGACCCTTATGGTGGGTTAGTTTTCTGCACAGAAGTTATTTGTAAATAAAACAGTGCCCCTAAAATGTCTACATGGCCCCCTGGGGCCGAGAATCCAAAAAGACTCTATGGGGCTTTATTTAAAGACTAACAAAGGCACCTGCTGTCACCAGGAGGTGTCCTCACTACTGTTACCTTTTAAACATTTTTGGTCGGACGCAGTTCACTTGAAGGGCAGCTGCACCTTTCTTTAAAAAAATCAATATAGTAATGAAACTTGCATACTTGAAACTTTACCCTCCTGTGTAAAATAACACAGGGGTTAAGTATATACAGGAGGAGGGGGGTTAAGTATATACAGGAGGAGGGGGGGTTAAGCATATACAGGAGGAGGGGGGGTTAAGCATATACAGGAGGAGGGGGGGTTAAGCATATACAGGAGGAGGGGGGGTTAAGTATATACAGGAGGGGGGGTTAAGTATATACAGGAGGGGGGTTAGCTATATACAGGAGGAGGGGGGTTAACTATATACAGGAGGGGGAGGGTTAACTATGTACAGGAGGGGGGTTAACTATTTACAGGAGGGGGTAACTATTTACAGGAGGGGGTTAACTATGTACAGGAGGGGTTACTATGTACAGGGGGGGACTATGTACAGGGGGATACTATGTATAGGGGGGTTAGGTATATACAGGAGGGGGGGTTAACTATGTACAGGAGGGGGGTTAACTATGTACAGGAGGGGGGTTTAACTATATACAGGAGGGGGTTATCTATATACAGGAGGGGGAGGGTTAACTATGTACAGGAGGGGGGTTAACTATATACAGAAGGGGGGTAACTATTTACAGGAGGGTGGTTAACTATGTACGGGGGTAACTATGTACAGGGGGGCTAACTATGTACAGGGGGGGTAACTATGCACAGGGGGGTAACTATGTACAGGGGTGTAAATAGGAGGGAGAGGGGAAACTATGTACAGGGGGAGGGGGTAACTATGTACAGGGGGGTAACTATGGCTCTGCCTGGGACACTGATGTAAGGACTGAGGCTGGGAACACTGGTGTAAGGACTGACTGCTGGGGGCACCTGATGCAAGGACGGACTCTGCTGGGGGCAGCTGATGCAAGCACAGACTCTGCTAGGGGCACCTGATGCAAGGACGGACTCTGCTAGGGGCACCTGATGCAAGGACGGACTCTGCTAGGGGCACCTGATGCAAGGACGGACTCTGCTAGGGGCACCTGATGCAAGGACGGACTCTGCTAGGGGCACCTGATTCAAGGACGGACTCTGCGGGTGGCAGGCGACGTGGCTAGTGACACGCTCAGGGATCCCACTGATTTGGCATTATGGTGAGTTGAATGATTTCATTTTATATTACAATGTATTAATAGAAATAATGCACTTCAGTCATCCTGACACCATAACAATCATGGTGCCGGAATGATTGAAGTGCTAAAACCAGGTGTTTAGAGTATCTTTATCTGGTGATTGTTAAACTTTCTAGAATACAGATATTTCTATTGTTGTGTAGGATCTTGGGCTTCTGTCCCTTCATTCCTCTCTCCCCCTTTCCCTCTCCATCCCTCATTCATCTCAGACTCTAACCACACCCCCTTTGAGCCACGCCCATTTAAGCCACTCCCACTATTTCATGTAAACCACACCAATTTTTCGCTTCAAGCGCCGCAGTTTTCTTTTTTTCCTATATCACGCCTACAAATGCATGCCCCGCCCCCTAATTATTATACAGCTCCTCCTACAGCCAAAAAAGTGTCCCACAAATTTTTTTTGCAATGTTGGCAACTAAGCTGTGCCTGAGAGCAGAATTGCTCCTCTCTCTCTGTTTCTCCTCACTGGGCATGGAGGCAGCAGCAGGAGTCAATCAAATCTAGTGAGGAGAGATTGGAGTGCCAGGGCTGAGCCACAGTATGTGTGTCTATTGACACAGAGGGGTTGATTAACTAAAACGGGAGAGTGCAAAATCTGGTGCAGCTCTGCATAGAAACCAATCAGCTTCCAGATTTTTTTTGTCAAAGCTTAATTGAACAAGCTGAAGTTAAAAGCTGATTGGCCACCGTGCACAGCTGCACCAGATTTTCCAGTCCCCAGTTTTAGTAAATCAACCACATAGGACCCAGCTCAGGAGCTTTCTATGGAGCCAGACTATAGTAGGCGCTTTCTATGGAGCCAGACACTGAGTAGAAGAAATGGACAGCGCTGGTGGGCAACCCGAGAAGGTGAGGTTCAGGGCCGTTCCATGCAATACCATTGCACAGAGCAGGTAAGTATAACATTTTTATTATTTTCATTTAATAAAAGCATTTAGTAACACTTTAATGTGTAAATACATTGAAACAATATGTTTAATTTTACTGTCTAATTCTTATGTAGATCAAAGGTGGATCTGACATCAGTTAACGAAAAACCTTACAAAAAAAATACAATAAAACTTATTCCTATTTAACCCCTTACTGTGATTTTAATGCCTGATACACACGGTCTGAATGAAAAAAAACAAACTGTGGAGCCCAGGAGGAGCTCACTGTACTAACTATCCACTGTTAGTAGAGTGATCTCCCCTCTCAGCTATTGTGTTCTGACAGGGGAACTTTTTTGGTCACGAATAGGTGAAATGTTTGTGTACATATAGGTAAGTATGTGGGCGGGGTCTAACATGCCCAGTACAGGGACCTCAGAGCAAGCTCTTGCTAATGCCCCCAGTGGCAGACATAGGCTATGTCCATGTGAAATTGTCATTATGCCGGCGTTCTAGATAAAAAGTGAGACTCCTCTGAGAGAACACTTGTTAACTCTTTGTAATCCATGGCCAAACTCTTAACACATATGCACTACGGACACAACTTCTGTTAGACTTCAACTCTCCCCAGGTGTGCAGCATTTCTGAGCTGGTACCGCAGAGCTTGTACCACTCCCTACCAACCCAGCAGTATCGTCACCTCACCTCTAGTGACCACGATCCGTAAGTTGCTTTTGGATACAGGAAGCATACTTCTGATGAACCCATGCCTTTTCTCCTTTCAAGGCCTCGCTTCAACTCTTGTCACTCCCACGTAAGGTTCCTTAGGTACTCCTAGGTGCCAGGAGAGTGGTGCCAGTTTATGAAGAAATGGTCGCCAGCAAAAGAGCCAAGCATCAAGCTCTTTCATTAGCAGCTTCCTGGCTGGTTGGTTGCTTAAGCAGTGGACACAAGTATGATAGTCAATAGAAATTGCATCAACATCAGTATAGCCTCCTTAAGACAGCTTTTCTGCTTGTTAGACCTCTGTACTGTATCTCTGTAACTTCTTTTACTCCCTTGAATAAGCCCTGTTCCTTGATATGCCATGCATGCACCCCTTTAGTAACTTCAGACCAGTCAGTCGGTCTGTGTGCACTCCCAGGGGAGGGGGAGTTCAGTTGAAGGTGGCTCTGATCTCTTTTCTGCTTCCACTCCTCTCCTTCCACCAACTGGCATACCTGCTCTCCTCCAGGCCACCGCCAACTGGCATGCTGTGCACTGGAACTTCACCAACTACCAGTGAGCCTGGGGAGAATGGGGGATTATATGTCTTGGGATGCACAATAAGGGATTGGAGGGACTGGGGGTGCATGATAGAGGGGTATATGGAGTTGGAGGGCCCAATGAGGGGATGAAGGGAGTAAAGGTGGAGAGGTGGGGTATAGATTCGGGGGGGGCACTTAAGAGGATGCATGGAGTGGATGAGAAAGCTGACCACAAGAACTCAAGGCACACATTTTCCTACTATGTACTATATACAGTATATTAGCAGAGTGTCTCAAAGGTAGCTTGGTATAAGTCCCTTTCAGGATTTATACAGCTCCCTGTTCATGTCCTACACCTTTCCGGTGTCTACGGGTTTTTACCTGGAACTCAGAGTCAGTGCACTGCAGCCTGTGGAACAGACAGATCATGTGTATTAGTGCTAAAGGAAGGTTATTAAAAACTGAGAACTTTGTGGAGACTGGCAAGCGGTAGGGTTAAACTGGCTGATACTGTAGCTAGGATTTCCAGTAAGAAGTGAAGTAAGAGCTGAGATAAGGCTAGATTTTGTTTTGCTTTTGTCATTTATTTTCCTCTAAAGCACTGTACCCATCTATAAATAACTAAATCTATAAATATGTATAGCACCAATAAACTCACCACTGTCTGACACCAAAATTTTGGCAATACATGCCTTATCCCGGTTGCTACACTACGCCACTGGTATAATGTATTTAACTGCTAACTACTAATGGCAGCCCATCCATAAAGGGCGCACGGGCACTGCCCCCTCTATCACGCCACCCCCCTACATGAGTAATAGATAGATTAATGCGTAGCAGTCGCGGCCACCCCCTATTTATGCATCCAGCCTCTTTCAGGACGCCAGGTGCGTGAATTACAGCAGCAAGGGTGTTTTTTTGAAGCACCTGAATAGAGCCATAGGCTCTAATAGGCTTCAAAATAGGGTGAACTCATAGAGCAGAGCATTGCGCTCAGAGCCCACCCAGGTGTGTTAGAAAAGCATATTCGCTTTCTAACACTGGACCGCCTCTCTGTCAATCAGGAAACGTGGGTCTGATACTCGTCACCTGTTTGGCTGAAAGGACAGACAATCCTATTGGACGCCTATTAGGAGTAAAGAAGAGACGCACTGTCGGGGCTGGGCTCAGCCCTTCCTTCTCTGAGCTGGCCGCTCAGCTGTCGGCTAATTACCTGCTCCTATCTCTCTCCACAGTTGCTCAGTTGTTGATATCCTGCTCGTCAGTCCTGTCTACTTAAGCCGCCCAGTCCAGAGGAGATCTGTCTTTGCCTTGATCAACATCACAAGAAACATCTCCTGCGTTCCTGTTTTAAGACTGGCTTTGCTGACATCCCTTCTGGCTCCGGATCCTGCTTGCTGTTCCACTACTTGATTCCTGACTTCTGGCTTGGCTGACTATCCTTTCCGGTTACTGAACTTTGGCTATGTTTTGACTATGTTTGTTCTATTTACTTTTATTATTAAACAAGTGTGATTTAACTGTACTTCTGTCTCGGTCTGATTTCATGGTTTCTGACACGCACCACGGAAGCATTGAGGACACAGGAGCCACCGCCTGACCCACAGCTCGCCGCTGCCTGACCCGCTGCCCGTCCCACAGCTTGCTGCCATCACCCGCTGCCTGACTCGCCACCAAGATGGGGTAATTGCTGGTCAGACAATGAGCAAGCGGGTGGGTGCAGGGAGGTGCTGGTTAAATGCCATCAGGGGGGGCACAGTGGCTGCAACTGATGGCCACAGTGGCTGCAACTGATGGGCACAGTGGCTGCATTTGATGGGCACAGTGGCTGCAATTGATAGGCACAGTGGCTGCAATTGATGGCACAGTGGCTGCATTTAATGGCACAGTGGTGCATTTGATGGACACAGTGGTGCATTTGATGGACACAGTGGCAGCAATTGATGGCACAGTGGCTGCAACTGATGGCCACAGTGGCTGCAACTGATGGCCACAGTGGCTGCAACTGATGGGCACAGTGGCTACAATTGATGGGCGTAGTGGCTGCATTTGATGGGCACAGCGAGGCTGTAATTGATGGGTTTTTAAAAAATATTTTTCAAAAAGCCTGACTGTTAAACAAATTTGAATTGGCTGAGGTGAAAATGACCTTCACTGGACCTTCTCTAGTGAGAAACTGATGGCTAAATGTATTGAAACAATGGCCATATTCAAAAAACTTAGGATTCATGGGTCTAAAGCCTCATACACACAATCGGATTTTCTGCAGACAAAGCGTTGGACTTTTTGTCCGAAGGGCGTGTGCCTGGATTTTGTCCTGCATGCAAACGGTACACAATTGTCGGCCAACAAACACGAACGTAGTGACATACCAGACGTACTACGAGCCGATAAAGAGGAAGTTCAATTGTCAGGAGCCACCCTTTGGGCTTCTTCTGCTAATTTCATGTTAGTAGAAGTTTGGTGAGTGTTGATTCGCGCTTTTCATTTCACGGTCACGCTTTTCAGTTTGTTTCTGAATGGTCGTTCGTCAACCAGACATGTTGCGGAATAGGAGCGGATAACGTGTTATTTATTATTGGCCTTGGAGTTATTACTTTGACCCAAGTCCAGTCCAGGAACAGGAGGAGGAGGATTCCTTGGACCAAAAATTGGTTGCTTTAACAATCGTGACCAATTATGTCATATGCCATTGCTCCTGAGCTCCAGGAGAATAATACGGATGATTTTCAGAATTATCTCCGGATAAGAGTCACCAATTCTTGGCATTGTTGACCCCCTATATTAAGTAGCAGGACACATGCATGAGTCTTATTTTATTTTTTGGTTGAATAATGATTTTGTTTGGTATATTTTCAATATTTTTGGGTGCATAGAATGCACTTTTTTGGTTAAGTTCTATTGGCAGATAGATAGTCTAATTTTATTTTGTTTTCTTTTTTTAATGCACAATAATAAAATTGTGTAGAATAATACTTGGCTATGTGTTTTACTTCAAATGACAGTTTGAGAGTAGGCAGTCACGTTTAAAAAAATAGTAAATAAGTGATATTGCGCTAAGTGCATATAGAGTAAATTAAATTATGTAAGTGACACGGATGATCCGTGACCGACAGCAGCTCTCACAACAATATACACTTCATAACAAAAATTGAATTCAAAAACATTTAGAGCTGTCAAACAATGACTTTAATAATCAAAGTGCAAAAAAAAAAAACATCTAATATAATGCAATAAAGATGAAAAATGTGAAAAATGGAAAAAAAAAATTATTATTAATAATAGTCCAAATGTCCCAATTCCACATCCATAAAGTGAACTCAAAATGTGTGCTGCTCCAATGTTCAATTGGTGAAGACACCCAGTGCTCCCTACAGGATAGACAGGGTAAGTATATCTGCTTACCAGATTTTTAGACCCTCCAGGGTCTATCTGCGCATTAGTGAGCTTTCGCCCCTCACTATGGGCTCAACCACATCCACTATGCAGCCTGCTTAATTGGATTCCACAGGTGTATATTCCACAGCTATCATCAGTTGAGGAAACTCCAGAGTCCGGTCACACATTCAGCATATGAAAGAGGAAGATAAACTCATTGCGCAACATTCTTTTAAAAGCACACAGGAGTTTATTAAAAGTTGTACTTACAATAAAAACGATAAACTTGGGCTCAAAATGGAAACATTCGTTTGTCCAGCACGAGTGTTAGGGTGTCACCGCTGCTCCATGCCTAACCTGACGTACGTTTCATCCAATGGGACTTCTTCTGTGAGGCAATAAGGGTCAGCGGTGCTCACATAACTTCCTTATATTCAGAGAAATTTCTATTGCCAAACACTAGAGAGCAGTGCTGCTAGTATTCAAACCAGCATGTACTGCACCGCCATATTTCTGTAGTCCAAGACTATTGACATGGCGGCCATGTTCCAAGGGATCCACTGCGCTCTATTTCAGCAACATATAACCAAACAAATTGCTGTTTTAATTGTCATATACGATTGGTCCATGCACTCATTTAGAGTATACAAATTGTATATTTGGTTATCCAGAATATGATCAATCTTAACATAACCATATCATCACTAGTAAACAAAAGGCAATATTAGTGGCGGACATTAGAGGGCAGTTTGTCCACTAACCAACATGGACCTCATCACCATGTTAATGTAGCCAGAGATTCCGCCCATGGCGGCCATGTTCCCAGTGATCCACTGCCCCCCTATCCAGCAACAATTGACCAAACGTATTGCTATCCTTAGCTTAGCATACATTCAATCCCCTCTTATAATATTCCAATTAATCTAATGGCATATCCATATTATTGGCAGCCCAGCGGTGTAGTGGTTAGCACCCTCACCCAGCAGCAAAAAGGGCCGCCAGTTCAAATCCCAACCACAATGCCATCCGCCTGGAGCCCGCATGCTCTCCCTGCACCTGCGTGGGTCTCCTCCAGGCACTCCAACTTCCTCCCACACCCCAAAAACACGCCAACCGGTCAACTGGATCCCATAAAAAAAATAAAATAAAATATGTCCCCAGTATATGCATGAATGTGAGCCAGGGACCCCAGGCTGCAAGCTACCCGAGGGCAGGGACCGATGCAAAGCGCTGCACAAATTAACAGTACCATAAATAAATATAAAGGTACTAATATTTATTTATTTTTTTTATATGGGATCAAGTTTACGCAGTGCTTTATAGTATAAAAGGGAAACAATACAGTTCCAATACAATAAAATACAAAAGGATTAAGAGGGCCCTGCTCAG
The DNA here is from genome assembly GCA_037952925.1 of Lithobates clamitans. Taxonomy (NCBI): domain Eukaryota; kingdom Metazoa; phylum Chordata; class Amphibia; order Anura; family Ranidae; genus Lithobates; species Lithobates clamitans. Next base: position 2,396,635 of record JBBGZY010001904.1, read on the forward strand.
AAAAGCTTACAATCTAATTCTATATAATCAGGTAAAACAAAATATCGGATTCACTGCATCACTAGTTTAGTTTTGTCTACCTCTGTGTTCGCTCCAATGTACCAGAATATTTCACTGAATTTTATATAAAGTGATGTCAGAATCATTATACGACTGATTGCCCATATGCTTTTGAAATAAAAATTATTGAACAAAAAACCCCTGAAATAAAAAAAAAAAATGTCACTGTTATCTTAATGGAGAATGGTTGCTGGAACCACTTACCGCTTTTGGGCTTTTTGAATGATATCCTTTACATAATACATAGAGAGTGTCACTTTAAATGTAATTGTCACACAGAACATTACTATGGAGTAAGGACATGTCTAACCTTTGACATCCTACCTCTACACGCTACATGATCGGCAATAACTCCCACTGACATTTTGTCAGTGACCGTCACAGACACTGCACTTGTACACACTTCATGTGGCATCAGGTCACAAGATGAGAAAAAGTCAAGCCTCAGCACTAGACAGTAAAAAAAGACAAACAAAATATATTTTAAACACATAAATGGTATTGATTATTCTTATGATGTTTGAAAGGGGCTCAACTTCACTACCAGAAACCCAAAAGTGTGAAGAAAGAAAGAGCCAATAGAAGCACTTTTAACTTTTGTCAAACTGAATTTTAGTTTATCTGATCTAGGTCAAATTTCAAGCACTCTGCAATAATGCATCTAATGCCCCCTAAAATTACTGAAAAACAGCATTCCAACACACATCATACAATGTACCTTTAGAAGCCACAAAGAATATCATATACAGTATATAACAATCACCCATTTTCTTAACAAACATTCCTGTTACTGTACCTGCAGCCTGACCCACTTGTTACTCTGTGGCTCTGACATTTCTCTTTAACCACTTAAAGCGGGGTTCCCATTTAAAATTTTCTCCAAATGTTTTTTTTTTAATTTTTTTTGAGCACATTACTGTTTTTGTTTTTTTTTTGGGTTGGAACTCCACTTTAAGGACCAAGCCTCTTTTTGAGATGTGTTGTTTACAAGTTAAAAACTGTTTTTTTTTGCTAGAAAATTACTTAGAACCCCCAAACATTATACATTTTTTTTTCTAACACCCTAGAGAATAAAATGGTGGTGGTTGCAATACTTTCTGTCACACCATATTTGCGCAGCGGTCTTACAAGCTCACTTTTTTGGAAAAAAATACACTTTTTTGAATTAAAAAATAAGACAACAGTAAAGTTAACTCAATTGTTTTTATATTGTGAAAGATAATGTTACGCCGAGTAAATTGATACCCAGCATGTCACGCTTCAAAATTGCGCCCGCTCGTGGAATGGCGGCAAACTTTTACTCTTAAAAATCTCCATAGGCAACGTTTAAAAAATTCTACAGGTTGCATGTTTTAAGTTACAGAGGAGGTCTAGTGCTAGAATTTTTGCTCTCGCTCTACCAATCGCGGCGATCCCTCACATGTGTGGTTTGAACACCGTTTTCATATGTGGGCGCTACTAATGTATGCGTTCGTTTCTGCACGCGAGCTCGGCGGGATGGGGCACTTTTAAAAATTGTTTTTTTCTTATTTATTTAACCTTTTTATTTTTACACTGTTTTTTAAAAAAAAATAAAAATTGTGTCACTTTTATTCTTATTACAAAGAATATAAACATCCCATGTAATAGAAAAAAGCATGACAGGACCTCTTAAATATGAGATCTGGAGTCAAAAAGACCTCAGATCTCATATTTACACTTAAATGCAATAAAAAAAATAATTAAGAAAAATGGCCCTTTAAGAGCTATGTGTAGAAGTGACGTTTTAACGTCGCTTCCGCCCTGCATTGTTACAGAGATGGGTGGGGGCCATCTTGGTCTCACTCGTCTCCATACCCAGCAAGGTTGAAGATCTGATCGCCTCAGCCACTGCCGATGGCTCCGGTAAGCAGCAGAGGGCACCGGAGCACGGCCCCTCTCCCGCCACCGATAAAAGTGATCTTGTGGTGAATCTGCCGCAGAGACCACTCTTATCGGAAACTGGACCGCCGACTGAAGAAGAGGATACCAGGGTTATGACAGCTAGCTGCTGCCATAACAATGATATCCCCCTTCAAAGTAAGGACGTACATCGTCATGCTGCGGTCCGGAAGTGGTTAAAGTAGAATTAAAGGTAAAACTTTTTTTTTGGATAGAAAAAGTGAGGGTTATAACCCCTGTCAATTTTTTTTTGCCATCTGTGTCCTATAGGGGAGATTTACCTTCCCTTCCTGCCCCATAGCCAACACAGGAAGCGAGAGGAAATCTCTGAAAATTAAAGGAATCCTTTGGTGCTCTCCCGGTCACTAGAACTAGAGTCCCCATTGGAAGATTTCCCCTCTATAACTGTTCTGGGGACAACCCAAAATTTAGGATTTTCTTTTACAATGATAATGGTAAACAAGACAAATGGAGATGGTGAATCTCCCTAACAGGGACGTAGACAGCAATAACAATCTGACAGGGGTTTTAACCCCTCTCCATTCTGTCCAAAACTGGAGAAAAAAAAAGTTTTGCCTTTAGTTATACTTTAAATTCACATCAAGAATATCATGCTTTTTGCACAGCAAGAGAACTGAATTGTGCTTTTGATTTCATCCCTATTTGTTATTACTGAAATCGGACAAGCAGGATGACATAGTGTTTTTATGAATAAAATACCAATTTTACAATTTCATTACAAAGCCACAAAACTGTTCCTATCTAGTTCCCTTTTCATTGTAACAGTAAATAAATATTTCATATGATCATGTCTAAAACTGTATAACATGGAGCCTGTATTAAATGGGTCTTTGAGATGTTTCCCAGAAAACAAATAAAACTGCAGTATGCAAGACATTTATATCTTAGGGAGATTACAATGTTAGATGAGTTAAATAATACTTCCCTGTATTTTTTCATTTGACTTAACACGGGCAAGTTTTATATAGTTTTTTTTTTTCTTTTTTGCTTCCTCAATATCAATGGAGGGCCCAAGGAAAAAAATCGTCACAGAAAGCAGAAAATACTTTTTGTTTAGGTCTGATTAGGTCTAAGCAATTCAGTTTATCCTTCAAGTACAAAGATATCAGGTGCGTAGTGTATCGCAGTGGGTAGTATGTGCAGAAGAGGAATATAGAGCGTATGGTGGCAGGTAGTATGTGCAGGATGGTGTCAGTAGGGCAGTGGACGATGTCAGTAGTTCTTTTTTTTTTTTAATTATTGTAGCGCACTAACCCCGAAAGAACTGCAATTTGTGTGTTATATCCGTAAATCATATTTACCATCTAGCCCATCTCAGCCCATAGAAATAGAAATAGTCCATATTGTAGTTTTCTCTTGCTTTTATTGGTGTAACATGAACTGGGATAGGAGAAGGGTTTTCTGAAATGCTCTTTTGCTGCTTTATAATCTTTCCTTTGCTTTCTCATGCAAAGACTTAGAACAATGCGGACTATGAAAAGTCAAAAGAAAAGGGGGGGGGGGGGGGGGAGAAATTGTGCTCGGTACTCAATATTAATAATTAAAATAAAAAACCGTGAAGGAAATCCTGCAGCTAAAACACAGTAACCCCAATACAAGGGCACATAGACAAAACAATATAAAGGACAGTGTAGCGCTGGACTAGTAAGAAAAATGCATATATTGGAATATGCGATTAAACCAAAACCTACAAAATTATGAGTGAGTGATGTAAAGCCGAAAATCTGTATGGCACTATTCCAGAGAAATCAGGTGCACATATGTAGATGTGTAAATCATAATGACATTGATTAAAATAATCAAGTGTATGTGTTTCAAAATGGTAAGTAATATAAAGCATTCAATAAAGAAAAAAAAGGGAGTACGAAACTGTGTGTATAGCTAAAGTGAATAGTGTAAACCAATATGTCAACACACAAATGAAAATAATAATTATATGTGATGGGGAACTATGTCAGCCAATATACCATTGATTAATCCTTAAACATAATCACCCTGAAAATATGAAAAATTGTCCCAAAAATAATTGTATAATGAAATAAAGTTCCAAAACGTGGTAGAATTCCAACAAAAATCCTGGTTCCGTGTTCCACCGCAAGTGTTGCCCACCACCAAGGGAATATAGCTGGAGGCTTACCGGACAGCCTGCGACCGCCCTTATTCAGGGGGGTCAAAATAGGCTCAGTAGAGATGTACAGATCCACTGGGTATCGACCAGGAAAGCTCTATAGAAATTCCACTGGTAGCGCAGAAGGATTTGCCTGTAGTTTCCAGGTGTCCTCCGGGAACACACTTCTTATGGCAAGCCAGGGATGCTTACAAGCAAAGTGTAACAAAGATTGTCCATAAGTGCCCAAAAAGAAAAAAGGGGGACTCCAATAGTGCAGAGCAATCTCGCAAATTTAATTAAAACTTATACAAACAAATTAGACTTAAAAATGAAGCTTCTGACAGGGAGAAACAAAAAAATACTCCACCGCCGTTTAAAATGCAATCGCGCATGCGCGATACGTGCTCACGTTGTGACCCAAACGTTGTGACTCTGAATAACTTTTCTTTGGGAAGACAGGAGTAGTCCGGTCCTTGAGAACAATGAAACAAATAGCAAAGAGCCACTATGAATAACTCTTTGCATATAGACTTGAGTAGATTTACTAGCTCAGAGCTCTACCGCCGCCTTTTGACCACTACTTCCCGTCTGTACAGTACTTCCAAGTAGAGCTAAGAAAGAGATTACTCTGAATAATTCCTCCCGCCTGGCTGATTGGAATCCCGGGGCATTGTTGAACCCAAAGTCACAGGCCATCACCACCTGTCTCACTGACTTGCGTACCAACATCCCTCAGCTTCTGGTAGTACCGTTCCCCTGGGCTTTCACTCACTTGATCAACAGTCCATGTGCCACTCACAAATGGTCGATCTCCCAGTTTTCTTCCGCTTAGTTGCTACTTCTTCTGTAATGGTTTCTCCATCCCTTCTCTCCAGTTTGGCACGCTCCCTTCCCCACAGGGACGTCCAGTGACACCAGCGACTATATGCTGTGCGGTGTCACTAACTCCTCTCCTCCGTGTGGCCTGGTCCCCCCCTCCTTCCCCGTAGGGGGGGGCTCCGCTTGGCTCCCCGCAGGGGGCCTTCTCTCTGAACTCTCCCTCTCCGGAACTCTCTCCGCAACATGTGACCCCAGCTTTTATGAGAGTCCCGCCTCCTGCCAAACAAATTAATGATTGGCCAGAACTTCACACACAAGCTGCCTGTCACTCAGATCCCAAGTCCATCCTCTCTTGCAGAATCATTTCCACTGAAAGCAAGAGGAGGCATCTCTGGGTCCAAGCACAGGTAGCCACACCCTGCACTACACTGACACTCCCAGTTCTCAAAATAAACAACCAGGCCTGGTATAATAATGCAAGCATGCCTAAATTTACCTGAAACCGTACTTTGTCATTTAAACACAAAAAGTTCACCTACATGAAAGTAGATGACCGCTACATACACCCCCCACTTAAATCACAACTGTCCCCAGTTGTGGGGAATGAATTTAGAGTACCTCCTTAAGTTTAAGGAGGAAAGAGCATCTCATTACATCAAATGGAATGGGGAAAAAGGAAATAAACTTGAAACAGGAATAACATCAATATCACTGTACACAATACCAACACAACATATTCTCTTATACAATTTACATGGCCTAACTGTAGATCCTACAGCTAACATTCCATACAAGCAGAACCAGAGCATTGCTCCCGAAGGAGGAATACTCTGCTTACCGCAGGCCTTCATCTGTAAGATAGACAGCTGTCACATCTTCAATCCACCTAAAAGAAGACACAAAAATATTTCTAACTACTACTAGCTACACATTAACAAGCAGAGGGGGTTATCATCCTCTACTGGGTAATCAATCAAATATACAATTTTTCCTTTTATGGCATGTATGTTTCTGTCAGGATCATCGCTCCCTCAAAAGGAGTCTAACAGACTTCCTGCAGAGCGCACCCTAAACAGACATGCTCAGCAAATGAATACATCTGCCCGTTGGCAAATAAACTTTCTGTTTGGCTCCTAAACAGGAGTCCTTTTTAAAAGTACTTGTGGCAAAGGGATTTAGCAGAGACAGCATATTCTTGTGTCCATAACTTTGTCCTTGTTAGGCACCCTGAATGTGAGTCTCCTGCTGTACAGACAATTTTTGGGAAAACCCACCCTAACCCATCTGCCGTCCTGCAGTCAATATGGGTATTAAAGCATACTTGTGACTACCTCTCCAGCAGTCCTGCTTACAAGTAATACCTTGGGTCAGGTAACCTTTTGCGATTGTCCCCTTGTCCTCTCACTGAGATGGAGTAACTGCGGGTATTTTGTCCTGCCTTTACCACCAACACTTTGTCTTTGTGAATTGCTCTCCCAAGTCTCCATTCACGGTGAATGTCTTTGAATCGGACCCAGACTTCACTATCAGGTGTCCGCTTAGGTTTAGGAACATGAAGATAGTCCCAAACAAGGTCATCTTCCCATGCTTCCTGGGAATTTTCCACGATCTCCATGATCCACTCAGGAACATAAGGGTAATCCAGACCCCACTCCTGAGCAACTTTCCTTTGAACTTCCCTCTGAAATCTCGAAAGTCTAGGTAAATCTTTAGCCTTTCCTCGGCCAGCCAAAACGCATGAGTCAGAAGCTCTACTGACCCACTGTTGGAATGTGGCTGCCCTGGTAGGAAGGACAGTAGCTGAGACATTGAAAGGGGGTACTGGGGTTTTAAATGTGCTGAGTGATTTCTCTGACACTCTCGTAGAAGCTTCCACTGAGGTAGAACTCTCCAAGAACTATTCTTCCTCATCACTAGATTCAGCCTCTTCAGGGGATGACCACTCAAAAAAATTGTCCATAGATCCATATTTTTCCAGGACTTGCGGTTACCCCCAATCTACAGCCGGGCCTCTGTTCACCCCGTCCGGCTCACCCGAGAGATCCCCCTCCTGTAAACTAGGCTCCTTCCGGACAGGTATAACGAAGGACTTATTGCTAGCCGGCTCCTCAGGGGTTTCCTTCAAAGACTGTCCACTAACTCCGGCAGTCCCTGGGTCCCCAGCCAGGCTACAAGCTCCCCCATTAGATCCTACCTTATCCTCCGGTGGCTCTGATTCAGCTGAATCAGTCGGGAGCTCCTCCACTGCTGCAACAGGCGACATACGACCCTCTCCGGCCTTCCGAGTCACCTGCATCTGCGGCAGACAAAGTCCGGTTGTAAGACTGGCGGAATAGTACCGGACTTCCTGTTGAACGGGTCCCAGTCGTGTTAGCTGAGCACTGCAATGCCCAAACCGAGCCCAGGCGGCGACTCCAACCGTAGGCCTCCGACATCCGGGACACAACATGCAAAGTCTCTCTACTCCATCAATCATTCCTAGTGCCAGTCCTCCTGTGAGCTCCAAACAAACAACGGTATCGATCAGAACCCGGTCCTGCAACTCAGGTAATCGCTGCATGACGGGTGTTCTCCTAACACCTTCCGCCATCTTCCTCTGCCTTTTCGGTCTGGCGCGTGGCACGTGGAACACTGACAAACTTTTCCTCTGGGGCGTGGCTCCACCCCCCCACTTGTTGGTTCAGCGCGCGAGGAACTGTAGCTGCACATTTCCAAAGTCCTCCCCAGCGACACCTGGTGGCAGGCACTATTATACTGCAGACTATCTTGGCAACAGTTACTGAAATGCAGACTCCATTGCTATGGGAGATGGCTAGTGGTTAAATATGAAACAGATATCTCGGTACGACCTCCATGTAGCGCACTACCCCCGAAGGAGCTGCAATTTGTGTTATATCCATAAATCATATTTACCATCTAGCCCATCGCAGCCCATAGAAATAGAAACAGTCCATATTGTAGTTTTCTCTTGCTTTTATTGCTGTAACATGAACTGGGATAGGGGAAGGGTTTTCTGAGATGCTCTTTTGCTGCTTTATAATCTTTCCTTTGCTTTCTCATGCAAAGACTTAGAACAATGCGGACTATAAAAAGTCACTCTGAATAACTGTTCTTTGGGAAGACAGGAGTAGTCCGGTCCTTGAGAACAATGTAACGAATAGCAAAGAGCCACTCTGAATAACTCTTTGCATATAGACTTGGGTAGATTTACTAGAGAATACATAGTAAAGAGTCACTCTGAATAACTTCTTCACCCATAGGCCTTTTTAGAACAAGCTGTATCTCTATTTGTGCTCGGAGCTCTACCGCCACCTTTTGACCACTACTTCCCATCTGTACAGTACTTCCAAGTTGAGCTAAGGAAGAGATTACTCTGAATAATTCCTCCTGCCTGACTGATTGGAATCCCGGGGCATTGTTTAACCCAGAGTCACAGGCCATCACCACCTGTCTCACTGACTTGTGTACCATCATCCCTCAGTCTATGGTAGTACCGTTCCCCTAGGCTTTCACTCACTTGATCAACAGTCCATGTGCCACTCACAAACGGTCGATCGCCCAGTTTTCTTCCGCTTAGTTGCTACTTCTTCTGTAATGGTTTCTCCATCCCTTCTCTCCAGTTTGGCACGCTCCCTTCCCCACAGGAGCGTCCAGTGACACCAGCAACTACATGCTGTGCAGTGTCACTAACTACTCTCCTCCGTGTGGCCTGGTCCCCCCCCTCCTTCTCTGTAGGGAGGGGGCTCCGCTTGGCTCCCCGCAGGGGGCCTTCTCTCTGAACTCTCAGTCTCCGGAACTCTCTGCGCAACATGTGACCCCAGCTTTTATGAGAGTCCTGCCTCCTGCCAAACAAATTAATGATTGGCCAGAACTTCACACACAAGCTTCCTGTCACTTAGATCCCAAGTCCAACCTCTCTTCCAGAACCATTTCCACTGAAAGCAAGAGGAGGCATCTCTGGGTCCAAGCACAGGTGGCCACACCCTGCACTACGCTGACACTCCCAGATCTCAAAATAAACAACCAGGCCTGGTATATTAATGCAAGCCTGCCTAAATTTACCTGAAACCGTACTTTGTCATTTAAACACAAAAAGCTCACCTACATGAAAGTAGGTGACCGCTACATTATTATTTATTTTTTTTACATTTTTTTTATTATGCTCTTATAATGCTATTTGTTAGTATTTTTTTTTTACATTTTTTCAAAATTCTTTTGGGGGGGGGGGGGGCAGTGGATGGTGGAGGGTGTCAGTAGGGCAGTGGACAGTGTCAGATTTTTTTTATTTTTTATTTTATTGTTTTTTACAATTTATTTTTGTAATTTATTTTTCACAACAACTTGGGGGGGAGGGGGGGTTTGGCAGTGGACAGTGTAGGTAAGGCAGGGCAGTGGATGGTGTCAGTCATTTGTTTTCTATTAGTTTATTTTTTAATATTTTTTACAAGTTTTTTTTCAGTAGGGCAGTGGACGGTGTCAGTCGTTTTTTGTTTTTATTATCTTTTTCTATTATTTTTTACAATGTTACTTTTTATTATTTTTTTAAATAACTTTTTTCACAGTGCTTCAGGGGTAGTGGATGGTGTCAGTAGGGCAGTGGACAATGTCAGTGGATGATGTCAGTAGTTTTTTATTTATTTACTTTTATATTTACCAACAATATGTAGTTCAAGGGCAGCTGTGATTGGGTATACATTAAATGGATTTCTTAGGTAGACTATCACACTACATAATTGTGGATGAATTTAACGAAAAAGTAGGAATAACAGTTGCTAAAGAGAAGCTTTCTAAAGTAACTGTGATCTCTCTACTGGTAGTTTCTACAGTTGTTGAAGAATCACTGGGGTTGAACCTGGACCCTGCTGTGAAGTAGATGCGATGCAGACCTGTAATGTGATTCTGGACCCTGCATTAGGTGCTCACCTAGGCACCCTTAGTGTAGAGTACTGGGTTAGCAGAAGTGTGCTTTACAGATCCAGGGCTCCGGTCCACCGATTTGGGAGAACCCTATCCCTGAACATTCCTTAGGGAGTGTGCAAGGCAAAGACCGCTTGATGGGGCATGTCCCTTGCATTCTGCCTGTCCACTTGGTGGGGACTACAGAAAGTCTTAGGACCACCATTGCAGTAAGTCAGGACTTTGGCCTCAATGTGAGCCTGGATGTGCTGGTCTGACTCCCCTAAGGGGTTAATCTCAGTTTCTCACACTTTCTGTTGCAGCCCGATGACAGGAGAGAATGCTCTACCCATTTTTCTGAATTTGGTGCCAAGTCTACAAAGTTTCCATCTCGTTTTCAGTTTGGACTACACAGATCTATCTCTCCCACCATCTGCTCAGCTACTCCAGCAACCAGATCCTCTGGGATGTGATCGGGCTCCTTGCTGCCTTCAGCGACTAGTCACAATTGGCATTAATCCTTCCTGCTCTGGCAATGCCTCATGAGTGCCCTTATGTGGAAATCCTTCACTTGTAGGATTACTATGGCAGATAATTGGTGGGCATAGTCTTACAGGGAGTGGTTTCCCATGCACCTCCTAGGGGTCCTTACACTGGAAGCACTGTCCCCTGCCTGAGTAGCTACTATACTCAGAGACTCCTTTAACTCCTTCAGGGGGACCCCTCCTTCTTATCTGCTGCTCTGTCTGAGTTTAAAAGAAAAATATTAGCCAGAATGCAGAGGTTGCAAATGGACACTCATACCCCCTCTTTTAGAGTCCATCTAACTTTTCTCAGCAAAGTAGCTGCTTCTGCCCATTCAGCAAAGCCTGAACAGAGCTGGACAGAGTTTAACAGTACCCTTTGCCCCAGCAAAACTTGCATCTTCTGAGCCTAAGAAGAGTTCCTTTTGTTTCTCCCAGGCCACCACATCTAAGGCAAAGCCTGGAACCCAGTTGCCCATTAAGTCCTCTAAATCCACAATTAAGTACTCCTCCCTTTGGGGGAAGTCTGCTGGACTTTTTCTGCTATCTGGGACCTTTGGATCTGCACTCTGATATCCCAAGGCTAAAATTAAGTTATCTACCTCTCACCCTGCTTTTCTCAAACTTGCCAATGTCCCTGCAAAGACTGGTGTAATTTCCCGCTGCTTTGAAGTGGCTGGTTTTTCAAGTGGTCATAGCTATTGTCCCAAAAGAGAAGAGGTCCAACGTTTCTATTCCAACCTGTTCACCATCTCCAAACCAAAGGGGGCTTCCACCCCATACTGGATCTACAGGTTTTTAACACTTTCCTCCAAATAAAATTTTTTGTATGGAATCCACCTGATCAGTCACTGTTTCCCTCAACCTCCCCTGACTTTCAGGCACCGGTGGACATCAAGGATGCCTACTTGCACATCTCTGTTCTTCCAGCACATCAACGCTACCTGAGTTTTTGGGCATGCTACATTGCCAATTTGTTGCCCTTCCACTGGCCTGGTCTGGGATCCCTCTGGCTGTTCATAGTTACCAGAGCTACCCTGGACTTCACTGTGAGGAATGCTGTTTATGGATAATTGCAATTAGCTGTGCTCTGCACTGGGTTACTAAAGTAGTGATCTTCTGTAGTTATAGGGTCTATAGAAACACTATTCTATGCAGCCTCATATTACCCTTATTGAATCACATAGACATTTAAAAAGTCTGTTTGTGGAGTTTTTATAATCAAACTATGCAGTCTATGTATGTTCTCCAAACCTGGCATCTATGAGACAATGACAATGGGAGTGGCATGAGAGCCACACCCAATAGTACTGCTCCAGGAGGAAGCAGACAACCTACAATCCTTGGTCATTTGCATATTTTCCCTGTGCTTGTGTGGGTTTCTTACAGGTAATCCACACAACATAGACATCTTGGTAGATTAATTAACATCTGTCTCAATTGGGTTTGGTATGTGTATGTATGCATGTGTAGCATGGCCCCCTTGGGGACTTCTGAGAATTACCTGCTCATCTGCATGGCCATGACCAAGTGAACCTTCCAACCCACCTGACATCCTGTTAATACTATAGAGCAAGAATCAAGACAGAAGTACAGTTAAATCACACTTGTTTAATAAAAGTAAAAACAAACTTAGTCAAAACATAGCCAAAGTTCAGTAACCGGAACGGATAGTCAGCCAAGGCAGAAGTCAGGGATCAATGTAGTGGAACAGCAAGCAGGATCTGGAGCCAGAAGGGATGTCAGCAAAGCAAGTCGTGAACAGGATCGCAGGAGATAGTTTCTGTGATGTTGACAAAGGTGAAGGCAGAGATCCTCTGGACTGGACGGCTTTAGTAGGCAGGACTGATGAGCAGGATATCATCAACAGCTGTGTCACTGTGGAGAGATAGGAGCTGGCAAATAGCCGACGGCTGAGCGGCCAGCTCAGAGAAGGAAGGGCTGAGCCCAGCCCTGACAGCAACTCAGTGGTATAAGGTTCTAATTTTTTTTTACTTGAACCAAATAGAAAAGGTTATTTTACAAAGAGAGGAGCAAATCTGCTGAGCCAAGATAACAGCGCCAACTGAACAAATAGACTCCTCCCAATGTTTAAACAATGAATAATGCTATGTACACAAGAATGCACTGCAAGCGTCACCTCCTAGTGGATGTTCTGGTTAACTACACAAGTGGCCACACTCTGATAGATTTAACCTAGACAGCCTATCCTATTTTAGTTTTTAGTTTTAGTTTTTATTTATTTTTTCCTATGTGCAATGGCGATAAAGTTCCACATTGTAGGCCTGTTGTTCTTCGCTAGCTAGTTGGAGCTCATTACTGTAATCCGTTTGGTTGCAGATGAAAGCAATAGTTTCCAAGTGGTGAAGGCCTAAGGCATCTGACTACAGTGACTACAGCAATGCAGTAACATGTTCTTGGGTAGAGCTGTGTTCACACTGGGTTCTGTAACGGTGGTAGTGAATAGACATAGATTGAGCAGGTTGCTCTCTCACCAACAACCCAAATCAATATGCAGTCTTCTAAAAAGGAACACGGACAGCAACACTCTGGAACAGATCCTCTGTCTCGGCCTTCTGTAGTGACTTTCTCCACACTAGTGACGGGATGTCCAACAGCGGGTAGCAGGAATAGGCCCCTCAGACCTCTGGGTGGAAGTAGCGTTCCCCGTGGTAGGCCGCAACTTCTCTCTCTGTCACACACAGAGAGGTTCGTCTTGCGTCAGGCCCAGGAGGAAGAGAGCGTGCGTGGACTTCTAAACTCCTTTTATCATCCCTCCCAGCAACCTTCAGGCCACTGCAAGGGTGCCTGGGATTTGTAGTCTTAGGGTACATGAATGCATAGCAGCAGATTTAAAGCAGAATACATATACTATAACTCTGTCCACTGGCACACACATATGAAGTCACTGGCTACACGAATAATCTTTGGTACAAACAATGTTTAGAACACTGGAAAGTACAAGGCTTTCTACTCTCAGTTCATATCGCTACACATGTAAGCTAAAGAGCTTAGATTTTAAGCTTCTTGAGGGCAGGGACTGCTGTGAATGTACAATGTGTAAAGTGCAGTGTAAATTGTTGGCACTATATGAATACTTGTAATAAATAATAATAATAGGCTAACACCCATTCAACAGGCAGAACTGGCCATAAATGCCCAAGAGTGGGAAGAAAAAAGGTTAGTCCTGCAGCTCCCAGCAGAAGGCCAGTATTCTCTTTACATGATGGTGAACTGTTTAAAGGTGAAGCATGGCCAATATGTTAAAAAAAAAAAAAGCGATGTATGGCCAAACGGTAACATTAGGGGACCTCAGGGCCCACTTCAGGGCAGACAGCAGAACTTTTGCACCTGTTTAATAAACTGTAACTTAAAGTTACTCCCTGTGCTAATCATTCGCCACCAAAAGAAATCTCTGTGTCTCAAAAAAAATTATAGAAACCTCACCTGTGTACTGTACTGCATGACTAATTGTCATGCAAACAATCACAACACTGAAAACTCAAAAATGACCTGGACGGGAAGGCGGTGTAACAAGATGGTTACGGTGAAGGAATATACAGGTGTGAGAGCTGAACTGGTTAAAATATTACTAGCTTTTGTCTGTTGTTATTAGTAAGTCTTGGTAATGTGTCTGTTGAGGAGAGCAGGAAAAAAGTAGCTGTCTGAGGTGGTGATGAAATGACTAAGGACATTTAAAAAATGATTTATTAGAAATAGAAGCTTTCATTAGTTGAACATTCATTTCATGTCGGAAAATAACAATTTCACACTAATGTGACATTTATGCAAATGCTATTTTGAGATAAAATGACAAATGGGTGTAAAATAACTCACTAACTGGCTTTTGGATTGAAGCATTTTTCAGTTTGGAGGCGCAACCATAGTATTTTTTACAAAAAGCCCTATCAAAATAGAAATTAACCCTAAAAATATGGTCATCTGGTTAGATTGGATTGTAAATACTATATTGTACTATTGTACTCCAGTTGCTGCATGTAAGGAAAAGTCAAATACAAAGCTAGTTATTATAACACTTTCTTACAGACGTGAAAGCACCTAGAGCCCAAATTTTATTTCTACGTTCTGTTTTGATGTTGACTCACACTGATCTTTGTTCTGTCTTTTTCAGTCCACACAGTTTTCCGAAATAGGTCACTATGTTCCTGCAGACACAGGGGGGAGATCAATGGTGAATCCTCACTACCAGGAATGGCTTTATTTTTTGGCTAGATACTAAATCTAGATCCTTTTAACCATTTAAGCCCCAAACCATTTGGCTGGTCAAAGACCAGAGCACTTTTTGCTATTCGGCACTGCGTCGTTTTAACTGACAATTGCGCGGTCGTGCGACGTGGCTCCCAAACAAAATTGACGTCCTTTTTTTCCCCACAAATAATGGTGGTATTTGATCACCTCTGCGGTTTTCATTTTTTGCGCTATAAACAAATAAAGCGACAATTTTGAAAAAAAGCATTATTTTTTACGCAATAAGCATTTATTGATTGGTTTGCGCAAAAGTTATAGCGTCTACAAAATAAGGGATAGTTTTATTGCATTTTTATAAATTTTTTTTTTTACTAGTAATGATGGCGATCAGCGATTTTTATCGTGACTGCGACATTATGGCGGACAGATCGGACAATTTTGGTGATCTTTTGGGACCATTCACATTTTTACAGCGATCAGTGCGATTAAAAATGCATTGATTACTGTGTAAATGTGACTGGCAGTGAAGGGGTTAACCAGGAGGGGGCGCTTCAGGGGTTAAGTGTGTCTTAGGGAGTTATTCTAACTTAGGGGGGATGGGCTACGTGTGACACGACACTGATCACCACTCCCGATCACAGGGATCTGTGATCATTGTCATTAGGAAGAACGGGGAAATGCTTGTTTACATCAGCATTTCCCCGTTCTTCCTCTCCGTGAGACGATTGCGGGTATCGCCACGGGCATCGAGTCTGGGGGACCCGCGATCACACTCATGGAGCTCGCGGCAGGGTCGCACATGCGACCACACGTCGGCAAATTTAAAGAGACGTACCTGTACGCCTATTTGCCTGTCCGTGCCATTCTGCCGACGTAAATGTTCATGCGGCGGTCGGCAAGCGGTTAATATGAATAGGTTGACAGAAGCAAGACAACAATTTATACAGAGAGATAAAAATAGTATTTATTTACAAATATTTTGCTCGCAAATCTTTCTAATAATTCATTACAGTATCAGGAAATACCATGTATTCTCCAAAAGTGTCTGGTGTGACCCAGTCATTGAGGACTGAAATATTGAATAAGGTGGGCCAGGCTGAAGCATTGGGAGCTACCTCACAGAGGGTACTGTTGGGCGTCAGATTAAAATTCCTTCCCCCGTCATCTTACAGTGGTGACAGTTAGGCTTAGTTCACACTTTGAATCGCATAGAAATGTGCAGGGTGGTCCTGTTCGAATCACATGCGATTCAGTGCGTTGAGATTAGAGCCCATTAATTTTGCAAGATTTTCCACAGTTTCTTTAATCGCACATCACGGGACACAGAGCCATAGTAATTACTATGTGGGTTATAGTCCACCTTCAGGTGCTGGACACTGGCACACCCTAAATAGGAAGTTGCCTCCCTATATAACCCCTCCCACTGGTGGAAGTACCTCTGTTTTTTCGCCAGTGTCTAAGGTGTTGGTCACAAGTGAAGATGTGCTGTGCTGAGCTCCTCTGGAGGAATCCTTGCTGGGGCTAGCTATGCAGCCGGATCCATTCAAAGTGTCTTTTAGGCCGAATTGAATGGTACCCGGGCCGCGTATCCGAAGAAACAAGGTTTTGCCTGTAACACTGATCTTTTTAGAGAGCTGGACCCCGGGATCCAGTACTTTTGGTATTAAGGCCATAAAATTTTACTGGCGGGGTGCTATTACAGGTCCAGGATTGTGGGTTCTCTGAGGTTTCCTGGTTCCTGAAGGTTTGTTAACAGAACCCACCGTGAAGGGTGAAGATTGGGTCTGTTGGTTTTACCACAGAAAACCCTCCGGCGGGAAAGGGAAGTGGAGTTTTTTCTAAGGATCCTTTAAAGTAAATATTGTTATGCCTAAGTGTCACCACTGGGGGCTGTATGGAGCACGTACCTTCTCATGCTTTGCTCAGACTTTTTTCCTCCGGCTAGCAGGCAGACCTCCGGTAAGTTTGGGGGGTTTTGCTTCCTCCAGACTCCCCCACCTGAGCTGAACTCTTCCCCTCTTCAAGAGGCTGAGTATAAGGGAGAACTAAAATGATCCACAATGCCGTTTTCTTTCACGGCGGCGGCTTCCATGTCTCCTCCACGCCATCCCTCCCTCACTCAGCCGATCCCGTCGGATCGGAGGCCCGTGCTTGCGCAGGAAAACTCTTTGTTTTAAAAAGAAAGGGGGGGGGCGCGATGCAACAGTGAGGGCGGGGCTTAGCGCGGCATTGGCATCCTCTAACGCGGGAGTGTGTTTTAAAATAAAAACTCTATTTACGCTGGCTGCAAAATTGTCGGAGAGACAAAAGAGCAAAGAAGAGCATGAAAGAAGTTTTGGTGATACAGGCATTTCCTATTTGACACATTTACTATTTGCATCAGGCTGAGCATTAATAGCAGCAGCAGTAGCTGGACTATTGCTCAAGCAGTGGATGCGATTTCTTCTGGTAGTACCTCTGCTTTGTGGATTGGACTATGGTCAGAAGGGGGGTTGAAACACCCATACAAGGGCTAAAAGGGTCTCCCTCAAGCTCTGGAAAGCCTACTCCTCTTTACAAATGGCATGAGAGGGGGTGGCTGGTCAGAGAGAGCATCAGGGCCATGAAATGTCTGCAACTGTTTTTAATACTGCAGCCCCTGTTTATTGTTTGATAATTAAAAAAAAAAAAGTTTAGCGACTTTAATCGCATCCAAGTGTGGGTCAAAATGTGACAGGTTCTCTTCCATTACCCAGGACCCTTAAACAGAGGAACTAGGGGCAGGAGAAGACCAATTCCCTCAGGGGACTGTGGTGAGGCTGATGACTCCTCTTCTGAGGTGTCAAATGCAGGAGAATCAGCTGTTCCAATCTTAAGATTGATGGTGCAATTTCTTGCTGAATGATCGCTCCACATTTATTTACCCTTAACTGAGTGTTTGGGTTCACTTTGGGTTTGGGTTCACAAGCCTCCTCAAGCTGTGCATGCCTTTTCCTGTCCATTCATTGCTGGAAAAGCTGTTTTGTATCTGAGAGGATCACACAGATAAGCATTTTTTTTCCTCCTAAAAAGTTTTCACACTTTATCCTATGGTGGAGAAAATTCACTAAGTAGGGTATACCAGCAATTAACGCTGCTATATTCTCTGTGAATAATTTTGACTTGTCCTAAAGACAATGCTCAAATGCTTAGGGATCCAACTGATAAAAAGGTGGAATTCCTATTGAAAAAAAAAAACACTTTTTTTCTCTGGCAGATTGAGTGTCTCAACCTGCACTGATACTCATTGCTTAATCATTGAGAGACCAGTTTAAACAGGTGTTTAAGGTTATCCTGCTCAGCAGGCCCAGGAGGCAGCTTTATGTTTGCAATAGTTGCTATGAGAGATTCTATCCTTCAGGCCTTGCGCCCTTCGCTAAGCATCTTGTAAGAAGCTCCTGGCTAGTCTTTTTTTTTGCGGTGAAACAGCTATTTGGGGATGTTTTGGATAATACATCCAAAGAAATTCTAGTGGAAAGCACCCCTTTTGCCATTTAAGAAAAGGAGTAAATGTATTTTCGTTTTAAAGCTCCTTCTCCTGTGCCAGAGGCATCAGCCTCCAGGCAGTCACGGCGGCTTCCACCGTCAGGTTCAATCAAATAGGGGGAATTCTTCTGCAGTTCTCAAGGAGCTGACAGGAAGAGTGTCGAGACGAATGGGGGACTTCCTCAATAGCTCCGGGGTACAAACTGGAGTTCCAAGAGTTCCTGTCTCCTCATTTTCTCAGATCAAACGTTTCTAAGTATCCAGAGAAAAAGAAAAAAGTGATCATGGGGGTCCCCATGTAAGAACAGAGGTTGAGCTTTGATTCAAACCTCTTTTTTTCATGATGCCAAATCTGAATGGACATTTTGGATCTCAAAAATCTAAATTCAATTCCTAAATATAACCACTCTTTTTTGTATGGAGTGAATCCAAATCAGTTATCTCCATCTTACAAGGAGGAGAACTTCTGGCGTCAATCGACGTCAAAGATGCATACCTCCTCGCTCACTAGTAATATCTAATTTTCAAGGTGGAAAATCTTCATTTTCAGTGTGTAGCTCTGCTTTCCGATCCAGCTACTGCATCTTGAGTGTTTACAAAGGTTCTGGCCCCTCTTCTAGCCAGATTAAGGGTCCAAGGTATAACGATTATGGTTTATCTAGTCAATCTGTTTTTGATAGACCAGTTGGTAGCCCGCTTTGACCAAAGTATGGTCACCACATTCAACTACCTGGAATATCTAGGTCGGATCCTCAACCCAGGAAAAATCTTCTTTAAAACCATGAAGAAGGCTAAAATACTTGGGTCCGATCATAGGTACACCCAGAAAAGGGTATTCTTACCCAAGGCAAAGATCAGCACCATAAAGGAACTTATTTAGGTGGTCGAAGCAAGATGAATTTCTTCTATTCAACTTTGCATGAGGTTGTTGTGAAAGATGGTGGCTTCATTCTAAGCCGTTCCTTATGCTCAGTTTCATTCGAGACTGCTACAAAACAGTATCCTATCGGCTTGGAACAAAGGGTTCAAGCTCTACATTTCCAATGTGTCTGACTCCAAAGCCTATGGCCACATCACCCTGACAGCGACTGATCTTGTGTGATCTTGGAGGCTAAGCAGGGTCGGCCTGGTTAGTACCCGGATGAGAGACCACCTGGAAATACCAGGTGCTGTAGGCTGGGTGCGCCGGAGCCTCAGCTTATGGTTAATATACAAAAATCTAGGGGAAAATCCTTCCTTCGGTTACCTGGGAAGTGGTAGCATATGCCAACCTTTTTTGTTTAGGCTGGGGAACAGTCCTGGAAGAGGCAACTTCCAAGAGAAGTGGCCCAGATCAGAAATGGCCTTGCCCATTAACATTTTAGAAATTCAGGCAGAGTTCTTGGTCCTGAGGGCCTGAATGTTCAGTTTACGGTATTGTCCTGCCAGGATTCAGTCCGACAATGCCACAGCAATGGCCTATATTAATCACCAAGGGAGCACAAGAAGTTGTGCGGCCCAGAGAAAGGTGAATCATATCATATCTTAGGCAGAAAACAATGTACTTTCAGCAGTCTTCATTCTAGGAATAGAAAATTAGCAGGCGGACTATTTGAGTCGCCAGCAGTTGTTCCCGGGAGAATGTTCCTTCACCCCGATATCTTCCTGTCAATATGTCAAAGATGGGGGATCCCAGACATAGATCTGTTTACGTCCAGCTTCAACAAAAAAATCGACAACTTTGTCAAGAACAAAGGATCCCCTAGCATGCGGAACAGATGCCTTGCTATTCCCGTGGAGTCGGTTCTCACTGATTTATGCATTCCCTCCTATTCTGCCTGCATCCACGACTTCGCAGGATCAAGCAGGAAGGGAAGTCATTGATTCTTGTGGCCCCCAGCGGGGCCCAGGAAATCTTGGTATGCAAAGATCATAAAGATGGCAGTAGGGGACCCATGGACCCTACCATCACGGCCAGACCTTCTCTCGCAAGGTCCGTTGTTCCATCCTACTTTACAAACTCTGAAGAAGCGTGGGCTGTTAGGTTCAGTAGTTTCTACCTTGGTTAATGCAAGGAAGCCGGCCTCCATAATTATATATTATTGAGTCTGGGAAACATATGTCTGTTTCACACCAGGAGTTGAACCCCAGGAAATAGGTCAATAGTAGAATCCTTGACTTTCTGCAGATGGGGTGAGAAATAAGTCTGGCCTTGAGTGCTTTCTAAGGACAGGTCTCGGCTATTGGTATTATTTCAGCGACCACTTGCTTCACATTCTTTGGGTCGCAACTTTATTCAGGGGGTAACACGACTTAATCTCCGGTTAGGTAACCCCTGAACCCTTGGGACTTTAATTTAGTTTTGTCGGCATTACAAAACAGCATTTTTTTGGGCTGATACGACATATTCCCTTGGTCCTTTTTTGTGACAAGGGAACTATTTTTTCTGGTAGCCATATCTGCTGCAAGAAGGGTATCAGAATTGGCTGCTCTTTCTTGTAAAGAGCCATAGTTTTATTGTTCACAAGGATAAGGTAGTATTGCGTCCTCATCCTAACTTTTTACCGAAGGTAATATCAGGTTTTTTATCTAAACCAGGATATAGTTCTACCTTCATTTTTCCAGAACCTTGTTCTATGGAAGAAAAATCACTACATTCTCTTGATGTGGTAAGAACAGTCAAAGTCTACTTAAAGGCGACTGCTCAGATTCGGAAAACGGATGTTTTGTTCATGTTGCCTGAAGGTCCTAAAAGAGGACAGGCAGGATTGAAATCTACCATTTCTAAATGGATTCGACAAGTAATCATTCAAGCTTATGGTTTAAAGAGGTAGTTCTACCCTCTCAAATCAAAGCGCACTCCTCTGGGGCTGTTAGTGCTTTGTGGGCAGTGCATCACCAAGCTTCCATGGCTCAATTCTGCAAGGCGCAACTTGGTCTTCGATCCATACATTTACTGGATTCTATCTAATGGATGTAAAAAGACATGACCTTTGGGCGCAATGTACTGCAGGCAGCAGTATATATCCTCTGATCTCATGGTGCCCTACTTTGGTTCTGTCTCCCTCCCCTCAGTTGGCATTACCCTGGGACATCCCCCATAGTAATTACTATGGCTCTGTGTCCCGTAAAGTACGATTACAGAAAATAGGATTTTTATAACAGCTTACCTGGAAAATCCTTTTCTTTTAAAGTACATCACGGAACACAGAGGTCCCACCCCTTTTTCTAGTATACACATGTATTGCTTTGCTACAAAACTGAGATACTCCCAGTAGTAGGAAGGGTTATATAGGGAGGCAACTTCCTGTTTAGGGTGTGCCAGTGTCCAGCACCTGAAGGTGGACTATAACCTACATAGTAATTACTATGGCTCTGTGTCCCGTGATGTACTTCAAAAGAAAAGGATATTACAGGTAAGCTGTTATAAAAATCCTATTTTTACTTGTACCTGAATGGTTTTGATTTTAAAGTGCCACACCAAAAATGAATTGTCTGGTTACATATTACAAATGTAATACAGGATAAAGGATGGAGAAAATGTAGAATAGGGCGAAGGTAATGCACAGTTTGGTATATCTATCTCCTCCTATATCTTCCAGATAACTCAATAGTAGGATCAAGGGATCCGTCGTTATATCAATTCCACATACCCACTTAAAGTGTCTGCCACCGCCTGTCAGTAGGGGCAAAGTTTGGGACAGGACCAGACCATATGAAAGAACATCCCTAGTTCAAGAGAGCATCTTGTACACAGCTGGGTAAGAGAGGGATAGATACCAGTTAGCCTCTGCGGGGTCTAATATGCCCTATATAAAAATTTTAACTGACTAAAACGGTCTATGACAGGAAATCATAGAGGGAATAAAGGAAGAGACACAGTCCTCCCATTCATCCTCCCCCAAGGCAGGGATGTCTACTCTTCATCTACACAAAGAGGTAGTAGTCCTAACGTCATGGGCCACGGTCAAATATAGGTATAGAGATAAAAGGGATTTCCCCATCACCCCCGAGGTCAGTAGTCACTCAATTGGGTCTGATTTCAAGAGTCACCGGATTCGCAAATTGTGAATTAAGGGCATGTCGGAGCTGCCAGTATCTAAATTCAAAAGATCTAGGGAGACGGTATGCCTGTTGCAGCTCCTGGAATGACATGACTCTACTACTCATCATCACATGCTTCAACATAAGAATTCTCCGTTTAGCCCAGACTGCAGGGTCCGGTATTTTATGCAAGTGAGGGAGCAGGGGGTTTCCCGAGAGTGGCACGTAAGGAGAGACACAAGATGGTTTTAAGCCTGCCACCCTAGAACACTGCCACACCCGAATCGTAGTCCTCATGGGGCCCGTCAAAGACAGATGAGCCTAATGCCCCGTACACACGGTTGGACTTTGTTCGGACATTCCGACAACAAAATCCTAGATTTTTTTCCAACGAATGTTGGCTCAAACTTGTCTTGCATACACACGGTCACACAAAGTTGTCGGAAAATCCGATCGTTCTAAACGTGGTGATGTAAAACACGTATGTCTGGACTATAAATGGGGCAGTGGCCAATAGCTTTCATCTCTTTATTTATTCTGAGCATGCGTGGCACTTTGTCTGTCGGATTTGTGTACACATCGGAATTTCCGACAACGGATTTTGTTGTCGGAAAATTTTATATCCTGCTCTCAAACTTTGTGTGTCGGAAAATCCGATGGAAAATGTGTGATGGAGCCTACACACGGTCGGAATTTCCGACAACAAGGTCCTATCACACATTTTCCGTCGGAAAATCCGACCGTGTGTACGGGGCATTACACCCCCTGAATACCAAATTAGACAGTGCCACATAGGATCCCAGAAGAGCCGCCTCTAAAGTTACCACCGGTTCTGTTTAGGCTGGGAGAACCACCAACGCACAGTGACTAGAACCGCCGCCCAGTAATATAATAAAAAATTGGGGAGTGCTAACTCACCGCCAGATAATGGGAGATAGAGCATTCGCCTGGCTACCCTTGGGGGCGACCAGCCCAAAAAAAAAAGGAGGTCACGACACTGTCCAGTCTCCAAAAAAAGGACATAGGGATAGGGGTCTGTCTGAAAAAATACAAAAGTTTGGTTAGATAAATCATTTTAATTAGATTCCCTCTACCAACCATTGTGAGCAGGAGATTGCGCCATGTCGCACAGCCTGGTAAGTTGATCTAGCACCAGGTACACATTGTTAGTCAGGTAGCCTACAGCTGTGGTGCCCATCTTCACTCCCAAATATGTAAATTCGTCCACCCAACATAGTGGTGTGTGGGTGTCTGTGCGGGGTAACGACAGTGCAATAGGAACAGCACAGATTTATCCCAGTTGATTCGGATCCCCGAATAGCAACTGAATTGATCAAATAGGGCCAACGCTGTGTGTAAGGAGGTGGAAGTATCTGCCAGGTATAGCAGGGAGTCATCCGCATATAAAGATAATTTCTCCTCCAATGAACCCACCCGTATGCCCCGGACTCCCGAGTCCATCCGAAGGAGAATGGCAAGCGGTTCTAAAGCCAGGGCAAACCATGTCGATGACAGTGGGCAGCCCTGACGTGTCCCTCTCCCCAAGGAAAAGGGTTCAGACAAGTTCCCATTAGTGCGTATGCACACCCTAGGGTGGGCATACAGCATCTGCAGCCAGGTCAGGAAATGGAGCCCAAAACCAAACCTAGAGAGGATGGCCCATAAGTACCCCCATTCGACCAAGTCGAAAGCCTTCTCGGCGTCGAGAGACCACCACACCAGGGTTGTGGGGATTTGCTATCGCAATATGGATATGCAAACGCCAGATGTTTATGTCCATACCACGGCCCGGCATGAAGCCTGTCTGATCGGGATGGATCAAGGCCGTGATGACAGTATTCAACCAGTTGGCGAGGATCTTAGAGAGTATTTTGGTGTCAACATGGAGGAGGGAAATAGAGCGGTAAGAGGAACACAGAGTAGGGTCCTTCCCAGATTTGACGATGGCCACTATCACTGCATCGGTCATTGTGTCCGGGAGCACCCCTGACTCTAACGCCTGAGTTGATAATGCTTGGAACTTGGGAGCCAGCTCCTCTGCATACATTGTAAAGAATTCAACTGGGATACTGTCTGGTCCCTGTGTCTTACCCACCTGCATCGTCTTTAAAGCCTTTTGTATCTCTTCTACCTTAATGGGGAGCATCTAGTTTATTTTCATAGGTAGAGGTGAGGACAGGGATGTCAATATTATCTAGGTAGTCAGTCAGATCTTTTTGGTCATAAATCACTTGGGAGCTATACAACTGTTGGTAATAGGTAGCGAAGCACCAGTTAATTTTCACAGGGGCAGAAAGGAGGACCCCATCAGGACCAAGGATCCGTGCTATGATCATCACTCCCGTCTGCTCCCTGGACAACCAGGCCAGCAGGCGCCCAGCTTTTTTCCCCTGCTCAAAAATGTGTTGTGATTGATGAAGCGGTTTCTTTTGCATCAGCGTTGTTCATAAAAGAAGGGCCTCCTTAGTCAGAGATTGTAAGCGGACATAATGTTGGGGCTCCTGGGTTCTGATATATATGGCCTCCTGTCTGGTCGCCTCAGCTTCCACTCTCTTAAGTTCCACCCTGCTCTCCCTCCGAACCCTAGCAATAATAGACTGATACTGCCCCCTAGAGTAGGTCTTAAAGGCATCCCACACAGAGGTCACAGAGGCTGAATCTGTGTTAACCCTCCAGTATGGTTCCATTTCACTCCTAAACTGGGATTCCACCCGCGCGTCCGAGACCCAGAACCTGGAAAGCCTCCAGAGCTTGTCAGAACGGTCGACCGACCAGGGCCAGGGTCAAGAGCAGCGGGGCATGGTCTGAAATGCCTCTATTTGCAACTTCCACATGAGAAGGTGCCAAGTGTTTTACATGAATCTCCCCTGGTGGATTTAAACTCACTTGATGTCAGTCTGTTGCCCACAGAGGGAGCCCTCCTGTAGGCAACAGCTGGCATATCGGATACATAGGGGGCCAGCGCTGAATCCATAGTTAGTAAATGCCAGTATTTGTTCAAGATGTGCCTAATTTGTCTATGATGCGTGGAATATATCGTAATGATCCTAGCGGTATCATCAGCCTTGGGTTTTTTCTTAGAGAACAGCAAGTCATGACAAGAAAGCTTGAATGCTTTATTGTATGCCCTTTTGAGGGATAACCACGTTCCAAAAGCCTTGCTCTTTTTGAAATCTAGCATCATCAGAGCAATTACGTCGGGTCCTGAGATATTGGCTGAATGGTATTGATGCCAACAAGGATTTAGGGTGGAAACTTGAAGCGTGTTGTAGTGAGTTCTCTGCTGAGGGTTTATGATAGAGTTCACTGGATAAGACACCATTAGATTGTTTTTGAATGAGAACATCCAAGAAGGTGATTTCACTCAAACTATGTTTCATCGTGAAAAGTAGATTAAATTGATTTTTGTCAATGCTTGTCATAAATTCATGTAGGAGGATGACAGGTCAATCCCATAACATGAACAGGTCATCGATGTAGCAATACCATGCAAGTACATGGTTCACATCATGGATAGCGTGTCATCAGCCAGCATAGATCGCTCCCACTCCCTCAGGTACAGGTTGGCATAAGAGGGTGCACAACATGTCCCCATAGCCACCCCCTGCACCTGGAGGAAGTGGGAGCCATTGAAGGAGAAGGCGTTGTGTTGGAGTATAAATTGGAGAGCCCTCAGAATAAACTCGTTGTATTGGGGCTCATATTGTATAGATTGAGAAAGTACATGGCATACTACCGCAAGGCCCTTGTCATGGTGGATTGCACTGTAGAGTCCTTTGACGTCTATAGCAACAAGTTGTGTATTCTCACCCACATGGATGTCCTCAATGATTTGTAGTAAGTAAATAGTGTCACACACATAAAATGACATGCACGTTACAAAAGGTTTTAAATGATTATCAATTACACGACTCGCATTTTCTGTTATACTACCACACCCGGAAATAATAGGTCTGCCAGGGGGATTGGTCTGATTTTATGAAGCTTGGGTAGGGCATAGAATGTGGCCACAATAGGAAAGCTATTTCTAACAAAAACCCATATATTCTCGGAGATAACATTATGGTAGTATGCTTCATCCACCATAAGGTAAAAGTCCCTATTGAATTTTCCCAAGGCTGATTTAGGTATAGAGTGAAACCATTCGGGATTAGTAAGTATTTTGGCACACATTTTAACATACTGGGCATTATCCATAACCACAACATTGCCACCCTTGTCAGAGGGTTTGATGACAATGTTGTGGTTACGTACAAGAGCATTCAGAGCCCTCCCTTTTAGGTTTCTTAATGCCACTAGTTACTAGCTTCAAGAAAATTGCTGTATTATGGTTAGAACTTGGAGGGGGGGGGGGGGGGGGTAAAGGTTGGACTTCTTTTTAAGAGAAAGATTGGAGGTTAGTGAGGTAGTTGGAGCGGTGGATGTAATGTCCAAGACTACCAATAAGGTCTCTAAATCAGCTGAATCGATAAGATTTTCTGGGTCATTTTCTTCTAAAAGTTATATCAAATGGTCAAGGGCCTCTTGATCCTTATTTGTTTGTCCAGGAATCGGGGTATTTTCCTTTTTTAGCATATACGCTTTTAAGCAAAATATTTCTTATGAAAAGGTGAATATCCTCAATGGTCCCAAATTTGTCCAAACAAGCGTCTGGGCAAAAAGTGAGTCCACGTGAGAGCACGTCCCTCTCATGCTGAGTTAAAGGATGTGAAGTTAAATTTACCACGTTTAATGTGGTTTGTGCACATTTAATTTCTGTGTTTTGGGTGGGTGTGTTTTGTTCTGATGAGACTGTATTCTGCCTCGTATTTGTTCTAAAAAGTGCCTAGTGCTTGTTTAGGTTGGTGTGAGTGTGTGGTGGAAGGGGTAATATGTGGTGAATTTACCACTGACCCATGGGTGGATGGTGTATGTGTGTCCATCATGGCCCCATGTGTGTTGTTGAGGGAGTTGCTCCCATGATCGTTACCTGATTGTGAAAGGGAAGCATCCATATGAAAAGAATTGTCATGTGACCCATCACGTGGCGGTGACGTTTAGGTCGAAGTGGATAGATAGGAAACAGTGAAACAGTATATAGAGCTAGAAGGTGATGACACCCATTTCCTGGAAACCTAGAAAGGGGGACGTAACTTCCACCCAATAAATGGTTATTAATATATGTTTCCGGGAAGGGTGTAAGGGACTGCCAACATCCTAATATATAAAGAAAAGCGTATGCACAGCACTAGAAAAATCCCCTTGAACTTTAAAGGCAGACATTGGAGTAATAACAATATAGAAAGTTTAAAAGGCAATTTTGCCACTTTTAATAGTGGCATAGAACCACTTCAGCCCCGCTCACTGTATATATACGTCATTTTTTTGAAGATGGATATCTCGGTAACGGCAGCAGCTGCTGCCACAACCGAGATATCCATCTTTACAGTGAGCGATTCTGTAAACGATAATGGTGGTCTCAGCGGCGGGTTCGCCGCGAGATCACCGTTATCGGCGGCGGGAGAGGTGCCACCCCCCCTCCCGCCGCTCTCCCGCACCCTCCGCCGCTTACCGGAGCCGTCGGTAGCGGCGGAGGCGATCGGGTCCTTTCCCTGCTGAGGTATGGAGACAAGTGAGGCCAAGATGGCGCCCACCCGTCTCCATACCATGTGACGGCCGGAGCGACGTCATTACGACGGCTCCGCCCACTCTCTTAAAGGCACAAATTTTTTAAATGTCATTTTTTTAAACGACTTTTTTTTTTTTTTTTTTTGCATTTTAGTCTAAATATGAGATCTGAGGACTTTTTGACCCCAGATCTCATATTTAAGAGGACCTGTCATGCTTTTTTCTATTACAAGGGATGTTTACATTCCTTGTAATAGGAATAAAAGTGATCCAAATTTTTTTTTTTTAAAAAAACAGTGAAAAAATAAATAAAATAAAATAAAATAAATAATAAAAAAAAAAAAATAAATTTTTTAAAGCGCCCTGTCCCGACAAGCTCGCACGCAGAAGCGAACGCATACGTGAGTAGCGCCCGCATATGAAAACGGTGGTCAAACCACACATGTGAGGTATCGCCGCGACCGGTAGAGTGAGAGCAATAATTCTAGCCCTAGACCTCCTCTGTAACGCAAAACATGCAATCTGTAGAATTTTTTAAACGTCGCCTATGGAGATTTTTAAGGGTAAAAGTTTGACGCTATTCCACGAGCGGGCGCAATTTTGAAGCGTGACATGTTGGGTATCAATTTACTTGGCGTAACATTATATTTCACAATATAAAAAAAATTGGGCTAACTTTACTGTTGTCTTATTTTTTTTTTCAAAAAAGTGAATTTTTTCCAAAAAAAGTGCGCTTAGAAGACCGCTGCGCAAATACGGTGCAAAAAAAAGTATTGCAATGACCGCTATTGTATTCTCTAGGATGTTAGAAAAAAAACAATATATAATGTTTGGGGGTTCTAAGTAATTTTCTAGCAAAAAAACCTGTTTTAAACTTGTAAACACCTAAAATCCAAAACGAGGCTGGTCTTTAAGTGGTTAAAAGGCAATTTTGCCACTTTTAATAGTGGCATAGAAGTGTGTTGTTTATGTCCAAAATACTAAACCACAGGATATTCTGCCTTGGCTTTAATCCAGATCGTATGGAGATTTGAACTTATCTCAAACACACTTTTAAGGCCACCATAACTCTCAAGCAGTTGATCCTTTTCTAGCATGGATAAAGTAGATTAACTTGGCCTATTCACAAATGGATCACGGATCCATTCCATCCTAGTTCAGGGGTGTTTTGTGGTTGGAAGTTAATGCTCAAACTCTTTTGAAAGCTGAGATAGGTGATCATGCACCAGCTGGGTGAAAGAAGGCCCTGGCTCAGGCTCTTTCAAAATCTCTGATAATGTTTGAAACATGTCAAAATTCCAATGTTCACTCATCGCCCCATAATTCCAGTTTTGCTTTGAATGCAGCCACTTTATCTACCAACTTGAATACAGTTGTTGATCTCCCCTGAAGTGACAGATTGAGTTCATTGAGCAGGTTTGAATATGTCACACAAGTAAGCAAGTTTTGTGACCCATTCAGTGTCACTGAAATGTGCTGCCAGTAGTAACTGGTTTTCAGAAAGAAATCTCTAAACTCAAACACTGGCCAGTGAGCTACCTTTAAAAAAGCAAAATCACTTCTGTGTATAGGAGAAGACGTGTGTGCTCGGCGTCCATCTCCTCACAGAGCTGCATGAACAGACGTGAGTTAAGGGCATGTACTTTAATGTGGTTGATGTTATTGTTATTTCATCAATTTGTCTAGTTACGGTGCAAGCTGAAAGAGGGAGAAGACTACGAAGAAGACGGGCAAAAGAGCAAGCAAAAGAGCAAGAAGATAGTGGAGGAGACACGGCAGAAGACAGCGGACAGAGGGAGAAGAACCGGAGAGGGGAGAGAAGAAGAACCGGAGAGGGGAGAAGAACCAACAGAGGCAGAAGACGTCAGCGCAGGACACAGATGTGCCGGAGAGGGGAGAAGAGATTGGAAGAGATGCCGGAGCTGCCTAATAAATTACTTTAAAAACATGTATAATGTGTTTTTATTTTTTGTACTTTTTTTAGGCAAATGGGGAGGGGTACAATGTACCCCATTCTCATTCACATAGGGTAGGGAGCAGGGATCTGGGGGCCTCCTTGTTAAAGGGGGCTTCCAGATTCTGATAAGCCCCCCACCTGCAGACCCCGACCACCAATGGCCAGGGTTGTCGGGAAGAGGCCCTTGTCCTCATCAACATGGTGACAAGGTGCTTTAGGGCCCCTTGCCCCAAAGCACCCCCCATGTTGAGGGCATGTGGCCTGACTCGTCCCCACCCCCTTTCCTGACCTGCCAGGCTGTGTGCTCGGATAAGGGTCTGGTATGGATTTTGGGGGAGGAGACCCAAGATCATGAGAGCACAAGTCGCATGCCAAAGTCAGATCAGTCAAGACGGTGATCTGACTTTGATTCGACTTCAGTGATATTCAATGGGCTGAAGTAGGATCAAAGTCGGACCAAAGTAGAGCAGGGAGCATTTTCAGTCGGACTGACTTGTGTCGGACCAGTTGAGACGGCTCTCATAGCTAAACATTGATTTTCACACGTCATGCGACATGAGCTCCCAATGTCGGAGTGTTTGTCGTACCAGTGTGAACCCGGCCTGAGTCAGAAACTTAAGTCCTGCTAGATCACCTCAGGCTGGCACCTTTTGCAAGTATAACTATGTAAAACATTAAAAAGAAGTGCCTATACTGTTTAAAATCTAGTAATTAGAGATGGGCCAAACACCCCTTGGTTTGATTCGCACCAGAACTCTCGAACATCGCAAAAGTTCAGACCTGAACGCAAACTCTATTAAAGTCTAAGGGGCTCGAATTTTAAAAATCAAAAATGCCTATTTTGAATATATGCAAGTTATTAGGCATAAAAAGGTATGAGGGCCCCTGAATAGCCCTGGGGGACATGTACCGTTGCAATTTAAAAAAAAAAAAAAAAATTAAAATTAAAAAAGAAAAAAAAGGAGCAGTGATTTTAATGATGCTTAAAGTAAAACAATAAAAATAAAACATTCCTTTAAATATAGTGCCTGGGGGTCCTCTTAGTCATCCTGTAAAGTGGCATATTTGTACCATGTATAGAAACTGCTGCAGCAAAACTGACATTTATAAAGAAAAAAAATGACATTTAGATTGATTTTCCCTGCAAGCTTTCTTTATTTAGTAAACAATGGCTTGGGGAGCCAGTTTGTATGATTAGGCCACATTTTAATGCACTCGGGCCAAGATTAGAGATTTTTGGGGATAAATTCTGGTGTCTCTTTGGCAGATTTTGGATGAAAATAACAAAGTTTTGCACCACAGTGAGCATGGCTTATGTGAAGAAGCCAAATTATAGTACACTCAGGCCAAGATTAACATTTTTATTTTTAGATAAAGTCTGGTGTGTCTTTCGCAAACTTTGGGTAGAAGTAACAGGTGTGGAAAAATTGGGCTTGATGAAAGCAAGAATTGGCCTTGCTGTAAAAAATTGAAATTTGATGCCCCTGTCAAACAGTTGTGGAAAACTTGGTCTTTGGGTGTTGGTGATGCCTTCACCGGTAACCTTCTAGAGGTACTCTTGATGAAAGCAAGACTTGGCCTTGCTGTAAAAAAATTTAATTCAATGTCCCTGTCACACAGATGCGGAAAAATTGGTCCTTTGGTGTTTATTGTGCTCATGTAACCTATACCAAAAAATTACTTCAAGATAAAATCAACACCCACAAAGCTAGGCAGCCTAGACAGTCTTACAGAGATCTGAGATCCCAATAACACTTATTCAGTGACATTGGCATCAGGGGCTTTGTAGCTGCTGCTAATCAAGGGCTTATTCATTTTGACAAATGTCAGCCAGACAACGGAGTCTGTGGACAGACACGCTCTTTTATCTGTCACAAAACCTCCAGCAGTACTGAATGCACGCTGGATGCAGGGCAGCCCAGCAGCTCAATTGCATACTGGGCAAGTTCTGACCAGTGGTCTATTCTCATGACCCAGAAACCCAGTGGATCGTCTACTGCAGGGGTATCCAAACTTCGAAAAAAAGGGGCTAGTTTTTGGTCCTTCAGACATTAGGGGGGCCGGACTGTGGCCATTGGGCATTAAAAAGGTCCTATTGCCAGTTGAAAAAACAATACCCCCTCTTTGGTGTCAGTGGGAGGAATTTTGTCCCATCATTGGTGTCACTGGGCCTTATTGTTGGTTTCATTGGGAGGAATTGGACCCCATTGTTGGTGTCATTGGGAGGAATTGGACCCCATTGTTGGTGTCATTGGGAGGAACTGGTCCCCATCGTTGGCACCATGGGGAGAAATTAGAACCTATCATTGGTGTGGTTGGGAGGGATTGTGCCCCTTCATTGGTATTAGTGGGGGGAATTATGCCCCACTGTTGGTATCAGTGGATGAAAATGTGCCCCAAGGGCCAGATAAAAGCAAGCAAAAGGGCCACAACTGGCCCCCAGACTGCAGTTTGGAGATCACTGGTCTACTGGAAAGCTCTCCATGTCTGTTTTTGCCCCAGATAATCTTCCACCATATGATGCAGACGCTGCCGATGGAATTTTTAAAACAGCCCTGGACGCCAAGGAATAAAAAAATGTTGAAATGCATTACTGAGGCGGCCCCTTTCTCAACAGAAGCCTCAAAACTAGCTTTTCTGTGAGACTGTAACCTACCAGAGTCTGGAAAGTTACATAGTTACAGAGTTAGTCAGGTTGAAAAAAGACACAACCAAGTTCAACCGAAAAAAATAAAATAATATATACTCCCATATACACTATCCTATACCCAAGGGTGATCCAGAGGAAGGCGAAAAACCCCAGCAAAGCATGATTCAATTTACTACAGCAGGGGAAAAAATTCCTTCCTGATCCCCCTAGAGGCAATTGGATATTCCCTGGATCAACCTTACCTATAAATGTTATTTCCCTATTATAATTAGGGATGGGTGAACGATCGCATAAGTTTGGGCCGAACTTTCATTTTTCGGATTTTCGGTGAACATCTAAACAAACTGGTTGTTTGACCGTTTGTTCGCCCCCCCCCGAACCGACCACAATGCATTGCGGTGCTGAACAGTGCATTGCAAGCCCTGATTGGCGGAAGCAGTGAAAGCTTCAGGCAGTCAGGGCACAGAGCATTGTCAGAGTCATGATTGGACACTGTCATCATGACTTTATCCAATCATGGCTCATTCCCGCCCCATAGTATAAAAGTATTCTTTCAATATCAGTCATTTTCAGTTTGATTTCGGCATGGAGAGAGATAGAACAGGGCTCTGTTCCGTGCTATTAATTAGTTAGTATTCTATTCTGTGCTATTTTGCTTCAATTGTCAGTGTAGAATATTAGTTTAGTGTCAGTCTAGGACCATCATTCAGCTTTGCATAGTGTGCAGCTAGAGTAGGGACAGCTCAGATAGTTTCACTGTAGTGTAGTGAGACCGTGTCATTCATACATACATTAGTGTAGAGTAGGGACAGCCCATATAGTTTCAGTGTAGTGCAGTGAGACTGTGTCAGTAATCTTTACATTAGTGTATAGCTAGAGTAGGGACAGTTCAAATAGCGTCAGTGTAGTAACGGTTGAACACCGTCCATTTCATTATGTTACTACCAGTTTAACGCCATTTACTTCTGTGTGCGTTACTGCCAGTTTAACGCCATATAGTTCTGTGTGTGTTACTGCCAGTTTAACGCCATATAGTTTTGTGCGTTACTGCCAGTTTTTAACGCCATTTACTTCTGTGTGCGTTACTGCCAGTTTAATGCCGTATAGTTCTGTGTGCGTTATTGCCAGTTTAACGCCATATAGTTCTGTGCATCACTGTACGTATGGCGCATTTTATTGCAGTATATTATAGTGTATCCGTGGAGTGTGTCTGTGTAGTGTGAGTACTCAAATTAAAGTGCACCAAAAACCACTTTACATTGATTAAAGTGCATCTACGTACAGATTTCCACTTCTTCTTTGCATTTGCTTATTAGCACCGCCCCCTCCCTCCCAATAATGTCTGGGGGGGACAACAAGGAGAGGCAGATGTTCCCTTGGCACTGTAAGGGGGCCAGCAACAAATGTGTTCACAGGCAAAGGTGGACGTGGTGGTCAGTCCTCAGGCAGGGCATCATTTCCTCTGTTTAGTGAGTTTGGCTGTGCTATCCAGCCACAGCATGCAAAGGAGGTGATGGACTGGCTTACTAAACCTTCCTCATCCTCCTCATCCTCTGTCATGCAAGCAGAGACAAGTGTGCAGTCCCCTGCAGTTGCCAGAGTGGATAAACCTGCTTCCTTGTCCACATCTATTTCTGCCATAGCCCCAACATCAGCCATTGAGGAGTCAACTGAGTTTTCTTGACCACAGCGTCAGCCACTTGCACCTTGATGATGCCCAACCATTACTGGATTCCGATGTTGGTTCTGAGGTTGAGGATGACAGGAACATGAGCCTAGGGAGATGGAGGACATTGGTAGACAAATTGGCATTCATGTTCCCCAAGCCGCAGCGTATTGCCAATTTGTCTCCAGTGGTAATGATGAATATGGAGGAGATGGAGATGATGATGATAATGATGAGGTCACTGATGCAACTTGGGTGCCAGATAGAGCAGAGGAAGAAACTGTAGGTGAGGCGGCACAACCCCAAGGAGGCCGACATCAAGAAAGAGTAGAGAGCAGCCACCCTATTCCATCACATTCTGCAGCTGTTATCTCCCGGCCCACTCCCCAAAGCTCAGTTGTCTGGGCCTTTTTCAGCACATCTGCAGCAGATCGCACAGTTGCTATATGCAAACTGTGTCTCAGGCACATCAAACGTGGCAAAAACACCAGCCATTTGGGTACCACATGCTTAACAAAGCATTTAACGTCCAACCTCTGTTGGCAATAGCATCTGAAAGCCACACAAAAGGGGCAGAAATCTGTCCCTCCTCCTCCTTACCCACTTCAGTCTGCCCCTGCTATACCAAGTCATTACCTCTCAGCAGCCTCCACTGACAGGGATGATGGTATAGCACAAGGTGTCCCAGGTCCTATTAGCACATCTGCCAGCTGTAGACTGTAACCAGAAAATCTCTGCTCCATCTGCTGCAGCGGAAAAAAAAATACAGTCGCTGCCCAGCGTCTAAATGCATGCTTGTTAAAACTGGCTTTCCAATTTCTGCCTTTCAGCCTGGTGGATTCTGCCCCCTTCCGTGAATTTGCACAATGTGATGTACCACAATGGCAGGTTCCCAGTCGCTACTACTTTTCATGTAAGGCCGTTCCATCTCTCTACTATCACATGGAAGGGAATGTTCTGGTATCGTTGGGCAAGGCAGTCAGCCGTAAAATCCACCTTACTGCTGACACGTGGTCCAGCAAGCATGGGCAGGGATGATATATTTAGTTCACAGCACACTGGGTAAAGCTGCTTGCAACTCGAAAGGATGCAGGACAGGACTCGGTGCTGCAGCTTGTTGTGCCCCCACGTCTGCCTACAGCTGGTGGTGATGAAGCCAGACCTGTGAGCTCTACCCCCTCCTCCTCTGCCACCTCAACACCCTCCTCTGCAGAATTGT
Organism: Lithobates clamitans; assembly: GCA_037952925.1. Lineage (NCBI taxonomy): Eukaryota > Metazoa > Chordata > Amphibia > Anura > Ranidae > Lithobates > Lithobates clamitans. The sequence continues at coordinate 2,431,820 of JBBGZY010001904.1, forward strand.
CCTATGAACATCAGGTACCCCCTAAGTGTTCAAAGGGCTATTCCATGAGTAAGGCTAAAAGGTGCCATGCAGTGCTTCAGCTGGTGTGTTTAGGGGACAAGAACCACACCTGAGCAGAGATTCTTGCAGCTCTGCAGGGACAGGCCAAGAGGTGGTTCAACCCACGCCAGCTGGAGCCAGAAATGGTGGTGCGCGATAATGCCTCAAGCCTCCTGTCCACCCTTAGACAGGGAAAGTTGACACATGGGCCATGCCTGGCACATGTCCTCAATTTGGTGGTGCAGTGTTTTCTAAATATGTACCCAGGGTTGCAAGATGTGCTAAAGCTGGCCAGAAGAGTCTGTAGCCATTTCAGGCGGTCATACACAGCCAGTGCTCGGTTGGCTGGAATTCAGCAGAAATTCCACCTGCCTGTAAACCACCTTATTGGTGACATGCCCACCAGGTGGAACTCGACTTTGGCAATGCTACAGCGGCTATACATGCAGCAGAGGACCATCAACGAGTACCTCTGTGAGTATAGCACGACGACAGGCTCAGGCCGCCTCGGCTTTTTTTTCCCCACGCCAAGGGCTGATCGTTAATGATGCATGCACTGTATTGTAGAGTGATAGATACTTGTGCGCACACCAAATAAAACAAATATATAAAAAATATATGGATAAATATAGCCACTGCAAATATATAAAATCAAGCTCAGCAATGTAGGAAAGAGTAGCTGCCACAAATAATAGTGTTTGCACACCTAAAAACAAATGATTTAAAAGATAAATCTGCGGCGCTTAACTAAATATGCAAAATGCTGGGACGCCAAAGAATGTACGAACTATCCTATCAGGAAGATACAAATAAAAATCCCAAGTGTAAAGGTGAAGGGATAAGTGATGCGTAAATGCTTACTAATAACTAAAAAGAAGATAATATGTAATGTAAAGAAATAAAATTAAAAATCCCTAATATCATCAAACAATCTAATAAGCCCGTGAGTAAGAAATTAATTGAATCTGTGACTTCAACAACAAAGTGTTCTTTAAATTTAGAGTGGTGGAATTTAAAGAACACTTTGTTGTTGAAGTCACAGATTTAATTAATTTCTTACTCACGGGCTAATTATATTGTTTGATGATATTAGGGATTTTTTATTTTATTTAAAAACAGGTTATCAATTATCTGGATCCCAGTCATTTAGTTCACAATAGCCTCACTCTTTGATGCAACATTGGTTTGGCGTGATCCTTGGTTGCACAAAAGTGGTGGAAAATTAATTGATATGAACCTGACCTTTACCTGGAGCTTCATCTCCTGGTTTGGTTACTAGTTTCATGGTACATATTATTATCTTCTTTTGAGTTATTAGTAAGCATTTACGCATCACTTATCCCTTCGCCTTTACACTTGGGATTTTTATTTGTATCTTCCTGATAGGATAGTTCGTACATTCTTTGGCGTCCCAGCATTTTGCATATTTAGTTAAGCGCCGCAGATTTATCTTTTAAATCGTGCACTGTATTGTCACCATTTGAGGAGGCCATAAGGATGGTGAGCCGTGATAGTGCATGCATCAGTGACACAATCCCTGTTGTTTTCCTGCTGGAGAAGACGCTGCGTGGCATTATGGATAGGGCACTGGAGGCGGAGCAGGAGGAGGAAGAGGAGGACTTCTTTTCCTCTCAAGGCCCACTTTATCCAGACACCATTATTCCTATGTCACAGAACACACAGGAGGAGAGAGGGGAGGAGGATGAGGATTCTGGCACTTTCAAAGGCTTCCAAAAAGAGGAAGACATGCGTCAATCTGTAAGCGATGGCTTTCCAACCCCAGGACCCTTGGGAGTAGTACGTGGCTGAGAGGAGGAAGTTCCAGATGCTGTCATCCTGAGTGACCTCGAGGAGTCCCAGGGCTGTCAGCTTCCACATCCTATCGGCAGTGTCTGCATCACATGGTGAACAATTACCTTGGGGGCAAAACAGAGATGTAAAGCTTTCCAGCTGACGATCCACTGACTTACTGGGTCATGAGAATAGACCACTGTCCATAACTTGCCCAGTATGCTATTAAGTTGTTGGGCTGCGATGCATCCAGCGTGCTGTCAGAACGGGCATTCGGTGCTGCAGGAGGTTTCATTACTGATCATAGAATGCATCTGTCCACAGACTCCGTGGACGGTCTGACTTTTTAAATAATGTCCTGGATTACCAGCTATGAAGCCCCTGATGCCGATGTCACTGATTAAGTCTTTTTGGGATGTGGAATCTCTGCAGCACTTCGAGGCTGCCTAGCTTTGAGGGTGTTCAATCATTTCACCTGGAAGAATGTTTTTGGTATAGGTTTCATGGGCACAATTAACACCCAAAGACCAATTTTTCAGCACCTGTTTGACAGCTGCGTAATTATTGGAATTTTTTTGCCTTCATCAAGAGCACCTCTATAGGGTTACAGTGGGAAGGCGCCCCCAACACCCAAAGAGTAATTTTTCTGCACCTGTTTGACAGGTGCATATCATTGCAATTTTTTACAGCAAGGCCGATTCTTGCTTTCATCAAGGATACCTCTATAGGGTTACGGTGGGAAGGCGCCACCGACACCCAAAGACCAATTTTTACGCACCCGTTACTTCTATCCAAAGTCAAAGTGACACCAGAATGTATCCAAAAAATCTCTAATCTTGTTTCCAGTGCACTGCATTGTGGTCTTATCATACACACTGACTCCCCAGCTGTTGCTGAGCAAAATAAAGGCAGCTTGCAGGGAAAATGTAAATTTTTTTGGCTTTATAAATGCAATTATTGCTGCAGCAGATTCTAGACATGGTACAGATCTGCCACTTTACAGGTAGACTAAGGGGATCCCCCAGGCACTATATTGGAAGGAATTTTTCATTTTTATGCTTTCACTTTAAAAATCATTTAAAATTTACTTTTTTTCACAAACTTTTTTTTTAATTGATATGTGTCCCCGGAGGCAGGACCCAGATCCCTATAACCATTGTATGCCCAATTACTTGCATACAGTGGGGACGGAAAGTATTCAGACCCCCCTAAATTTTTCACTCTCTGTTATATTGCAGCCATTTGCTAAAATCATTTAAGTTCAATTTTTTCCTCATTAATGTACACACAGCACCCCATATTGACAGAAAAACACAGAATTGTTGACATTTTGCAGATTTATTAAAAAAGAAAAACTGAAATATCACATGATCCTAAGTATTCAGACCCTTTGCTGTGACACTCATATATTTAACTCAGGTGCTGTCCATTTCTTCTGATCATCCTTGAGATGGTTCTACACCTTCATTTCAGTCCAGCTGTGTTTTATTATACTGATTGGACTTGATTAGGAAAGCCAAGGACCTTATAGCTCACAGTGCATGTCAGAGCAAATGAGAATCATGAGGTCAAAGGAACCGCCTGAAGAGCTCAGAGACAGAATTGTGGCAAGGCACAGATCTGGCCAAGGTTACAAAAACATTTCTGCTGCACTTAAGGTTCCTAAGAGCACAGTGGCCTCCATAATCCCTAAATGGAAGACGTTTGGGACGACCAGAAACCTTCCTAGAGCTGGCCGTCCGGTCAAACTGAGCTATCAGGGCAGATGAGCCTTGGTGAGAGAGGTAAAGAAGAACCCAAAGATCACTGTGGCTGAGCTCCAGAGGTGCAGTCGTGAGAAAGTTGTAGAAAGTCAACCATCACTGCAGCCCTCCACCAGTCGGGGCTTTGTGGCAGAGTGGCCCGACAGAAGCCTCTCCTCAGTGCAAGACACATGAAAGCCCGCATGGAGTTTGATAAAAACAACACCTGAAGGACTCCAAGATGGTGAGAAATAAGATTCTCTTGTCTGATGAGACCAAGATAGAACTTTTTGGCCTTAATTCTAAGTGGTATGTGTGGAGAAAACCAGGCACTGGCCATCACCTGTCCAATACAGTCCCAACAGTGAAGCATGGTGGTGGAAGCATCATGCTGTGGGGTGTTTTTCAGCTGCAGGGACAGGACGACTGGTTGCAATTGAGGGAAAGATGAATGCGGCCAAGTACAGGGATATCCAGGACGAAAACCTTCTCCAGGGTGGTCAGGACCTCAGACTGGGCCGAAGGTTTACCTTCCAACAAGACAATGACCCTAAGCTAAAATAACCAAGGAGTGGCTTCACAACAACTCCGTGACTGTTCTTGAATGGCCCAGCCAGAGCCCTGACTTAAACCCAATTGAGCATCTCTGGAGAGACCTAAAAATGGCTGTCCACCAACGTTTACCATCCAACTTGACAGAACTGGAGAGGATCTGCAAGGAGGAATGGCAGAGGATCCCCAAATCCAGGTGTGAAAAAACTTGTTGCATCTTTCCCAAAAAGACTCATGGCTGTATTAGATCAAAAGGGTGCTTCTACTAAATACTGAGCAAAGGGTCTGAATACTTAGGACCATGTGATATTTCAGTTTTTCTTTTTTAATAAATCTTCAAAAATGTCAACAATTCTGTGTTTTTCTGTCAATATGGGGTGCTGTGTGTACATTATTGAGGAAAAAAAAAAAAAAACTTAAATGATTTTTGCAAATGGCTGCAATATAACAAAGAGTGAAAATTTTAAGGGGGTCTGAATACTTTCCGTCCCCACTGTATAAGCCTTCACAATGGGCACTTTTGATTTTTGACGTTCGGGCCCCATTGACTTTAATGGGGTTCGTTATACGGGTCCGAACTTTCGTGGTGTTCGAAAGTTCTGGTGCAAACCAAACAGGGGTCCATTCGGCCCATCCCTTGTTATAATATGTACACCTAGGAAAGAATCCAGGCCTTTCTTAAAGCAATCTACTGAGCTTGACAGAACCACCTCTGGAGGGAGTTTATTCCACATTTTCACAGCTCTTACTGTGAAGAAACCTTCCGTATTTGGAGATGAAATCACTTTTCCTCTATGCCTAAAGAGTGCCCCCTTGTCCTCTGTGATGACCTTAAAGTGAATAACTCAACACCAAGTTCACTATATGGACTCCTTATGTATTTGTACATGTTAATCATATCAAAGGTGTTACATAAACTCCTCTTTAAGGTGTGCTCAAGATATTTCATCCTGTGCTCCCTCTGCGAGGGGAGGATGAGTTCTGAGACTTTCCCCTTGGAACGGTGGTCAAGGAGGGTTGCCAACCAATAATGATCCTTCTACTTGATGCCACAAAATCTTGGGTCCTTTTGCAGACTTTGAAGAATAAAGGAGCCCATGAACCGCAAGTTTGCGTTGGCATGAGAAGCAGAGTCCTCAGGGAATACAGTATCTGGAACTGCCTTCTCCCAGTCACATACTACCAAGGTTTCTGAAGACTGAAAAACAACTCTTATAGGTTTGACATATGTCTTCCTCTGCTTCTATGATTCCAAAACTGCCAGAATCCTGCATTGTCACGGCTCACAATCCTTGTTGCCTCTCTCACTCGTACTGGTGACAGTACAGTGCATGCATCCTTTATCAGCAGCCATTGTCATGGGTAAAAAAGCCAAGCTGCCCTGAGCCTGTCTTTGTACCATACTCACATAGGTACTCATTGACTGCCCTCTGCTGCATGTGCAGCCGCTGCAGCATTGTGAAAGTTGAGTTCCACCTGGTGGGCATGTCACAAATCAGGCGGTTTACGGGCAGGTGGATTTTCCACTGAATTTCTGCCAACCGAACACTGGCTGTGTATGACCACCTAAAAAGAGAGGCCCGGAATGGAAAGGACTGCAAGGAGAGATAGTGTAGGGCTGGGCATGACAGTGTGTCTAAGGGAGACACATATGGGGTTAATGTAAAAAGGAGTAATGGGAGTGGCAAGAAAGGGGAAGGTAAGAAAGAAGTTTTTGCCAAAGGGCAGTGGTTATATTTATAGAGGGGCGGTGCAAAGGGTCAGTGTGAAGAAGAATTTACAGGAGGAGGCAGTTTTTCTCACTGCTCCTCTACAATGGCAGAGGCATAGTTGCCAACATTGTAAAAAAAAATGTGGGACACTTTTGTGGCTGTAGGCGGAGCTGTCCAATAATTAGGGGGTGGGGCATTCACCAGCAGGCGTGGCCTAGCAAAAATAGACAAGTGCGGCGCGCCGAAGAATGGGCGTGGTTTACGCGAAATTGTAGGCGTGGCTTAAATGGGCGTGGCTCTAGAGGGTGTGGTTAGAGTCTGAAATGAATGAGGGATGGAGAGGGGGGGAGAGGGGGAGAGAGGGGGGGGGAGAGGGGGAGAGAGGGGGAGAGAGAGGGAAATGACGGGACAGCAGCCCCAGATCCTACACAATAAAAATATGTGTATTCTAGAAAGTTTAACAATCAGCAGATAAAGATACTCCAAACACCTGGTGTTAATGCTTCAATCATCCCGGCACCATGGTTGTTATGGTGTCAGGATGATTGAAGCGCATTATTTCTATTATTACATTGTAATATAAAATGAAATCATTCAACTCACCATAATGCAGAATCAGTGGGATCCCTGAGCGTGTCACCTGCCACGTCGCCTGCCACCAGCCGTCCGTCCTTGCTTCAGATGTCCGAGCAGAGTCCGTCCTTGCATCAGGTGCCCCCAGCGGAGCCCCCCTCACACCAGGAGTCCCCGGCGGAGCCCCCCTCACATCAGAAGCCCCCAGCGGAGCCCCCTCACATCAGAAGTCCCCAGCGGAGCCCCCCTCACATCAGGTGTCCCCGGCGGAGCCCCCCTCACATCAGGTGTCCCCGGCGGAGCCCCCCTCACATCAGGAGTCCCCGGCGGAGCCCCCCTCACACCAGGAGTCCCCGGCGGAGCCCCCCTCACACCAGGAGTCCCCGGCGGAGCCCCCCCTCACATCAGGAGTCCCCGGCGGAGCCCCCCCTCACATCAGAAGTCCCCGGCGGAGCCCCCCTCACATCAGGTGTCCCCAGTGCCCCCCCACTCACATCAGGTGTCCCCAGTGCCCCCCCACTCACATCAGGTGTCCCCAGTGCCCCCCCCACTCACTCAGGTGTCCCCAGTGCCCCCCCTCACATCAGGTGTCCCCAGTGCCCCCCCACTCACATCAGGTGTCCCCAGTGCCCCCCCACTCACATCAGGTGTCCTCAGTGCCCCCCCCACTCACATCAGGTGTCCTCAGTGCCCCCCCACTCACATCAGGTGTCCCCAGTGCCCCCCCACTCACATCAGGTGTCCTCAGTGCCCCCCCACTCACATCAGGTGTCCTCAGTGCCCCCCCCTCACATCAGGTGTCCCCAGTGCCCCCCCCTCACATCAGGTGTCCCCCCATCACATCAGGTGTCCCCAGTGCCCCCCCTCACATCAGGTGTCCCCAGTGCCCCCCCCACTCACATCAGGTGTCCCCCCTCACATCAGGTGTCCCCAGTGCCCCCCCCACTCACATCAGGTGTCCCCCCCTCACATCAGGTGTCCCCAGTGCCCCCCCCCTCACATCAGGTGTCCCCAGTGCCCCCCCCCTCACATCAGGTGTCCCCCCCTCACATCAGGTGTCCCCAGTGCCCCCCCCCTCACATCAGGTGTCCCCCACTCACATCAGGTGTCCCCAGTGCCCCCCCACTCACATCAGGTGTCCTCAGTGCCCCCCCCACTCACATCAGGTGTCCTCAGTGCCCCCCCACTCACATCAGGTGTCCCCAGTGCCCCCCCACTCACATCAGGTGTCCTCAGTGCCCCCCCACTCACATCAGGTGTCCTCAGTGCCCCCCCCTCACATCAGGTGTCCCCAGTGCCCCCCCCTCACATCAGGTGTCCCCCCCTCACATCAGGTGTCCCCAGTGCCCCCCCCTCACATCAGGTGTCCCCAGTGCCCCCCCCACTCACATCAGGTGTCCCCCCTCACATCAGGTGTCCCCAGTGCCCCCCCCACTCACATCAGGTGTCCCCCCCTCACATCAGGTGTCCCCAGTGCCCCCCCCTCACATCAGGTGTCCCCAGTGCCCCCCCCTCACATCAGGTGTCCCCCCCTCACATCAGGTGTCCCCAGTGCCCCCCCCTCACATCAGGTGTCCCCCACTCACATCAGGTGTCCCCAGTGCCCCACCCCCTCACATCAGGTGTCCCCAGTGCCCCCCCCACTCACATCAGGTGTCCCCAGTGCCCCCCCCCTCACATCAGGTGTCCCCAGTGCCCCCCCTCACATCAGGTGTCCCCCCCTCACATCAGGTGTCCCCTGTGCCCCCCCCCCTCACATCAGGTGTCCCCCACTCACATCAGGTGTCCCCAGTGCCCCCCCCTCACATCAGGTGTCCCCCCCTCACATCAGGTGTCCCCTGTGCCCCCCCCCCTCACATCAGGTGTCCCCCCCTCACATCAGGTGTCCCCTGTGCCCCCCCCCCTCACATCAGGTGTCCCCCCCTCACATCAGGTGTCCCCTGTGCCCCCCCCTCACATCAGGTGTCCCCCACTCACATCAGGTGTCCCCAGTGCCCCCCCCTCACATCAGGTGTCCCCTGTGCCCCCCCCCTCACATCAGGTGTCCCCCACTCACATCAGGTGTCCCCAGTGCCCCCCCCCTCACATCAGGTGTCCCCTGTGCCCCCCCCACTCACATCGTGTCCCACAGCAATGCGCGCGCTCACCCCCCACCTAGAACCCCCGCCCCTTTCCATATCAGACTGGCAGCGGGGCGGGGGGTAGGCGGGGCGAGGCGGAGCGGGGCGGGGCGAGGCGGAGCGGGGCGGGCCGAGGCGGAGCGGGGCGGGCCGAGGCGGAGCGGGGCAGGGGGTGGGCGGCGACGCAGAAGCTTCGTCTAGCCCCCCCCCAGCCGTCTTCCTGAACTCCAACAAAATGGCGGCCGGCGGAGACAATGTCTCCATCGGCCGCCGACCTCTAGCGGCGGCGGCGGTTTCAAAAACCGGAACCGAATTTTTCGGGACATTTCCCGGGACGCCACAAATCCGGGAATGAAGTCCAAGTCCCGGGAATGTCCCGGGAAATTCGGGACAGTTGGCAGCTATGGCAGAGGTTGAAGCAATACTGCAAGGCTGAGGACGGCAGCTGCTGTGAAGGGACCGGAGTGGCTGCAGAGACAGGTCACGGAGCTCATGGAGGATGAGGCAGATGGATCCCGGTCAGGTGAGGTGTCCCATCGTGCGCGGAGGTCGCGGCCTCCGGTGCGCTTTTCACCAGGGCCTGCATCTAGACCCGTTCGTCTCCCCAGAAGCCTGACAGAGGAGTGATCGCTTCCCCCAGCAAAACGGCATCAGCCACAGCTTTCAGCGGGCCCTGGGCGGTCCACACTCCGCCTGCCTAATTCGGTGGGTGGGGCCATGGCCAACATGGCGTCGGGTCCCCGCACGGACATCGTGGGTCAGGAAGAGCCGAGCGGAGACACGGAGGTGGTGGAGCGGGAGATCGGGAAGTCGGTGAGGGGGCGGAGCCTACTGGGACGGCGCTCGGTGGGACAAGATGGCGGAGGAAGAAAAACACATGACAGCCAGGGCATCGCCAGGTCAGTTCTGTGACGCCTGTCTGGAGGAGGAGGAGTTTTGAGGGTGAAGCGGGCCCCACAACTGCCAAGCACCATGGCCTCAGGGATCTCATCTCCCGAGGGACTTGCTACGCCATGCATCCTGGAACAGGACGAGAGATCAGAAGGGGAAGCATCGGGGGAGGAGGAACCACTAGTACCAGCGATGGAGAGCAACGCGGCGGCTGTTGGGGGAGCTAATGGTCAGCCCGGTAAGTCAATGGTTAATTCGTCTTTGTCTGATGCATTGCAGGATTTGTTAGGGGAGGTAGCTGTGGGTACGGTTAGGCCAGCAGTTCCTTTGGTACAGTCAAGGGGGATATGCCGGACCAGCAAGGGGCAGGGCACAGGCCTGCCAGTGCGGGGTCGGGTACGCAGCTGACGGATTTATTGGAGGGCCTGTGGGCGTTGATAGGTAGATTTGAAGGGGGACAAGTACAGCCACCTCAGGTGGTCCCATGGGTTGCACCGGCTAGTGGGCCAGTGGTTGGAGGAACTGGGGGATCCGGGGTGGAGATGCCCCCGGCAGCTCCAATACCCATGCAGTCAGGGGTAGGAGTGGTCACCGAGAAGGCAAGGGAAAAAGGGGCCTTGGAGAAGGTGAGAGGACCGATATGGTCAGGATTGCGGACCTGGTGAAGTGCGAGGTATACGTCTGCTTCGAGGGCCTGCTGGGAGCGCATCTAAAACAGGAAGTCCGGGATAAGATTTACAAGGGCGAGTATGTGGAGATTTTTTCGCTACTGCCGTTGGAAAAATTTAACTTGGACAGGGTGAAACCTGATGATTCCAAGAAGGAGGACGAGGAAAAAAGGAGCTACAGGCTTATACCGCGTACATTTGTTAACTGGCTGCAAGCGTTTGCCATTATGGCGAGCGTTATTGGCGAGAAGAACCCCAAGCATGGCTTTGTTCTGTTACATGGACGCTATAGGAGAGGCACATAGGGTGTACGGTGGTACTGCTTGGCTTAGATACGATGAGCAGTTCAGACAGCCCAGAGCAGTCCGCCCATCTCTGCGTTGGGATCATAAAGATATTAGCCTCTGGATGAGGCTTATGTCTTCAGCGAGGGCCCCCCCTCAGTTTTTTCAGGGGGGGGGCCGGGGGTACATATTCCTCACGACTGCGGGCCGGAAAGAAGTGGGGAGTATGCTGGCAGTACAATGAGGGCTCCTGTAAATTTGGAGGAGCATGCAAGTTCAAGCACGAGTGCTCTGGGTGTGGGGGAGCCCATACATTGTTCAGGTGTTTTAAGAGAGGCAAGCGTGCCGGCGACTCTGCTCAAAAGAGGGACGACGCCAGTGAGGGTGGAAAGGATGCTTCCTTTTCTAAGTAAGTATCCTGACAGGGAAGCGGCACGGTTATTGGCTTCGGGGTTTCAGGACGGTTTTAAGATCCCATGTTCGTTGGCGATGGTTCCGACAATGGCAAGGAATCTGAAATCTGCTGGGGGACAAATTGGGAAAAGAAGTGGCCATGGGGCGCATGGGGGGGGGCCGTTTGCCAACAAACCTTGGCAAGATTTGGTGTTGTCACCATTGGGGGTGGTGCCCAAGAAGGAAACGAACAAGTTCCGCTTGATACACCACTTATCTTTTCCAAAAGGGGGTTCGTCAATGATTTTATTGACCTGGAAGCGTGCACAGTGTCCTACACTTCATTTGATGCGGCAGTCCGGTGGGTGCGGCACTATGGAAGGGGGGCCCTTATGGCAAAAGCCGATATAGAATCTGCATTCCGCTTGCTGCCAGTGCATCCGGATAGCTTCCGGCTGCTGGGATGCCACTGGCAGGAACAGTTTTATGTAGACAAATGTTTGCCCATGGGTTGTTCCATTTCATGTGCCATGTTCGAGGCGTTCAGCTCGTTTTTGGAGTGGGTGATTAGGGAGGTTTCTGGCTTAGATTCAGTCATACATTATTTGGATGACTTTTTGTGTATAGGCCCCCCTGTTTCCGCTGTGTGTGCGATTCTACTTTCTACGTTGCAGCACATCGCAGACAGGTTTGGTATACCATTTGGCCGCAGAAAAAACGGAAGGCCCAACGGCTGAACTTAAATTTTTGGGGATAGTAAAAGACTCAATGGCGATGGAGTGCCGCTTGCCCAGAGGTAAGTTGGAGGACTTGCAGAAAGAAATTCGGGAAATCCACGGACTGTGGAAAGTTCAGTTGAGGACTCTGCAGTCGTTGCTGGGTAAGTTGAATTTTGCCTGCAGGATCATCCCCATGGGGCGTTTTTTTTGCCGATGGCTGTCGGCAGCCACCGTGGGGGTAAAAGCCCCGACTCACCAGGGAACACAGGGAGGATTTAAAAGTGTGGTATGAGTTTTTAGCCTCATACAATGGCAGGGCGGTGTGGATGTCTTGCCTGGTGAGTAATTTCGATGTAGAGCTGGTTACAGATGCTGCAGGCTCCACGGGCTATGGTGCATTTTTCCAAGGGCAGTGGAGCGTGGAACCCTGGCTGCAGTCTTGGGAGAGGGCGGGGTTCCTCAAGAATTTAGTGCTACTGGAACTTTTTCCAGTGGTGCTGGCTTTGGAACTGTGGGGGGAGGCATGCCAGAATTTAAAGTTGAGAATAAATTGTGACAACATGGGAGTAGTGCAGGTGGTCAATCGCATGTCTGCGTCATCACAACCAATTATACGGCTTTTGCGGCAACTGGTGTTGAGGTGTTTGAGATTAAATATTTTTATTTATGCGGTGCACATCCCGGGTGTCGACAATTCGCTAGCTGACTCCTTGTCTCGATTTGAGTTGGACAAGTTCAGGGAGCTCGCGCAAGGGGGATTGTTTGAGGGGAGGGTGGGACTTTATATGAAGCATGTACCAGCAAGAAGGTAATAAGATGAACATAGAGGAATTTATTGACATAATACCAGAGCGTACACGTTGCAATCGTAAAATGCATACAGTGTAAAACAATCAATGCATAAAGAAGTATAATATAACATACATGGTAATGTTCGTACAATTGATAAATAGGTAACAAAGATAAAAGGTTAGGTAATGGTGACTCAAGATACCACCTAGGACAAATTCCCTAGTACATCACAATCAGGGTTAGGTAAATTGAAATTAAGAACCAGTAATGCCTGCTGGACCTAAGGCCTCGCTAGACCTGTGGGGGGGGGGGTTTAAGTATGGTATATTATTGCCCTTTGTCCAATTGCTATATATTTAATTACCCCAATATACTTTCAGATACTACACGGGCTCGCTCCTGACGAGTGGCATGGAAGCCACGAAACGCGTTGAGCCACTATTCACCGTGTTTAACTGTTTATCCAGCTTTTATCAACTATACCATACTTAAACCCCCCCCCACAGGTCTAGCGAGGCCTTAGGTCCAACAGGCATTACTGGTTCTTAATTTCAATTTACCTAACCCTGATTGTGATGTACTAGGGAATTTGTCCTAGGTGGTATCTTAAGTCACCATTACCTAACCTTTTATCTTTGTTACCTATTTATCAATTGTACGAACATTACCATGTATGTTATATTATACTTCTTTATGCATTGATTGTTTTACACTGTATGCATTTTACGATTGCAACGTGTACGCTCTGGTATTATGTCAATAAATTCCTCTATGTTCATCTTATTACCTTCTTGCTGGTACATGCTTCATATAAAGTCCCACCCTCCCCTCAAACAATCCCTCTTGCGCGTGTTATAGATTGGGATGGAAATGCATGACCTTACCAGGTCATGGTGTCATTCAAAGTCCCTAGGGATGGAAATGGGTGACCTTACCAGGCCATGATTTCCTTAAAGTCCCTAATACAAAACCTCTCCTCCTTCTTGTATATATGCATAGGGATGGAAGCATGTGCCATTGCTCTATCAGTTCTAACCCATCATTTTCACTGCTCTTAATGACCTTTGTGATACCCCCTTGCGCGTGTTATAGATTGGGATGGAAATGCATGACCTTACCAGGTCATGGTTTCATTCAAAGTCCCTAGGGATGGAAATGGGTGACCTTACCAGGCCATGATTTCCTTAAAGTCCCTAATACAAAACCTCTCCTCCTTCTTGTATATATGCATAGGGGTGGAAGCATGTGCCATTGCTCTATCAGTTCTAACCCATCATTTTCACTGCTCTTAATGACCTTTGTGATACCTCCCCTGCGTTTTATTAGCTTAATTCTTATTTAATCTTAGCTCATCCATATTATCCCTTATAATCTATTTTATTCCTCAATGTCTTGTCATCCTATTCAGCACTATCTGACGGGGCTGTGCCGTTGGTGGTGCTTTGTTGGTGGGGCCGCCCTGTCTTCCAGCCCTTATTCCCCTTTCGGGAGCCGCGTCGCGCCTTCCGGGTCTCCTCCCTCCCCCAGGTATTCCTCTGGGGGGTGGATGCTGGGCTAATGCGCGTCGAAGTCACGCATCATGCTGTGCGTGCGGCGTCCCTCTTTGCACCCGGCCACACCCGGCCACACATCTTTTGGGAATCTCCCCTCCCAGGGGTCCGATTCCTTTTCAGGTACACTTATCACTTCCTTTACTGTTGGTTACCACATTATTTTGCCTCTGTGCTTTCTTCACCCTCACTGATCATTGCTTTACCCTCTGTTGGTCCGTTTCTCCTTCCCACGTCTCTCACTGTTTCCCTACCACTTTACCTACATCTGGGGGGGTTCCCTTCTTTCTCCCCTTTCTCATTCTCTCTTTCCACATCCCAGCATATCTTCACCTTCATTCACTTTTCTCTAGACACTCCTCGGTTCCTATGCCTACCCTGGTTGGCGTTCGCTGTCGTCTCCGCGGGGCTCCTCGCCTCGGCTCCCGTTTGGGGGTAACCTGGATGGCCTATGGGGTCCCACCGCTACACCATCAGTGCACAGTCTCCCAGTGAGTATATCCATACATCAGCTTGGGGGCTTTTACACCACGCTCCCCCATTATTTTTGCCCTTTGTCCAATTGCTATATATTTAATTACCCCAATATACTTTCAGATACTACACGGGCTCGCTCCTGACGAGTGGCATGGAAGCCACGAAACGCGTTGAGCCACTATTCGCCGTGTTTAACTGTTTATCCAGTTTTTATCAAATATACCATACTTAAACCCTCCCCCACAGGTCTAGCGAGGCCTTAGGTCCAGCAGGCATTACTGGTTCTTAATTTCAATTTACCTAACCCTGATTGTGATGTACTAGGGAATTTGTCCTAGGTGGTATCTTGAGTCACCATTACCTAACCTTTTATCTTTGTTACCTATTTATCAATTGTACGAACATTACCATGTATGTTATATTATACTTCTTTATGCATTGATTGTTTTACACTGTATGCATTTTACGATTGCAACGTGTACGCTCTGGTATTATGTCAATAAATTCCTCTATGTTCATCTTATTATCTTCTTGCTGGTACATGCTTCATATAAAGTCCCACCCTCCCCTCAAACAATCCCCCTTGCGCGTGTTATAGATTGGGATGGAAATGCATGACCTTACCAGGTCATGGTTTCATTCAAAGTCCCTAGGGATGGAAATGGGTGACCTTACCAGGCCATGATTTCCTTAAAGTCCCTAATACAAAACCTCTCCTCCTTCTTGTATAAGTTCAGGGAGCTGGCACCGGGTGCACAAAAGGAAGGAGTTCCTTGCCCGGACTGGATTTGGGAGCTGCCCTTGGAGTCACCGCGGGATGGATTCGGCAATCTAAGTGAGTCCACTTGGTCAGCCTACGCGAAGGTATGGAAAGAATGGTCAGGGTTGGTACAGGAGACGGGGGCTGCGAAAATGGGGTCTGACATGCGGATACTGGTATTGTATTTTGTAGCTAGGAACATGGAATATGGGTTTACGGTCTCTTCCATCGATAAGAAATTGGCGGGCTTATCGTTTTTTTTCAAATTAATGGGAAGGGAGGACTGGACAAAAGATTTTTGGGTGAAGCAGGCCATAAAGGGTTATCTAAAACAGCATAAGAGGAAGGATGTGAGGCGGCCTGTCACTTTTGCGAACCTGGGGTCCGTATGTGCGATGTTAGGTTCAGTATGTACATCGCGGTATGAAGCGTTGCTGTTTACAGTGGCGTTCTCGCTAGCATTTTTTGGGGCTTTTCGGATAGGGAAGTTGGTCAGCCCATCGAAGTGTTTGGCTGGGGGCCTGTTGGAGCAAGATGTGCGGGTGGAGGTCGATAGAGTGTGTTTGCAGCTGCGCAGGTCAAAAACTGATCAGCAGGGTAAGGGTGTGGATGTGTTGCTGTTCGCATTACCTGGGTCTAGGGTGTGCCCTGTTGAGGCAGTGCGTGAATTTCAGAAGGTTAGAACAGATGGGGCAGGGCTGTTCCTGAGGCATGAGGATGGGTACTACTTGTCAAAGTTTCAGTTCATATCAATTTTTAGGAAATGTCTTAAAGCAGCTGGGTTGGACGGGGCAGAGTACGCTTCACACTCATTCCGCATAGGGGCAGCTACAGAAGCTGCCAGATGTGGGTTGGATGAGGCGGCTGTGCACAGGATTGGAAGATGGGAATCGAGGAGATTGCGGTCTTATATTAGGCCTCATTTGGCCGTGGAATAGATATAAAAAAATAAAAACTATCTTGGATGTTTACAGGAAAAGGGTGCAGACGGGATTCGCGTGTTGTGATATGGTTGTGTTAAGTTGGCAGGTGTGTTGCTACCTTTATATTATTTGTTTGTCGTTTCAGATGGAGGTTCAGTACGCCTTGTCTGGATCATAGGGCACTCTTATGTGTGTTGGGGGGCCAGGAGAGGAGACGTAAGACCGGATGGCAGGCAATTGGGTATTTCCAGGAGGGAGGCTTATCTGAGATGGTTGGGGATACCCGGGATGAGGTGGGGTAGAGTGATGGTGGAGGTGGAGAGGTAGGTAAGGCTGGATAGACCACCTGACGTGTTAGTGATACATGCGGATGATCGCTAATATTAAATCCGATTTCATGCACTTGCGCACTAAATTCCTGGGTACCCTTTTGCTGTGGTCTGACATCGTGGCTCAAATGACATGGTGTTGGGCTAGATCTGTGGTGAGCATCAATAAGACTCGTATCCGGATCAACAAAGTAGTGGGTAGGTTCATGGCACAGAATGGAGGTATTGTGATTAGGCACAGAGAGCTTCAGAAAAATGTGGGGCTCTACTTGAGGAATGATGGAGTTCATCTCTCTGACGTGGGGATTGATTTATGGTCTATGGGCTTACAGGAAGGGATAGAACGGGCCCTGAGGGTGTGGAGGTGCCCTCAAGGGTAAGGTTGTCACCCTTTCGGGCTGTGGCGGTGTTTTTCTGGTGTGGGAAGGGGTTGTCTCCGAGCGGTCACAGCTGGAGGCCTATCAGTTTGGAAAAGGTCCCACAGTGCGTTGGTGTGGTATGTGGTTATACGTGGTTAAAAGGTGGGTCACCGTCAGAGACCATCAGACTGGGGTTAACAGGTTATGTTATTGTTTATTATATTTATATATATGTATATATATATATATAAATACCATAAATTACCGCGCTACTCACTATAGTAAATTATAAAAAAGCTGCAGTCATTAATGTGAGGCGTGCACATACTAAACAGAAATATTCAAAAAAGACCGCGCTAAAGGTAATACCATGTGATATGACTAATGAAAACATATACAATTGTTTAAAATGAATTAATACAAAATTATTATTTGTGAATAAAAAACACCAAAGCTCTATAGTAAAAGTGACTGAAAAATATAAGTCCCAAATGAAGATAGCAGAAGTCCCAAATGAAGGTAGGAAAAGTGACTGGCGTCACTAAAACACACAGTTCATGAGGTCAAAACAAATGCAAAGAGTGATCTTGGACATGTAACGCAGTCCTTGGAGCCAAGGTAGGTGTATACAATGTGCATAGACGTGAAACACCCAGTGACAAATCCTCCACCTAATAAGATGTCCGCTTACCAGAGGTAAGCTGTAAAACAGCTTAGTAATGATCTCTGTACGGGGAAGATCAGCTCCTCAGGTCTCCAATGGGGAAGAGGGTGGGCAGGATCTAGCGATGTATTGAGCTCAATCCACACAGTAGGAGCACCCAAAAGGACAAAACAGATTCTCCATAGTGTAAAACTGTATTGCAATTTATTAAGGTATAAAACTGGTCACACTTACATTTAAAATCACGATATGAAAGCACATAGGTTAGGAACAGCCGGCCGGCTTGCATGCACCCGTTCAGGCGAAAAACTATGACGTCAGCGCGTCAACCTTCCGACGTACGTTTCGTCCTATTGGACGTCGTCATGGGAACGGGCGACGCACTGACTCATCGCTATATATAGACCAGAAACGAAAACCAAACCTCGCTTTGAAGCTCAGATGGCGTCACCACATCATCCTGTACGGAAAACGGAAGTGTGTGACCTATAGTTTTTTCGATGGGCAGACGGCAATTCCGCCCATACACTGAAACCATTCGAGAGCTGGCAAAACTCAATTAATAAATGGTCACATCAATTGCGATCGAGACCAAGGTAACTAATATTAATATTGGAGTATTACCCAATGATGGTATGAAAAGATGAAAAGCAAAAACAAACAAAACAGATGTATATGTAAAACTCTCCTCCATTTAAGAGAAGGACAAATAGGGATTGTACTGAGAATGTTCAAACCACATTACGGACCTGATTGTAATAGGTGGAAAAAATAAGGGATATTGATATAACGGCCTCCACTAGAGATTCAAAGCGAGTGAACAAAATATATAACACATAAATATCAGCTAATTCTGGAACCATAACTATATATCGGATATGATATGGTTAAACCACACTACCTAATAATAAAAAATAAAAATTATTAAAATTGGAATTGAATGACAAAAAAAATTAAATAACTAGAGTTATATAACAAGAAGATAACATGGAACAACTAATTACATTAGTCATGAATTGTCCAGAAATGCGTTGAGATCTACATCCACATTGAGTCCGAAGGGGGTGTAGCATTTCAATCTATGTATCCATGTCATCTCTAGCCTAGAGATCCCACGTATAATAGACCCCCCTCTCCAATGTGGAGTGTATCTATCGATACCTAGAAAAATGGTTTTCTTAGGGTCTCTATTGTGTGCCTCAAGGTAGTGTCTGGAGACAGGATGTTTCGGGAAACCGGTAAGAATGTTGGTGATATGCTCGTTGAGTCTTACAGATAGGGGGCGTTTCGTCCTCCCCACGTATTGTAATCCACAAGGACATTGAAGAAGGTACACCACCCGTTCTGTGGAGCAAGTAATAAATGATCTGATTTCAAACTCTGTAGAAGTACTGGTGGAAATAAATTTATGAGTTCTTCTATGAGCGCATCCACTAAGGTTACACACCCTACATTTTCTGCACTGATAGAATCCTATCATATATTCAAAAAATCCCCTCTTGATAGGAGGATAGGAAGATCCCAATGTGGGCCACCATGATGGAAGAACACGGGGATTTCAAAATTCAGGGTATATGAATCCTAGAAGGGATCACTCAGAGTATAACATCAGTACATATAATCAATTCTACCCCCTTAGGGACCTGGATGGTCCTCCCACCAGTTCTACCATCATGGAAGAACATAAAAGTATAGCCACACATTCCTATCCTAACTCGATAGGACCCATGGATGATGGCAACAGACCGGGCCCCTCTAATCTGAGTTTCCAACAGTGGGGTTTTCACCGGGCAAATCAGGGCATCAAAAGGCCTGCAGACCAAAGAGAGGATCTAGAGGGGGGAGGCGAGTGCGATCAAAAAAAGAAAAAATCGTAACCAGCAATGGTATATTCAATTTGAGCTCAGTCTCCTTAAGTGACTCAGAGAAATCTTTACTTAATAAGGGACTTAAATTTGCACCCCCTCGAGGCCTTGATAAGTTTCAGACTTATATCGATGTACATAAATTTATACGTAAGGTCAATATTAAGAGATACCTGACCTCCAATCCTATTACACACAATGAGATTAGTCATAACGGATATCGCCATTCTGGGCTATCTAATGCCTCTCTCTTCAACCCTCCAGGAGCTATGCCCCCCTCCCTTAAGGTTTTTAAAGACTTAGTTCTTAAGGATTTGGAACAACTACCTACCAAAAAAGTCTACTTTGATAGAGATCTCAAGATGGGGCTGGACTCTCTATGTTTGAATAAAAACTTAGTTATCAGGCCAGCTGATAAAGGGGGGGGCATTATTGTATTAGATAGAAAGGATTATCTTGCAGAGATGTCCAAAATATTGGGTGACCGTGAAACTTACACCCCCCTTAGATCGGACCCTAAGGCCCAATATAAAAAAGAATTGGAGGTGCTGATTAAATTTGGGTTTGACCAGGGTATTCTAAATAGTAAGGAGAAATCCTATTTAGTTCCCAAAGCCCCACGTACCCCGGTTCTTTATTATTTACCCAAAATTCACAAACATCCTACCTGCCCCCCGGGACGTCCCATCGTTAGTGGAATTGATTCCATATCGTCCCGGGTGGGCAGGTATATAGATTTTTATTTACAACCATTGGTTACAAGGATGCCGTCTTATTTGAAGGATACTCGCCATGTGATCAATAAACTCTCAGATTATACCCCGGGTTCATCTTGGTGGCTAGTGACAGCTGATGTCGCCTCATTATACACAGTGATACCACACAACTTGGGGTTATTTGCGGTTGAGTATTACCTTAGACGTGACTCATCTTTGTTTGACGAACAAATATGTTTTATTATGCAGCTACTTCATTTTGTGGCCACTAGGAATTATTTTTGGTTTGGAGGCCAGTTCTATAGACAGGATAGAGGTGTCGCTATGGGGGCTAAATATGCCCCCAGCCTTGCGAACCTCTTCATGGCCCTGTGGGAGGAGGATGTCATCTATGCCCAACAAAAACCTCAGGTGGTGTTGTGGGCTAGGTATATAGATGACATCCTCCTCCTATGGAATGGTGACCGTGAAGACCTTGATATATACATGAGAGGGTTGAATGAAAATGATCGTGGTATTAGACTTTCATATGAGGCTAGCCAGTCAGAAATCAACTTTCTTGACCTTAAAATTGGCATCAAAGAGGGGCAGTTTACCACGGCTACTTTTTTCAAAAATACTGATAGGAATTCCTATATACCGACGGATAGTTGCCACCATGAGACATGGCTGAGGTCGGTACCAAAAAGTCAACTTATTCGCTTGAAACGTAATTGCTCTGATCAAGAGGAGTTTTTGGTTCAGGCGAATATTTTGATAGAACGCTTCTTGGAGAAGGGATACTCTGAGACTTCTCTAAAGAACACATTGGATGAAGTGATCACCATCGATAGGAGTAGTTTACTCAAAACTAAGACTTTTGATGGCGGTAGAACACCTTCAGTTCCCTTCATCACCACTTACTCCCTACAACACAGGCATATAGCTAAGTTGATAGGTAAGCACTGGCATGTTCTTAAGAACGATCCTATATTAGGTACCATCCTTCCAGTTAAACCACAGGTGGTATATAAGGGTGCCCCCTCGTTGAGAGGCAGAGTGGCCCCAAACATTCTTGACCCCCCTCCTATCAAGAGGGGATTTTTTGAATATATGATAGGATTCTATCAGTGCAGAAAATGTAGGGTGTGTAACCTTAGTGGATGCGCTCATAGAAGAACTCATAAATTTATTTCCACCAGTACTTCTACAGAGTTTGAAATCAGATCATTTATTACTTGCTCCACAGAACGGGTGGTGTACCTTCTTCAATGTCCTTGTGGATTACAATACGTGGGGAGGACGAAACGCCCCCTATCTGTAAGACTCAACGAGCATATCACCAACATTCTTACCGGTTTCCCGAAACATCCTGTCTCCAGACACTACCTTGAGGCACACAATAGAGACCCTAAGAAAACCATTTTTCTAGGTATCGATAGATACACTCCACATTGGAGAGGGGGGTCTATTATACGTGGGATCTCTAGGCTAGAGATGACATGGATACATAGATTGAAATGCTACACCCCCTTCGGACTCAATGTGGATGTAGATCTCAACGCATTTCTGGACAATTCATGACTAATGTAATTAGTTGTTCCATGTTATCTTCTTGTTATATAACTCTAGTTATTTAATTTTTTTTGTCATTCAATTCCAATTTTAATAATTTTTATTTTTTATTATTAGGTAGTGTGGTTTAACCATATCATATCCGATATATAGTTATGGTTCCAGAATTAGCTGATATTTATGTGTTATATATTTTGTTCACTCGCTTTGAATCTCTAGTGGAGGCCGTTATATCAATATCCCTTATTTTTTCCACCTATTACAATCAGGTCCGTAATGTGGTTTGAACATTCTCAGTACAATCCCTATTTGTCCTTCTCTTAAATGGAGGAGAGTTTTACATATACATCTGTTTTGTTTGTTTTTGCTTTTCATCTTTTCATACCATCATTGGGTAATACTCCAATATTAATATTAGTTACCTTGGTCTCGATCGCAATTGATGTGACCATTTATTAATTGAGTTTTGCCAGCTCTCGAATGGTTTCAGTGTATGGGCGGAATTGCCGTCTGCCCATCGAAAAAACTATAGGTCACACACTTCCGTTTTCCGTACAGGATGATGTGGTGACGCCATCTGAGCTTCAAAGCGAGGTTTGGTTTTCGTTTCTGGTCTATATATAGCGATGAGTCAGTGCGTCGCCCGTTCCCATGACGACGTCCAATAGGACGAAACGTACGTCGGAAGGTTGACGCGCTGACGTCATCGTTTTTCGCCTGAACGGGTGCATGCAAGCCGGCCGGCTGTTCCTAACCTATGTGCTTTCATATCGTGATTTTAAATGTAAGTGTGACCAGTTTTATACCTTAATAAATTGCAATACAGTTTTACACTATGGAGAATCTGTTTTGTCCTTTTGGGTGCTCCTACTGTGTGGATTGAGCTCAATACATCGCTAGATCCTGCCCACCCTCTTCCCCATTGGAGACCTGAGGAGCTGATCTTCCCCGTACAGAGATCATTACTAAGCTGTTTTACAGCTTACCTCTGGTAAGCGGACATCTTATTAGGTGGAGGATTTGTCACTGGGTGTTTCACGTCTATGCACATTGTATACACCTACCTTGGCTCCAAGGACTGCGTTACATGTCCAAGATCACTCTTTGCATTTGTTTTGACCTCATGAACTGTGTGTTTTAGTGACGCCAGTCACTTTTCCTACCTTCATTTGGGACTTCTGCTATCTTCATTTGGGACTTATATTTTTCAGTCACTTTTACTATAGAGCTTTGGTGTTTTTTATTCACAAATAATAATTTTGTATTAATTCATTTTAAACAATTGTATATGTTTTCATTAGTCATATCACATGGTATTACCTTTAGCGCGGTCTTTTTTGTATATATATATATATATATATATATATATATATATATATATATATATATATATATATTGGTTTGGAGTTATTTAGTTGGTTTGTTCTAATAAAATAGGCTGCTATGGCCATTTTACTCCATAAAATATAAGTGTGCTCTCATTATTTGAGGTGGGTAAGGTATGGGTTGGAGTATAAGTGGGTAACAGTGATAAGAATGAGGGGACATTTAGACTACACCGGTCATGGCTACAGACTCTTCTGGCCTGCCTTAGAATATCTTGCAAGCCTGGGTACCTGTTTAACCACTTCAGCCCCGGAAGATTTTACCCCCTTCCTGACCAGAGCACTTTTTACAATTTGGACCTGCGTTGCTTTAACTGACAATTGCACGGTCATGCAGTGCTCTACCCAAACAAAAATTTGCATCCTATTTTTCCCACAAATAGAGCTTTATTTTGGTTGTATTTGATCACCTCTGCGGGTTTTTCTTTTTTGCGCTATAAACAAAAAAAAAAAGAGCGACAATTTTGAAAAAAAAAAAATATATATATTTTTTACTTTTTGCTATAAATATCCCCAAAAATTAAAAACAAAATAACAATTTCTTCATCAGTTTAGGCCAAAATATATATTCTTCATATTTTTGGAAAAAAGAAAAAAAAAACTTAGTCGGAACAAACGATATGTCGCCTCTCCCCTGACAGAACAAAGATTTGTGTGTTTACATACACAAATTCCCGTGCTGGCTCTTGTGCACGTAATCGCGCATGGCCGGCAGCGATCGTGCCCGTCGCCATGCGCATCGGGTCCCCTGCAGTACAGCGAGCTTGCGCCCCCCTGGCGGCTCTTAAAAGGCAAGATGTACCCGTACGGGGTTTCGCACAGGAGAGCCATTCTGCAGCAGTATATGTACATGAGCCGGTCAGAAACTGGTTAAGAAACGATGAGGACATGTGCCAGACATGGCACATGTGTCAACTTTCCCTGTCAAAGGGCGGACAGAAGGTTAGTGCTATTATCACACACCACCATTCCTGGCTCAAACTTCTGTGGCGTGAACCACTTCTGGGCCTGCCCCTGCAAAGCTTAAAGAATTTCTGCTCCGGTGTGGCTCCTGTCCCCTAAACAGACCTGCTGAAGCACTGCATGGTATCTTTTAGCCTTACACATTGAATGGCCCCTTAGGGAGTACTGGTGGTTCAAAGGACAAATCAGCAGAGGAGGACATGGAGGAGGAGGAGAAGGAGGGGGTGGAACTGACAGATCTCATATCATCACCCCCAGCTGTATGGAGACATGGGGGCAAAACAAGCTCCAGCACTGAGCCCTGTCCTGCATCCTTCCTAGTTGCAAGCAGAGTTAACAAGTGTGCTGTGAATGAAATACATCATCCCTGACCATGTTTGCTTGACTACGTGTCGGCAGTATTGTGGACCTTGCTGCTGACTGCGTTGCCCAACGATGCCAAAACATTGCCTTCCACATCATCCCTGTCAGTGGAGGCTGTTGAGAAGTTATGAGATTTAGCAGGGGTAAACATGAAAGGTGAGAAGTGAAGAGGAGAAGAATTGTGTCCCTTGTGTGTGGCTTTCAGGTGCTCTTGCCAACGGGCTGAGTAGTGGGAGGTTAAATGCTTTGTCAAGCATGTAGTACCCAAATGGCTGGTGTTTTTACTACACTTGATCTGCTTGCAGCAGAGATTGCAAATTGCAACAGTGCGATCGGCTGCACATGTGCTAAAAAAAGGCCCACACGGCTGAGCTGCGAGAAGTAGTCCAGGAGATAACAGCTCCACAATCTGATGAAATAGGGTGGCTGCACTTTACTCTTCCGTGATGGCTTCCTCCGGAGGACATCCTGCCTCGTTGGGGTGGTTTCTCCCCTTCACTTTCCTCCTCTGCTCTATCCGGAACCCAAGTCACGTCAGTGACCCCATCATCATCACCCCCTCCATCCTCATCATCACTGGAGCCAACTTGGCAATACGCTGCGGCTGGGGCAACATGGCTGCCAATTTGTTGTTTATCAGTGTTCTCCCCTCTCTGTAGGCTCATGTTACTCCCTTCCTCTACCTCAGAACCAACATCAGAATCAAGTAATGTCTGTGCATCATCAAGAAGCAAGTGGCTGATACTGTGTTGAAATAAATCAGCTGACTCCTCCATGCATGATGGGCTGGGTTTATGGCATGAGTAGCTGTGATTCCGTGAACAAGGAGGCAGAATAAGCCGCTCTGGCAGCTGTGGTGGACTGCGCACTAGTGTAAGCTTGGGTTATAGAGAAAGAGGATGGTTTAGTAAGCCAGTGCACCACCTCTTCTGCATGTTGTGGCTGGATAACAGGGGCTAGTGGTGTATTGTGCGCTTTAAATTGAGGACTGACGTGTAGTGCATTGTGGGGCGCTCGGCTGGCGAACATCCAGCTGAGCGCCCCGCAAATTAGGATGTTCACTGAACGAGCGAGCAGGCGATGTTCGGGCCGAACTTTAGTTTGGCCCGAACTGTTTGCCCAACACTACTAGTGATAAACTGTCTCACCCTGCTTTGCACATGCTCAGATGCTTTATAGTTTTAGGCACTGCCAAATTTGTAGAGGCCGATCTGCTGCCTTAAAGTGGAATTAAACCCTGCTATTATTTACAGCCAAGGAAGATGCTTCTGTTTAATATGCAACTGCTATGGTGCTGCACAGGCGCAATGGTTGTGGACAGGTGTCTTTTATACTGATAACAAGTTCAAACAGGTGCCATTAATACAGGTAATGAGTGGAGGACAGAGGAGCCTCTTAAAGAATAAGATACAGGTCTGTGAGAGACAGAAATCGTGCTTGTTTGTAGGTGACCAAATACTTATTTTCCACCATAATTTGCAAATAAATTCTTTCAAAAATCAGACAATGTGATTGTCTGGATTTGTTTCCACATTTTGTCTCTCATAGTTGAGGTATACCTATGATGACAATTACAGGCCTCTCTCATCTTTTTAAGTGGGAGAACTTGCACAATTATTGGCTCACTAAATACTTTTTTGCCCCACTGTGTATATATATATATATATATATATATATATATATATATATATATATATATATATATATATATATATAATGTGCATAAACAATAACTAGGACGAGAGGGTCAAGCTGGGTTTACGCGGTCCGCATCTTCTTGTTTCCCGCATTCATGTCACATGTTTGCTATTTACAAGCAGGCCTGGTTCAGCAGCCATCTTGATTCAAAATGTTCATGTCTGTGGCTCAGATGTCTGTCATATTTTTCTCTAGGACGCTATCAAGGTGCATATGTTCCACCAGGTGCGTTTCAGTTCAGAGTGTGCAGTCACACACATGTGTGTCATGTGTTAGTTATTGCACGTGTTCGGGTTCACAAGTGTTCACTCATATTGTTGTACACAGGTTCCCTTGGTGACGGTCACAAGGGAGGCTGGGGTTGGGACTTCAGGTAGGGTGGTAAAGCATGGTGGGTTGCTTGGGGCTCATACTGGTTAGAGAGGTCAAGTCTCACAGGACACTAGGCTGCGTTAATTTCCACCTTCCTCAAATCGGTTCGATCACATCCCACCACGTCACGGTGGGGTGCACCGGCTAGGGGTTCCAGGTATCTCACGGGTCGGTGACCAGGTCAAGTGTCACGTCCTGTCTGACCCTCCTCTGTTCAGAGATCACGCACCATGGACACATGTCAATCATTCGATTTGGCGCTAGGATATTTCATTGCCTTCCTGAGTTCATTCAGCATGCGTCAAATCATATGTTAGGTTCAGTACGTTTGTCCTTTGTTATTGTTGTTCCTGCTTAACAAACAAGGGCCTCGAAGTACCTTTTCATCCAAGCTGTCAGTCCATCTCCGGATTGAGATGTTTAGTTTTTAATTAATTTGTGCAGTGGCAAGTCTCCTCATCCGCTTTATACACATTCATGTCACGATCAGGCATTACGTCTTCTCAACACTCGTTCAGTTGCCTGACACGTCTTCAGGTCATTTGTAGGTTTATGTCACGTAAAGTTGTCCGCTATGCGTTTGGATTACTGTGTTTGGATTACTCGATGTGGTTGCAGGGGTCTGACATGTTTTTCAGTCCCACTTATACGTTGTTTTCCAGGGTGGGCATCGATCGTCAGGCACGGACCTTGTACATTGAAGAGAAGTATTCTCGGTCGAAGGTAAGTCTTGCATTGTTCACTCCATGGTGTTTTGCCTGCCTGTTTCAGGTCACATTCCCCACTGCAGTATTTACCTATCACGGTTTAGGTCACAGCAGGTTGAGACAATTGTTTTAATTGGCTTGTGTGGTGGCAAGTCTCCTCACCCATTTCTCAATCAACTTATGTTAGGCCATTTTCATTCGTTATGGTTCTTTACACTACTAGTCACGTTGAACCTGACACGTTTTCAGGTTACGGTAGACCTAAGTGAACGTTTTTAATTTGCCTGTTGGACCGCAGGTTACTCGGTCTCTAGTTTGGTATGATGTATGTTTTCTTAGGCTCACAGGGGATGGTTTTTCTAAGAAATAGGAGATAGTTGGAGGGGTCAAAGAGGGTGGTGAGGGTCGGATGGGACAGTTGGTATGTGATGTGTGCTTATGATTTATTTTTGGTTGTTTAGGTCATGTCTCAAGCAGCGGACATTGATGACTTTACTTCCATTCCTCCTACCCCAGCTAGGGATTCAGAACATGATGGCACGCCTTCTCTGAGGTCCTGGACCATCCCGAGACTGATGTTACGCCGTAGGGGTATTTCATACCCGGCACCAGCCCGCAAGGCGGAACAGTTTAGACTTTTATTTTCCAGCACTTCAGTTTCCAGTCCTGAGCAGGTCACCCTGCGCTCGGCCGCGTCGTCTCACGCAGATTCACTCCACCATAAACTCTGGCAAACTAATTTCAGGAGTTACAGGCCAGGGTGGAGGTGGTGGAGTCGTCCGAGTCCGGCCCCGTTGGATCTTGGGGTTTTTGGGATTTCAGCAAATTCTGGAGTTCCCGTGGTGTCAAGCCCCATGTCAATATCTTCAAGGATATAAGCGCTGGTGTCCTCTCTGTTACCCCGCCTCATTTTATCCTCGGGAGTTTCAGAAAAGACATTTCAGAAGGCAAGGCTGTTAATTTGGCTTCGTTGTTGATTGCCGCCCATGATGTGGCCGACAATAAGTCTTATGCCTGTGGGGACGTGTCAGTGATTGTTAAAACCAGGGACCACAGGCTGAACTGTAATCTTTCTATTCCAGAGTTTGTCTTAGCGTTCAGCATGTTTAGAGACATCATATGCTTAGTGAGTCCCCATCGAAGGGAGGAGCTGGACCATTATCTTTATTAGGTGGTAGAGTTGAGACACAAGTTTGGGGGCACGGCATTCTATTATTACCATTGGTCGTTTTCCTGCCAAGGCCGCTGCCATGTTTGCCCAACATAAGGTAGTCACAGTTTGGAGTAGGGTGGATACTGAGCTGTTTTGCAGACATTTTGGGGGTTGAGGTCACCAGTGTGTGCAACGTGCCAGTCATCCTCGCACACGGCTTACTGGTGCCCCAATACCGAATATCCTGTTCTTCCGAGCACGTCCAAGGGTTTCCCCAGTGCAATACCAGCTCCGGGTCAGACGGCTTGTTTTGATAAATTGGGTCGACCTATTCGGTATCTGGGGAAATCGCAGATTTGCAACAATTTCAATCACGTGGTGTGTAATTACAGTCAGTGCCGCCTTTTGCATATATGCGCCAGCTGTTTCAGGGGCCACCCAAAGTCGGCTTGTTCCCTCAGACAGGGAAAAAGCAGCTGACTAAGCCGCATCAACGTGGCATATTTGCAGGCTTGTTTGACCTCTCACCCTTCTTCTAGTTTGTGTCTGTTTCTGGTAGAGGGGTTCACGAGGGGTTTCCACACGGGGTTTATCACCTTACCATCAGACACATTTGAAAGTCCTAATTTAAGATCATCAGAAGCAGATACGGAGGCAGTAGACGCACTGCTCCAGTTGGAACTGGACAAAGGTTTTGTCATTGGGCCATACAAACTACGTTTAATTAATGATTTGTCCGCCCTCATTGCTCCAAGGTGCCTAGTTTAAATTCCCTTATTCCGTCGGAACAGTTTTAATTAATATATGCATCCATGGATCAGGCAATCCAGCAAATTATTAGGGTGGGGGTGGGCGCTTGGTTGTCCAAGGCAGACATAGAGGATGCGTTTAAACTCCTTCCGATCATACCATCACTCTGGCAGTGGCACAGGATGAAGTGGAGGGGGCTGTATTATTTTGCCACCAAACTCACCTTTGGTTCTAAAAGCAGCCCCGGTTGTTGGATACCTTTGCGCAGGCGTTCAGTTGGATCCTTACTCATGTGGAGGGTTGTCACAAAGTCATTCACTATTTGGATGATTTCCTCCTTATAGAGAGTCCCAAGCAGGCCCCTGCAGATCTACTAAAGTTACGGTCAGTTTTTGCAGCGCTCAACGTCCCGTTGGCAGTCAACAAGATAGAAGGCCCGGTAAGGGCACTTACCTTTTTGGGGATCACTCTGGACACACAGGCCATGCAGGCCAGTTTGCCTACGGATAAGCTGGTTAGAATCAGAGATAGTATTCATACTTTTACCATCTCTCAGGCTTGTTCCAGAGTGGAGTTGCAATCTTTGTTGGGCATGTTGAACTTCGCCATGAGGACCATTCCTCAGGGTAGGTCTTTTATTTAAAGGTTATTGGCTTTGTTACCACCAGCCCCTGACTCAGACTCTCAGGTCAAGTTGGATGCTGCAGCTTTAGCTGACCTATGCATGTGAGACAAGTTCCTCCAGCGTTGGAATGGGATTCAAAATGGAAAGCAATCAGCGCGAAAATTGACAAATGAATAGACTATGCAGGCTGAACACTACAGGATTCACCAACCCAAAGTATATAAAAATATAAAAAACAAGTGCAGCGCAATAAAAATGAACACATAAAGAAATAATGATAGGATATCTATAAATGATTGTGGAAATAAAAGTCCTTAATAACTCATAGATGGAATACAATCCCACTGTTGATCGAAAAAGGACAGATGATTTCTTCACAGATACTCTTGCAAATTAAATCTGTAGGAAATTGCGCTTACCAGAAGTGATGGACCTCTAGATTATAGGAGGTCATGCGAGCCTGATAAACCGAAGATTCAGCAAAGCGGTCTGGATCCCTTGGATATTATCCTCATCCGCCAGTACACCCATGCAAGCTGGAGACCGTATACTTCATAAATCACAGCACTCTGAATTTCCTTTACAAGATCCTCAGTAAGGTGTATAAGAAAAAACATCGGTGGGATGCCCAAAAAATAAAAGAAAGGAGTCCTCTAAGTGCAGACTGTATGCTAATTTATTAAAGACCTCCAGGGCACAATGATAGTAAAAGAGCTAAAGCGCAATGTAAAAAAAGGCAGTGAAATTCAAAAAGCCGCGTCCGAACAGCTAAGAAGGTTGCGGGTGACGTCACAGGTGGAATGGGTTGGAATGGGATTGCCATGTTTTTCCCCGCGGGGTCCATATCCTCTCCTCAGGTTGTGACAGATGCAGCGGCAACTGTGGGTTATGCTGCCATTTTTGGCACCCACTGGCTTGCAGGGCCATGGCAGGGGAGGAGATCTTGGCCATCCCGGAGTCATAAGCATTGTTCGAGATCTATGCTATAGTGTCAGCAGCCCAGGTTTGGGATACGTTTTGGTCAAGGCATACTGTTGTTTTCTCAATGGAAAACCAAGTTGCCGTTCAGATTATCAACAAGGGCAGATCCAGGTCTTTGATCATCATGTCCTTTGTACGAAGGATGATTTGGCTATCTCTACAGTTTCATTTTCATATGCATTGTAAGTTTATCAGTGGGGCAGAGAATGTAGCAGCAGATGCTCTGTCACGGCTTAATTACCCGTTGTTTTTCCAACAAATCCCAGAAGCGGTGCCTATGCCACACCAGTCCTCGATACTGATGATGGATTAGCGTCCCATTGGGTTAACGCAGCAGCATTGATTGATAAGTCTCTATCGGTCAACACCAGGAAGGCTTATGTCTCAGCCTGGAAGGCCTTCCAGGTTTTCCAGTCCCATTATCCTTGTCTCAATGGTCTTGACATTCGTTATCTGCTGTCTTTTGTCGCTTTTTGCCACTCACAACTAAAGCTGTCATATGGCACGATTAAGACATATCTGGCAGGGCTTCAGCATTTTTTGGCCTTACAGGACCCAAATAGACCGTCCTTTTTTACAGCCCATTCCGTCAAGGCCATTCTGAGGGGGATTAGGAGGAGTAGTCCTCCTTCTTCTGTAAGCAGACTCCCTATATCCGGGCATGTCTTCCGAGGCATGTCTGATTTTCTGACCAGATTGCCTTTCTAGAGGCTACTTAGCATGGTCCTCAAGGTAGCCATATATTTGGCTTTCTATGGGTTCCTCAGGCCGGATGAGTTCACTCGTACCGGCTTGAATTTCCGGGTGCTCACAATCACAATAAACCAGTTGGTTAGACGTACAGATCATTTCAGTTTACAGTTTTGGTTACGTGCAAGACACAGCAGTTTGGGGCGTCAGGACACGGACGTCAGGTTCTTCAAGACGGGTGGTGCCTGGTGCCCCAATCTAATTTTGGATCAGCTCACTGCACTGGTTATAGACAGACCCAGGGATAGTCCCTTGCTACTTTTCCCGCAGGCTCCCCTCTCGGCGGCACAATTTACCATGCATTGCCGCATATCGTTGACCAACCTAGGCTTAAACCCTGCAGTTTTTTCTGGTCGTTCCTTCGGAATAGGGGCGGCTTCCGCAGCTTCTCGTCAGGGAATCCTGGCTCACATCATCAAGAAGTTGGGTGGATGGAACTCAACATGTTTCTCCAGATATGTTCCTGATCTACATGTTGAGATGTCTCAGGCTTTCAGGCATTTAGCTGACTGATGTTATGCTTACTTCAAATCTGTTTGCTAATTTATCCTACTGTCTTTATTTTTGCCCCCTTTAGGTGTACTGACCATGTGATTTTTGGCACACTCCAGGTCACTTCTCATGTTTACCTTTATCATGTTTCTCACTCAATCTTTCATAAAGACTCCAAGTACAAATGGGAAGGCTGGCTGCAGGTTAGCCTGGATTTCTAGGAGGAATCAGGCTGTACTTAAACCCGCCCTCCTCCTCCTTTCTCCTGTCGGCCCCCCTTCTCGTATCCCACCCACCCGATCCCCTTTATTCTTATCTTTTTCTTTTCATTTCATGTTAATTTTCATATTTGAGTGTGCCCCCTTTAGGCGTACTGACCACATAACTTTTGGGACACTGCAGGTCACTTCTCATGTTTACCTTTATCATGTTTCTCACTCGATCCTTAATAAAGACTCCAAGTACAAATATTATAGTGGAATGTATATTCCCTGCTAAAGAACATTATTTTTTATCAAGTATTGCTTGGTATTGGTATTGGTAAAGTTCCGCTTTAAGTAGGACTCTTGGTATTTTCTTTTAAATGCATCTTTCTTTTTGTTGGCAGTCTTAGAAGAGTCTTCTGCTGTTTCATTGTTGGGTCTTTCCCCCTTTTCCTAGAAGCTCTCCAGCTACATTTGTTATTTCTTACTCATTTTGGCTATGGTTAGCAAAGCCTGCCACCAGATGCAGCTTTTCACTATTCTGCCACCAGATGCGGCTTGTCACTATTCTGCCATCAGATGCATCTTGTCACTATTCTGCAACTAGATGCAGCTTGACACTTTTGCAGCCCGCCACCAGATGCAGTTTGTTACTAACCTGCCACCAGATGTAGCTTGTCACTGTTGCAGCCTGCCACCAAATGCAGCTTATCACTATCCTGCCACCAGTTGCAGCTTGTCACTAGCCTGTCACAAGATGCAGCCTGCCACCACAACCACCAGATGCAGATTCTCACTGTAGAATGTCACCACAGCCACCAGATGCATCTTGTCACTGTAGCCTGCCACCACAGCACCAGATGTAAAAATATTGTGTGGAAATTTACTTCCACTTTAAGGCCAACAGGTAATTGTGTGGTTTTCTGATTACAGTTAAAGACTTACAAATTGCAGCCTCCCCCAAGCGCTACGGAATCCAGCATTCAGTAGTGGGAAGACCAGCACATGCTCAGTTGGTATTACACAGTAAACACCGCTGTTGGGTCCGCCTTTTCACATCTCATAGGACAGAATCCTGCAATTGCAAGGTTTCATCCTAAGAGATGCGAGAAGGTGGACTCAACAGCGTTGATGAGGTGCGGGCAGTGAGAGGCGATGATGTCATCTCGCTGCTTGCCAACTGCACCAGTCTGCGGCCCGGCAGCTGAGGACCCCTGCATTAAAGGACACAGGTCCCGTGTTTCTGTGTGCTACTTCCTTAAAACTAGGGCATGACAGTTGGTGAAGCGTTATACAAGAGCTGACTTAACATTTTTGTTTACCAGTGTCCAAATCGCCTAAAGGTGGCAGTATAACCCAGATGGCCAAGGATTACTACTTTCCTGAGTCCGTCAATGGTTTTCAAGGAAAATATTTTACAGTAATTACGCAAGTCTTTTTTATTAAAATAATAAATCTCGGCGCATGCGCGGCAGCCTGAGGTGACGGTTATGCTACCTTAGAGCTCCGCTCCTCGGGAGATAACACCAGAGAACTACAGGTCCCAGAGGCT
This sequence comes from Lithobates clamitans, assembly GCA_037952925.1. Taxonomy (NCBI): domain Eukaryota; kingdom Metazoa; phylum Chordata; class Amphibia; order Anura; family Ranidae; genus Lithobates; species Lithobates clamitans. The sequence goes on from JBBGZY010001904.1 coordinate 2,465,287, forward strand.
CTGCAAACTGCTCAAAACAGTAGAAAACTCTACCCAGCACTATCAGCTACATAAATAATGGTCCTGAAAGGACCTAAATCAAAACTTAAATCCGGAAAACTGAAGGAAACGGCACACAGACTGGCAGCTGGAATGGCGGCGGCATCCTCTCCCTCACAGCGCAGCAGTACACATATTAAAAAATCTCTGCCTCATAGCCAGAAGACACAAACTGCTAATGGTGAGTCTGAGCCGGAATATGACAATTGTGACTTACAAACAACTACACAACCTGACATATTCAAAAAATTTGAATATTTGCTTCAGAAAGCCCTCAAGTAAACTTCAGATCTCATAACAGATAAATTAACTAAAGAGATAAGAGAGCTAGGTCAGAGAACAGCTGATTTAGAACTGAGGGTTGATGAAATTGATACTTTTACACAGAACTATACGTCTGAGTTGATGATACTTAAAGAGGAAAACCTTACACTACAGGCACGTTTAGAAGACCAAGAGAATAGGGATCGCAGATCGAACCTGCAAATCAGGGGAATGCCTGAATCTGTTTTAGACCTGCAGGCTACTGTCACGGCCCTCTTTCAGGAATTACTACCTGGTACCCCTATTGACAGACTTGAAATGGATAGAGTGCATAGGGCTCTAGCCCCACGTAAAATTAATGGTCCCCCGAGAGATATAATAGCCAAAATGCACTATTGCAGAACCAAAGAACAGATACTAGCAGCTGCCAGAGGCAGGGAATCTCTCAGCTTTCAAGGCTATACATACCAACTTTTCACAGATTTATCCCCACTTACGGTCGCAAAGAGACGTGCACTAAAACCACAACTGCAGATACTTCAGCAAAATCAAATCACCTATCACTGGGGATTTTCTTTTTGTCTCAGATTTTCACATCTGGAAACTAAATATGTCTGTCGCTCTTCAGAGGACTTGCAGTTGGCCCTCATTGAAATGGCTTTGCTGAAGCAGTCTTATCCAGGAAACAGTCTCACAGACGCCCAGCCTCTCGTTTCACACAGCATAAGGACCCAATATCCAGCTCTTCCACATCATCCCAACAAAACCTTAATAAGCAAGGACGATATAAACATTCACCGCCGAACAACGAGGATTCAGTGGACTGATAATCTAGTTCCAATAAATTATTCTCTCTCTTTACATTTTCCAGCACTGTATGCTGGCTAAGTTAATTAATCTGCCATATTCATGACTGAAATGAGCTTTGGCTACATGATACTGTATAAGTATAAAAAATATTTTTTTTATCTCATTTTTTGAACTTTACCTCCATTTTTTTTTTTATATATTTAAAAAAAAAATAATTTTAATGTCATTTTCCATGATAGCAATGGAATAGTTCCTGTGGTTCTCCGATGTTAATTATCCCTAAGGAATTTCTTGCTGCCCCTCATACCACTTGAGCACTCCCACCATTGTTATGGGTGTCCTTGTTAGTGGTCCCGGATCCTCTCAGGGAGATCTTAATACTCTCCTGAGATGTTCCCACACCCAATTATTTAGCCTCTACATACTGCTAAATTATCTTCATATTGGGTTCGATCGAATTTCTTTGGTTTTATTCTCTTGTCTTATTGCTCCTTTATTTAACCCTTACTTCTCCCTTCTAACTCTCGGATTGGTGTTCCTGGCTCTCGGTGAGTACTTTACTTGTCATGATATAATATTCCCACTTGTTGGTTTATGGCTCCTATAAATATCTTGTCATTAAATGTACAAGGGTTTAATACTCCACATAAGCGAACCAAGGCACTTCACTCTTTTGCAATGAAGAAAGCTAATATCATATGTTTGCAGGAAACTAATTTCACTGATAAATTTTACCCCAAATTTCTTTCTTCATCATATCCACAATTCTTTACTGCTTCTGCTACGGTTAAACAGCGCGGAACCCTCATTGGTTTTCACTGTTCCACTCCGTTTAACCTTGTATCACAATTAACGGACCCCGAAGGACGATATGTACTCCTAACAGGATATATTTCAGATAATCCTATTACGATTGTGTCTTACTATGCCCCCAATAAACGCCCAACAGCTTTTTTATTGCACCTTTTTTAACTTATAGATGTATATAAGTTTGGTACCGTTGTTATCTGTGGAGATTCCAATGCTACTATTTTCCCGTTCTTGGATAAATCTCCTTCTGGACCTACTATAAGCTCAATAAACCTAACTTTTCAGCATCTTCTTACCACGCATGGTCTGGTAGATACTTGGCGAGAAATGAACCCTATCAGTAGACGCTTTACTCACTACTCCTATCCACATAACTCCTTTTCATGAATAGATCATATTCTTATTCCGTCAACTATGCTACCAGAAATCATATCAGCCAAAATCATTCCTCTTCCTTGGACAGATCATTGTGCAGTATTCACTACTATTGCTTCCACAGTCCCTAGATCTCATGACACCATCTGGTGTATAAACGACTCAATACTGACTCATCCTTCTCATCGTATTGATATTGAAAAAGCAATCTCTGATTATCTAATATCTAATGATACAGGTAATGTCTCTGCTATTACATCATGGGAGGCACACAAAGTAGTCATTAGGGGTAGATTAATACAACAAGCAGCTGCCCTTAAAAGAGAACGCAAACTTTTGTTTGCAAAACTTGAATCTACCTTTAATGACTGCCACCAGACTTTTCAAACCTCCCCGACTCCCACTAATAATTCTAAATTAGAAAAAGCCCATCTTGACCTGGATCTTTTTTTAACCGATTCTGCAGATAAGGTTATACGTAAACGACAATATATTCAATATCGTAAAGCAAATAAGCCAGATACACCTATGGCTAGAATTCTAAAGAATTCACAACTCATGCATAAGCCTATCAGATTGAAAGTATCCCGAGAAGCGTACACTAGTAACCCAGTGAAAATTCTTGAGATTTTTCACTCTAATCTATCTAAATTATATTCTTCTGCTCCGAATTTCGATATTACTAAAACAGATGCCCTATTTTCTAATATCACACTTCCTAATCTAGATCAACAACAGAGAGATCTTCTTGAAAGACCAATTACAGATACTGAAGTTCTTAATAGTATAAAGTCTTTAAAACTACGTAAGAGACCAGGCCCAGATGGATTCTCAGCAACATATTATAGACAATTTGCACATATTTTAATGCCAATCCTAACTAAAGCTTTCAATTCGATCCTTAAAGGTAATTCATTTAGAACAGAGACTCTTATGTCTATTATAGCAATGATCCCCAAACCACACTCGGACTCCACCTCCAGGAGTAACTATCGTCCCATATCCCTACTCAACCTTGATATAAAATTAATAGCTAAAATTCTAGCCACTAGATTGAATAATATAATTGGTCATCTAATTCATAAGGACCAAACAGGCTTTATGCCTAAACGCCAGGCAGGTGATAATATTAGGAGAACACTTTTGCTTATCCATGCGGCTAAAATTAGACGAATCCCAGCCTGCCTCGTATCCTTAGACATAAGGAAAGCATTCGACTCCGTTACCTGGCCTTATATGGAATATGTCCTCCAAAAATGGGGGTTTGGAAACAACTTTTTTACCTGGATTTCCTCTTTATATAATAATCCTAGAGCATATATCAAATATGCTGGTTATAAGTCAACAATGTTTGATATCAAAAGAGGCACTAGGCAGGGATGTCCTCTTTCCCCATTACTTTTTGCTCTGTTAATAGAACCCCTGCCACACCTTATTAGAACCAATCCTAACATTAAAGGCGTAGAATTAGGTGGTCACCATCATAAACTATGTCTTTTTGCGGATGACATTCTCATATTTTAGCCACATCCTCATATATCCACCCCTAACTTACTTAAAACACTAGATAATTTTGCCCATATCTCAGGACTTCACGTTAACCCAACAAAATCGAATGCATTAAATATGTCCTTATCTCAATCAGAACTTCAACAGGCACAAACTTTCTTACCCTTTAACTGGGTTTCAAAGCAACTTTCATACCTAGGAATAAATCTCACAATTTCCCTTAAAGACATATTTGTGGCTAATTACCTGCCCCTCTTAAAACAAATCTCTGACTTATTGAAACAATGGGCTCACCTTTCATTGTCATGGTTGGGAAGGATTAATGCGGTAAAAATGACAATACTGCCGAAACTCTTATACTTATTTAGGGTACTCCCTATATCTTTACCATCTTTTTTTCTTATACTCACTCAACGTAGAGTTATGTCCTTCATTTGGGGTACCACCAAACCTCGCATAACTAAATCCACGCTTTATCTCAGTAAATCAAATGGAGGTTTGGGACTACCTAAGTTTTCTTCTTACTACTACGCTGCACAGATGGCAATTATTCCCAAATATCATACTTATGTTGAAACTCCCTTATGGGTATCTATTGAAGCGGTGGAAAGTGACCCTATCTCAGTAGAAAATATGTTTTGGCTTTGTCCTGCGGATAGAGTACATCTTTCTAATCCTATCACAAATCAGACCCTAGCAATTCGGGATAAACAGAAATCTGCGCACAATCTTCAATCACCACATAATCCCTTGCTTTCATTCCTTAATAATCCAGCCTTCTATCCCGCTTGGAAATTTCCAAGATCATTCTCTGTATGGTCATCTAAGAACCTAATTCGCTTATACAATCTAGCCTCTGCTAAAGCCATTTATACCTTTCCTGTACTATGTGAGACCTTTGGATTACCTAAAACAGAAATATTCCGATATCTACAGATTAAAAATTTCTATGAACCATTACTAAGTACAGGCTCAACCCTCAATCAAATGACTCAATTTGAGCGGATTTGTATAAGTGACCCTCACATTAGAGGACTTATCTCAATATTATACAACCAACTTAATATGATTTCTAGCGAGTCTCTACCCCCATACGCTACTAAATGGGCACGGGATATAAATCGAGAGTTTGACAACCAAGATTGGTCTAATATATGGTTAGCCACCAAAACTTCCTCTACAAACTGTTTTGCTGTAGAAACAAATTATAAGGTTCTATCACGCTGGTACCTAGTACCAGTTAGAATAGCTAAATACGTCCCCACATACTCACCTAATTGCTTTAGAGGATGTGACACGTGAGGTACACATTTCCACATATGGTGGCAATGTCCTGTAGTTCAGGAATTCTGGAAGAATGTATTTTTTTATGGCTTCTAAAGCTTTGGAAATCATTATTCCTCCAGACCCTGCTACAGCTCTCCTAAACCTTAAGCCCTCTATACTCACACATACTCTATTTCAATTGTTCATTCAACTTAGTACTGCAGCAAAGCAAACGATTGCCAAGGCATGGAAGTCCCAAAATGTAATTCTTGCTGAAGCCAAACACAGAATGAACAGAGCACTTGTATATGCTAAGATGACAGCTATTGAAGAAAATTAATAAATTTCGCTAAATTTGGCAACCATGGGTTAAACACTACCTTCCCACCAATTTTGACCAATCTCTGTTGTTACCTCAATAGGTTGTAAACCATACTACTACTTAAATATGTACTATTTGTGTAAATCTATCGTGGGCCGGGACACCATTCCGAGAAAATCTTCTTTTTTTTTCTCTATCTTTCCCTCTTTCCCTTTTTTATTATTCTTTTATAAATGCTCTGGATACTTAGCCTGATTACTAGATTAATAAATCGTTTCTTCCATCTTTTATTTTCAGCATACATATAGTAAGCAAGGTTGTTTGATAACTCTAATATTTTTATTATATTGTAAAACGTCTTGAATGTATGCTATGTATCCATGTATTATATCCTTTTATTTTTATTTTTTTCTTTTGTGAAAACTCAATAAATATATATATATATATTTTTTTTTTCAGCATTCCATCTTTTATTGAAAATCTTAAATTTACATAAAAAAAAAATAAAATAAATATATTTAACAAGAAAATAATAAATCTCTCATTGGTAAACAGCTTGAAATATTAAATTCTTTGTTCTTTGCTCTTTGCTCAGTTTGAATTTTTAATAAAAAGCAAAACATCATCATGTAGGTGAAGAACAGGTGAACTTGAAGACATATGCAAAAAGGTGGGTGCTCATACTATACTGTTGTTATTAGTAAATATAAAGAAAACCGTACAGACTGTAATATGTATGATCAGCATAAGACACATTTTAGAAAAAATCTTCTTCCCTCTACACCTAAAAGGAAAGTTTGTTCCAGAATTGTTATGTGTTACTGAATGGCCATCCACCTAAATAAAAGATAAAATTAAAATTAAAAATAAAAAAAAACCTGCTCCCTTGAAGAGCAATGATGCCTGGTTGTTTTTTTTTTTAAGTGTCTCTACAAGGTAATTTATTTTATCTCCGTAGGTTTAATTAAATAGTGCCTAATTTAAACCTCAAGGACCATGAACTGCCAAGGCTTTAAGACATGTTTAATTAACATGTAATTAAGCAATTAGCTTTGCTTTTTTAATCACTGCACAATGCCTTATAAAATTACTGATCTACTTATTTAATGTAGATAAAAAGCTTTTTGAATCATATTATTTGAATGCTATGATGGCTAAAGATGGTTTGTTTTCGAGAAAATTTAAATAAGTTAACCTTTTTTTTTCTAAATTACAGCTCCCCTTTGTACCAGTATACCATTAATGTACCTCAGTTGCGGAAAAAAAAAAACTTTCTTTGATTTTTAGAACAAGACCTTACCTTAGCCCTCGCCGTACTTCTTAGATAGCTTCAGAGACTTCCTGGTATATAGATTTGGGATGGAGAAACCAGTAAGATACAACAAGAAGTTTATCAGCTGACCTTATTAGCACCCACATCCTGCACTGACCTCATGAAAACTCACACCCTTCACCCATCAACTATGTATGCACAGCATCCCTGGCATCTCTCCATGCGTGAATTTGCCTGGCTTGTCAATGCAGGCTGCCACAGCTGCTATGTCCACATGCTAAACTTTCTGGGCCCATGGGTTGGACACCCCAGATGTTGAATACAGTCATTGGATAGATGGTGTCTCCGCCTATTCCATCATTTTGGTAAATCTAAAGGAGATTGTACAGAGATTGTACAATCAGATTGTATAGTGCCAGCGTTTATACACCTAAAATTAACTAGTTGCACTTTCAGTGCCATTCATTTTAATGGCAGAGCAAACACACATTTTGCCACATGAAAAAATGGGTGACAAACACAGCAAATGCACAGGAAAAATCATGCAACTCACATGACGGCAAAATGTCCCATGAGCTACTTTACCATGTGTAGTGCAGCCCACTGAAATCAATGGGCTGCCCTATGTGTATAACAGGAAAAACAAGCCAAAAAACATGCGCTTTCATAGTACATAGTACATAGTACATAGTAGGTGAGGTTGAAAAAAGACACAAGTCCATCAAGTCCAACCTATGTGTGTGATTATGTGTCAGTATTACATTACATATCCCTGTATATTGCGGTCATTCAGGTGATTATCTAATAGTTTCTTGAAGCTATCAATGCTCCCCGCTGAGACCACCGCCTGTGGAAGGGAATTCCACATCCTTGCCGCTCTTACAGTAAAGAACCCTCTACGTAGTTTAAGGTTAAACCTCTTTTCTTCTAATTGTAATGAGTGGCCACGAGTCTTATTAAACTCTCTTCTGCGAAAAAGTTTTATCCCTATTGTGGGGTCACCAGTACAGTATTTGTAAATTGAAATCATATCCCCTCTCAAGCGTCTCTTCTCCAGAGAGAATAAGTTCAGTGCTCGCAACCTTTCCTCATAACTAAGATCCTCCAGACCCTTTATTAGCTTTGTTGCCCTTCTTTGTACTCGCTCCATTTCCAGTACGTCCCTCCTGAGGACTGGTGCCCAGAACTGGACAGCATACTCCAGGTGCGGCCGGACCAGAGTCTTGTAGAGCGGGAGAATTATCGTTTTATCTCTGCAGTTGATCCCCCTTTTAATGCATGCCAATATTCTGTTTGCTTTATTAGCAGCAGCTTGGCATTGCATGCCATTGCTGAGCCTATCATCCACTAGGACCCCCAGGTCCTTTTCCATCCTAGATTCCCCCAGAGGCTCTCCCCCCAGTGTATAGATTGCATTCATATTTTTGCCACCCAAATGCATTATTTTACATTTTTCTACATTGAACCTCATTTGCCATGTAGTCGCCCACCCCATTAATTTGTTCAGGTCTTTTTGCAAGATTTCCACATCCTGCGGAGAAGTTATTGCCCTGCTTAGCTTAGTATCGTCTGCAAAAACCGAGATTGAACTGTTTATCCCATCCTCCAGGTCAAATTAAATAGGATTGGTCCCAGCACAGAACCCTGGGGGACCCCACTACCCACCCCTGACCATTCTGAGTACTCCCCATTTATCACCACCCTCTGAACACGCCCTTGTAGCCAGTTTTCAATCCATGTACTCACCCTATGGTCCATGCCAACAGACCTTATTTTGTACAGTAAACGTTTATGGGGAACTGTGTCAAATGCTTTTGCAAAATCCAGGTACACCACGTCTACGGGCCTTCCTTTATCTAGATGGCAACTCACCTCCTCATAGAAGGTTAATAGATTGGTTTGGCAAGAACGATTCTTCATGAATCCATGCTGATTACTGCTAATGATATCATTCTTATTACTAAAATCTTGTATATAGTCCCTTATCATCCCCTCCAAGAGTTTACATACTATTGATGTTAGGCTAACTGGTCTGTAATTCCCAGGGATGTTTTTTGGGCCCTTTTTAAATATTGGTGCTACATTGGCTTTTCTCCAATCAGCTGGTACCATTCCAGTCAATAGACTGTCTGTAAAAATTAGGAACAACGGTCTGGCAATCACCTGACTGAGTTCCCTAAGTACCCTCGGATGCAAGCCATCTGGTCCCGGTGATTTATTAATGTTAAGTTTCTCAAGTCTAATTTTAATTCCGTCCTCTGTTAACCATGTAGGTGCTTCCTGTGTTGTGTCATGAGGATAAACACTGCAGTTTTGGTTACTGAAGCCCCCCGATTCACTCGTGAAGACTGAGGAGAAGAATAAATTCAATACCTCTGCCATCTCCCCATCCTTTGTAACCAGATGTCCTTCCTCATTCTTTATGGGGCCAATATGGTCTGTCCTCCCTTTTTTACTGTTTACATACTTAAAGAATTTCTTGGGATTTTTTTTGCTCTCCTCCGCTATGTGTCTTTCATGTTCTATCTTAGCCATCCTAATTGCACCCTTACATTTCTTATTGCATTCTTTATAAATTCTGAATGCTGTGGATGATCCCTCAACCTTGTATTTTTTGAAGGCCTTCTCCTTTGCTTTTATATGCATTTTTACATTGGAGTTAAGCCATCCAGGATGTTTGTTCGCTCTTTTAAATTTATTACCCAATGGGATACATTGGCTAATGCCCTTATTTAATATGCTCTTAAAGCAAACCCATCTCTCCTCTGTATTCTTTGTTCCTAATATTTTGTCCCAATTTATGCCTTTTAGCAAGGTTTGTAGTTTAGGGAAGTTGGCTCTTTTGAAATTCAGTGTCTTTGTGTTCCCTTCATGTCTCCTATTTGTGTGATTTATACTGAAACTAATTGACCTGTGATCGCTGTTACCTAAATTGCCCCGTATTTCCACATCTGTTATCAGGTCTGTATTGTTGGTAATCAGTAGATCTAGTAATGTTTTATTTCTAGTTGGTGCGTCTACCATCTGACCCATAAAATTGTCCTGCAAGACATTAAGGAACTGGCGAGCCTTAAATGAATGCGCGGTTCCCTCCGCCCAGTCTAAGTCTGGATAATTAAAATCCCCCATTATGATAACACTTCCCATCCTTGCTGCTAATCCAATTTGTGATAGGAGATCCGTCTCCACTTCCTCCCTCAGGTTAGGGGGCCTATAGCATACTCCCAGTATTATTTTCCCCTTAGCTTCATCCCTTTGGAGCTCTACCCATAAAGATTCCACCTCCTCCCTAGCCCCCTCAGTGATGTCATCTCTCACATTCACTTGTACATTATTCTTGATATATAGGCATACCCCTCCCCCTTTTTTACCCTCTCTATCCTTGCGGTATAGGGTATACCCTTGAATGTTTGCCAGCCAATCATGAGAGCTGTTGAACCAGGTCTCTGAAATTCCCACAAAATCCAAATCCTCCTCGTACAACAGTATCTCTAGTTCACCCATCTTGTCCGCCAGGCTCCTGGCATTGGTGAACATGCCACATAGTTTAGACCGGTCGCATATTGTCCTCGTATTGGGTGTTTCAAGATTGCAACTTGGACTTGCTACTATACTCACCTTGTGTTTTTGTGCTTTGGTTAACCTACCACTAATGCCTCCAATACTACCCTCTGGAATATCTTCCGCGCTGGCTATCACTGTCTCTGGACCCTCCCCCCCTTCGCCTAGTTTAAAAACCCCTCTAACTTTTTGGCCATCTTCATTCCCAGCAGATCTGCACCCTCCTCATTTAGGTGCAGTCCGTCCCTTCTATAGTACCGGTTACCGACTGAGAAGTCGGCCCAGTCCTCCAGGAACCCAAACCCCTCCTTACTACACCAGCTCTTCAGCCACTTGTTTACTTCCCTAATCTCCCTCTGCCTCTCTGGTGTGGCTCGATGTACCGGTAGTATTCCTGAGAACACTACCTTGGAGGTCCTTTTCCTCAATTTAGCTCCTAAGTCCCTAAAATCGTTCTTTAGGACACTCCATCTGCCTCTGACTTTGTCATTGGTGCCAACGTGCACCATGACAGCCGGGTCTTCCCCAGCCCCTCCCAGTAATCTGTCCACAAGATCCGTGATGTGCCGAACCGGTAGACAACATACTGTTCGGCGCTTCAGGTCTTGGTTACAGATTGCCCTCTCTGTCCTTCTAAGAATTGAGTCCCCTACCACCAGAATCTGTCTTTCCTTTCCCTTTGCTGCCCCCCCACTCTCACTCGAGGAGTTCTTCCCCCGGCAGCTAGGGGAGTCCCTCATCTCCAGCAGTGCTGGTCCCTGACTGGTTACACCAATGTCACTCAATGGAGCGTACTTATTGGGATGCTCCAGTCCTGGATCGGCCTCCCTGGCACTTCCCCCTCTACCCCTCCTGACTGTCACCCATCTACTCTTTGCTAGTGCCTGCACCTCTTTGTCTCCACCCGCCTCTGTGCTGGCCCCTGCCGGCACCTGCCGTGTACGTTCCTGGCTCACCTTTAGTATGGAGGGACTTCTCAGTGCTGACAGTTGCTTCCCTAGATTCAGAACCTGGGCTTCCAGGGAAACAATGTGCTTACATTTTGCACAGCAGTATTCGCCCTCGATCGGATGATCAAGGAACGCATACATGCGGCAAGATGTACAAAGAGTCGCCTCTCCACACCCGCCGGGCATCGTACCTATTAAATTTAGTGAGGATTTGGGGATTTTACCCTGTCCAAATTACCTAACAACTAGCTTCCTGGCACTAATACTCAAGACAATACACAGGTACACGACAAGACAATACACAGGTACACAATACACAAGTACTAACGATCCACACACACTACTCAGACAACACTCAGATACTCACACTACACAGGTACTATGACCCCTGTTATAACCTCCTGTTTTAAACTCTTGTTTATAACTCCCACTTAAACCAGCTCCACTTACACCAAGCTCCACAGCTTCAAACTGAGCACGCTCAACTGAGTCCTACAACAAGTTAAATAGTCACCTGGGAGCAATTAACCACACCCTTAATTGATAGACTGATGAAACAAAAAAAAAAAAGCTATTTAAAAAGTGACAGCAAAAGGCAAGATAAAAACTAAAAGGAAAAGTCCCCAAAATGCAACCCAGCAAACACCAACAGACAGCAGCAATACACACACCAGCAGACAGCAGCAATACACACACCAGCAGACAGCAAGACTTGTATACTCTAACACTTGTTTATAACTCCCACTTAAACCAGCTCCACTTACACCAAGCTCCACAGCTTCAAACTGAGCACGCTCAACTGAGTCCTACAACAAGTTAAATAGTCACCTGGGAGCAATTAACCACACCCTTAATTGATAGACTGATGAAACAAAAAAAAAAAAGCTATTTAAAAAGTGACAGCAAAAGGCAAGATAAAAACTAAAAGGAAAAGTCCCCAAAATGCAACCCAGCAAACACCAACAGACAGCAGCAATACACACACCAGCAGACAGCAGCAATACACACACCAGCAGACAGCAAGACTTGTATACTCTAACACTTGTTTATAACTCCCACTTAAACCAGCTCCACTTACACCAAGCTCCACAGCTTCAAACTGAGCACGCTCAACTGAGTCCTACAACAAGTTAAATAGTCACCTGGGAGCAATTAACCACACCCTTAATTGATAGACTGATGAAACAAAAAAAAAAAGCTATTTAAAAAGTGACAGCAAAAGGCAAGATAAAAACTAAAAGGAAAAGTCCCCAAAATGCAACCCAGCAAACACCAACAGACAGCAGCAATACACACACCAGCAGACAGCAGCAATACACACACCAGCAGACAGCAAGACTTGTATACTCTAACACTTGTTTATAACTCCCACTTAAACCAGCTCCACTTACACCAAGCTCCACAGCTTCAAACTGAGCACGCTCAACTGAGTCCTACAACAAGTTAAATAGTCACCTGGGAGCAATTAACCACACCCTTAATTGATAGACTGATGAAACAAAAAAAAAAAAGCTATTTAAAAAGTGACAGCAAAAGGCAAGATAAAAACTAAAAGGAAAAGTCCCCAAAATGCAACCCAGCAAACACCAACAGACAGCAGCAATACACACACCAGCAGACAGCAGCAATACACACACCAGCAGACAGCAAGACTTGTATACTCTAACACTTGTTTATAACTCCCACTTAAACCAGCTCCACTTACACCAAGCTCCACAGCTTCAAACTGAGCACGCTCAACTGAGTCCTACAACAAGTTAAATAGTCACCTGGGAGCAATTAACCACACCCTTAATTGATAGACTGATGAAACAAAAAAAAAAAGCTATTTAAAAAGTGACAGCAAAAGGCAAGATAAAAACTAAAAGGAAAAGTCCCCAAAATGCAACCCAGCAAACACCAACAGACAGCAGCAATACACACACCAGCAGACAGCAGCAATACACACACCAGCAGACAGCAAGACTTGTATACTCTAACACTTGTTTATAACTCCCACTTAAACCAGCTCCACTTACACCAAGCTCCACAGCTTCAAACTGAGCACGCTCAACTGAGTCCTACAACAAGTTAAATAGTCACCTGGGAGCAATTAACCACACCCTTAATTGATAGACTGATGAAACAAAAAAAAAAAAGCTATTTAAAAAGTGACAGCAAAAGGCAAGATAAAAACTAAAAGGAAAAGTCCCCAAAATGCAACCCAGCAAACACCAACAGACAGCAGCAATACACACACCAGCAGACAGCAGCAATACACACACCAGCAGACAGCAAGACTTGTATACTCTAACACTTGTTTATAACTCCCACTTAAACCAGCTCCACTTACACCAAGCTCCACAGCTTCAAACTGAGCACGCTCAACTGAGTCCTACAACAAGTTAAATAGTCACCTGGGAGCAATTAACCACACCCTTAATTGATAGACTGATGAAACAAAAAAAAAAAAGCTATTTAAAAAGTGACAGCAAAAGGCAAGATAAAAACTAAAAGGAAAAGTCCCCAAAATGCAACCCAGCAAACACCAACAGACAGCAGCAATACACACACCAGCAGACAGCAGCAATACACACACCAGCAGACAGCAAGACTTGTATACTCTAACACTTGTTTATAACTCCCACTTAAACCAGCTCCACTTACACCAAGCTCCACAGCTTCAAACTGAGCACGCTCAACTGAGTCCTACAACAAGTTAAATAGTCACCTGGGAGCAATTAACCACACCCTTAATTGATAGACTGATGAAACAAAAAAAAAAAAGCTATTTAAAAAGTGACAGCAAAAGGCAAGATAAAAACTAAAAGGAAAAGTCCCCAAAATGCAACCCAGCAAACACCAACAGACAGCAGCAATACACACACCAGCAGACAGCAGCAATACACACACCAGCAGACAGCAAGACTTGTATACTCTAACACTTGTTTATAACTCCCACTTAAACCAGCTCCACTTACACCAAGCTCCACAGCTTCAAACTGAGCACGCTCAACTGAGTCCTACAACAAGTTAAATAGTCACCTGGGAGCAATTAACCACACCCTTAATTGATAGACTGATGAAACAAAAAAAAAAAGCTATTTAAAAAGTGACAGCAAAAGGCAAGATAAAAACTAAAAGGAAAAGTCCCCAAAATGCAACCCAGCAAACACCAACAGACAGCAGCAATACACACACCAGCAGACAGCAGCAATACACACACCAGCAGACAGCAAGACTTGTATACTCTAACACTTGTTTATAACTCCCACTTAAACCAGCTCCACTTACACCAAGCTCCACAGCTTCAAACTGAGCACGCTCAACTGAGTCCTACAACAAGTTAAATAGTCACCTGGGAGCAATTAACCACACCCTTAATTGATAGACTGATGAAACAAAAAAAAAAAAGCTATTTAAAAAGTGACAGCAAAAGGCAAGATAAAAACTAAAAGGAAAAGTCCCCAAAATGCAACCCAGCAAACACCAACAGACAGCAGCAATACACACACCAGCAGACAGCAGCAATACACACACCAGCAGACAGCAAGACTTGTATACTCTAACACTTGTTTATAACTCCCACTTAAACCAGCTCCACTTACACCAAGCTCCACAGCTTCAAACTGAGCACGCTCAACTGAGTCCTACAACAAGTTAAATAGTCACCTGGGAGCAATTAACCACACCCTTAATTGATAGACTGATGAAACAAAAAAAAAAAAAACAAAAAAAGCTATTTAAAAAGTGACAGCAAAAGGCAAGATAAAAACTAAAAGGAAAAGTCCCCAAAATGCAACCCAGCAAACACCAACAGACAGCAGCAATACACACACCAGCAGACAGCAGCAATACACACACCAGCAGACAGCAAGACTTGTATACTCTAACACTTGTTTATAACTCCCACTTAAACCAGCTCCACTTACACCAAGCTCCACAGCTTCAAACTGAGCACGCTCAACTGAGTCCTACAACAAGTTAAATAGTCACCTGGGAGCAATTAACCACACCCTTAATTGATAGACTGATGAAACAAAAAAAAAAAGCTATTTAAAAAGTGACAGCAAAAGGCAAGATAAAAACTAAAAGGAAAAGTCCCCAAAATGCAACCCAGCAAACACCAACAGACAGCAGCAATACACACACCAGCAGACAGCAGCAATACACACACCAGCAGACAGCAAGACTTGTATACTCTAACACTTGTTTATAACTCCCACTTAAACCAGCTCCACTTACACCAAGCTCCACAGCTTCAAACTGAGCACGCTCAACTGAGTCCTACAACAAGTTAAATAGTCACCTGGGAGCAATTAACCACACCCTTAATTGATAGACTGATGAAACAAAAAAAAAAAAGCTATTTAAAAAGTGACAGCAAAAGGCAAGATAAAAACTAAAAGGAAAAGTCCCCAAAATGCAACCCAGCAAACACCAACAGACAGCAGCAATACACACACCAGCAGACAGCAGCAATACACACACCAGCAGACAGCAAGACTTGTATACTCTAACACTTGTTTATAACTCCCACTTAAACCAGCTCCACTTACACCAAGCTCCACAGCTTCAAACTGAGCACGCTCAACTGAGTCCTACAACAAGTTAAATAGTCACCTGGGAGCAATTAACCACACCCTTAATTGATAGACTGATGAAACAAAAAAAAAAAACAAAAAAAGCTATTTAAAAAGTGACAGCAAAAGGCAAGATAAAAACTAAAAGGAAAAGTCCCCAAAATGCAACCCAGCAAACACCAACAGACAGCAGCAATACACACACCAGCAGACAGCAGCAATACACACACCAGCAGACAGCAAGACTTGTATACTCTAACACTTGTTTATAACTCCCACTTAAACCAGCTCCACTTACACCAAGCTCCACAGCTTCAAACTGAGCACGCTCAACTGAGTCCTACAACAAGTTAAATAGTCACCTGGGAGCAATTAACCACACCCTTAATTGATAGACTGATGAAACAAAAAAAAAAAAAAAAAAAGCTATTTAAAAAGTGACAGCAAAAGGCAAGATAAAAACTAAAAGGAAAAGTCCCCAAAATGCAACCCAGCAAACACCAACAGACAGCAGCAATACACACACCAGCAGACAGCAAGACTTGTATACTCTAACACTTGTTTATAACTCCCACTTAAACCAGCTCCACTTACACCAAGCTCCACAGCTTCAAACTGAGCACGCTCAACTGAGTCCTACAACAAGTTAAATAGTCACCTGGGAGCAATTAACCACACCCTTAATTGATAGACTGATGAAACAAAAAAAAAAAAAAAAAAAAAAAAAAGCTATTTAAAAAGTGACAGCAAAAGGCAAGATAAAAACTAAAAGGAAAAGTCCCCAAAATGCAACCCAGCAAACACCAACAGACAGCAGCAATACACACACCAGCAGACAGCAGCAATACACACACCAGCAGACAGCAAGACTTGTATACTCTAACACTTGTTTATAACTCCCACTTAAACCAGCTCCACTTACACCAAGCTCCACAGCTTCAAACTGAGCACGCTCAACTGAGTCCTACAACAAGTTAAATAGTCACCTGGGAGCAATTAACCACACCCTTAATTGATAGACTGATGAAACAAAAAAAAAAAAAAAAAAAAAAAAAAAAAAAGCTATTTAAAAAGTGACAGCAAAAGGCAAGATAAAAACTAAAAGGAAAAGTCCCCAAAATGCAACCCAGCAAACACCAACAGACAGCAGCAATACACACACCAGCAGACAGCAGCAATACACACACCAGCAGACAGCAAGACTTGTATACTCTAACACTTGTTTATAACTCCCACTTAAACCAGCTCCACTTACACCAAGCTCCACAGCTTCAAACTGAGCACGCTCAACTGAGTCCTACAACAAGTTAAATAGTCACCTGGGAGCAATTAACCACACCCTTAATTGATAGACTGATGAAACAAAAAAAAAAAAAAAAAAGCTATTTAAAAAGTGACAGCAAAAGGCAAGATAAAAACTAAAAGGAAAAGTCCCCAAAATGCAACCCAGCAAACACCAACAGACAGCAGCAATACACACACCAGCAGACAGCAGCAATACACACACCAGCAGACAGCAAGACTTGTATACTCTAACACTTGTTTATAACTCCCACTTAAACCAGCTCCACTTACACCAAGCTCCACAGCTTCAAACTGAGCACGCTCAACTGAGTCCTACAACAAGTTAAATAGTCACCTGGGAGCAATTAACCACACCCTTAATTGATAGACTGATGAAACAAAAAACAAACAAAAAAAAGCTATTTAAAAAGTGACAGCAAAAGGCAAGATAAAAACTAAAAGGAAAAGTCCCCAAAATGCAACCCATGCAAACACCAACAGACAGCAGCAATACACACACCAGCAGACAGCAGCAATACACACACCAGCAGACAGCAAGACTTGTATACTCTAACACTTGTTTATAACTCCCACTTACACCAAGCTCCACAGCTTCAAACTGAGCACGCTCAACTGAGTCCTACAACAAGTTAAATAGTCACCTGGGAGCAATTAACCACACCCTTAATTGATAGACTGATGAAACAAAAAAAAAAAAAAAGCTATTTAAAAAGTGACAGCAAAAGGCAAGATAAAAACTAAAAGGAAAAGTCCCCAAAATGCAACCCAGCAAACACCAACAGACAGCAGCAATACACACACCAGCAGACAGCAGCAATACACACACCAGCAGACAGCAAGACTTGTATACTCTAACACTTGTTTATAACTCCCACTTAAACCAGCTCCACTTACACCAAGCTCCACAGCTTCAAACTGAGCACTACTACTTTCACTACTCTAATGCCGCGTACACACGATCGCACATTCCGACAACAAAATCCATGTTTTTTTTCCGACGGCTGTTGGCTCAAACTTGTCTTGCATACACACGGTCATGTTTTTGGAAATTCTGATCGGCGCGAACGTGCTGACGTACAACACGACTAGAAAAAAGAAGTTCAATAGCCAGTGCGCCACCCTTTGGGCTCCTTCTGCTAATCTCGTGTTAGTAGGAGTTTGGGGAGAGACGATTCGCGCTTTTCAGCCTCGTGCTTTTCAGATCGTTACTGCTCTTCAGTTTGTGCTTGTGGGTTTGTACCTGGTTTTCAGTGCGTGTAGTCAGTTCGCATTTTTTTTTAGGGCGCATTTTATAGTATGTATTTGATTTTCAGTGCATTCTTGTCCGCTCATTTCTGATTTTCAGCTCGCTCTTCTCAGGCCTTTCTGATTTTCAGTGCGTTTTGTTTGTTCGTTCTGACCAGCCGACCGTTTTCTAGCCATGTTGCAGGTACGTACTCGTCGCAGAGTTCGTGCTATGCAGGGGCAGTCCATGAACAGGGCGGGGAGGAGTTCATGGATGAAGAATTGGTTGCTCCAGCGTGACCATTTCTCTCATATGTCTTTGCTGCGGGAGATTTGTGAGAATAATCCTGAGGATTTCAGGAATTATCTCCGGGTGACGGACCCCATTTTTCACCATTTGTTGGCTTTGCTGTCCCCTTATATTACGAAGCAGGACACCTGCATGCGGCAAGCTATCACTCCCAAGCAGAGGCTCGTCACCACGTTGCGGTACTTGGCAATGGGGAGATGTCTGCAGGACATCAAGTTCTCTACAGGCATCTCCCCCAGGCTCTGGGGATCATTATTCCAGAGACCTGTTCTGCCATCATTCAGGTCCTGCAGAAGGACTATATTAAAGTAAGATTTCTCCTTTAACATCTCATTCTATGTATTTAATGTTTGCTAATATATTGTATTTCTTTCATCATTCCCTAATTACCATGATTGGAATATGCTGTGAATGTCCCCTTTGTTCTCATGCATGCTGGAAGTTTTTAAACTTCCTTTTTTGTCCTTCATGCATATTTGCTTTCAATAACCTCCCCAGCATGCTATCATGAGCCCATACACACCTAGCCTAGTCACTTAACAATGTATTTTGTCAGCTCCATAGTAGTGCTTTACCCTAAACACCCCCTAAAATATGTACAAATGGTATTTTCGTCCTTAAAATCAGGCAGAGTGCAAGAGACTTTTTTTGGATTCCCAAAATCATTTTGAACCCTGCCTCCTCCACAACCGCTAAGTCAACCAGTAGCAATCCTCTATCTGCTGACTTTGCCAAACCCATACACACTATACCTACCTCTTTTGTGGTCATATTTCTGTATGAATTCACCAAAGCATGTAGTGAAAGGGCCTGCCTGAATACTTTTAAATGGTACTGTTTAAAGTTTTGTTCTCTTAGTATCTTGATAGGTAAGTGGAGAGGGTTACCTGTCCAAAACATCCCCCCCCCTAAAATTTTTACAATGGGCCATCAGAGAGGGTGAGGAATCTGATAAGTGCACTTGATATATTTGTCTTTAAATACTCCTTCAAATAAATGTTAATACTGATGTTGGCCAAGAATGTTTGTGTCTAATCTGCTTGCAATGTTTATGTGCAAAATTACTAATTTTTATTTCCTTGTTTGACTCTACAGTTTTCTTCAATGCCACAAGAATGGCAGAATTTGCCCAGCGGTGGGACTTTCCCAACTGCGGAGGGGCAATTGATGGGAAACACGTCCACATAGTCCCACCCCCCAACTCGGGGTCATACTATTACAAGTATAAGGTGTTTAATAGTAATGTGATGTTGGCAGTGGTGTCGGCGACATATGAGATTCTCTATGTGGACGTGGACGTGGGGAAGAATGGTCGGATGGTGGAGTCATCGCCCAGACCAAGTTCTACAGATGGCCCCAGAATGGTGGCTTGGGATTGCCACCTGCTGAAGATAATGTGGAAGGGTTCCCGTTTGTTTTTGTCGCTGATGAAGCGTTTGGGCTGGGTGATCACCTGATGCGGCCGTTCATGATGAGGACCCTCACCCCAGACTAGAGGGTTTTTAACTACCAGCTGGCTAGAGCCAGAAGAGTGGTAGAGAACGCTTTCGGGATAATGGCCAGCCGGCTCCGCCTATTCCTTACAGCAATCAACATGGCAGAATATAAAAGAAAGAGAAAACCTGCGCTATCAAGCAAAAAATTAATATAACTGCAGCTGCAACAAAACCACAAATATCAATGAGGTGAAAAATTACATACAAAGAAAAAATTGTGCGCTTGCATTAGATATTTAAATCTATATTACTACATGATTATCATAAGTAGATAAACAAATAAATAAAAAAATAAATAAAAAACACCATCAAAGTTAATTGTGAGTGAATTAGAAAGTCGCTATGCTACAGAGCAAACAGCGACATGTAAGTCAAATACTAATATTGACCATTGCATACATATAAACCAACAATAAAGTTATAAACTGGTGTGCAAAAAAGAAAAAAACAAAAAAACAAAGGTTATTCCACCCAAGTGCAAAGTCATAAGTGAAAAAGTTCAAAATTGCATCCTGAGTCGCAGGAAAAACGCATATCCAAAGTTCATGAATTGTATTCCTTAGTGTGTATAAAGGAATAAGGGGACTTGAAGGGACCTCCAACCACCAGTGGATCCGAAGGTTGATAATAGATGTATCCTTACCAGACACATTGGACCTCCTTTATAGCAAGGTCTTAGAAGCATGCAGATTTATCCCTCTGCAGGGACAGTAGATGTCAGCTCACCACACAGCTGGAGATGATTCCGACACTTCCGAATTGATGTAAACACTCCCTCGTTTGGACTCGTAGGTAAGGAAGGGGAGAAAGAAAAAACTCCAATGGTATAGTATGTAAAAAAGGGGAATTTTATTGCCTCAGACAACTAGGCATCTTTAAAACATCCAAAACATAAAAGCCGGCAAAATATAAAAACAACAGACGCCCGTGCTAGGTTACATGGGGCTCTATGGCGATCTGGCGTACACTGCATAGCCTTGCATGCTGCATTCTCCACAACTATTTAAGGAGAAATTCAATGAACTATGTGGCCTCAGTTGGGCCTGAGGCCGGACTTCAAGAACCAACCCTGACGGCGCTTGAAGCTGGCCATCATGGCTTGCCCCCCCAAAGCGCCCGCGGAGTGAGACAGAAGTATGTTGAGTATTGATATGCCAGAAAATGTTTAAAGTGGGGTTCCACCCAAAAAAACAAAAATACCTGAAAAATTGTAAAAAACAAAAACAAAAAAACATTTGAATATTTTTTTTTTTACTTACCTCTAAATGCCTGTTGCTAGGTGGTCCCTCGTAGTCTGCCTCTTCCTTTGCCTGGGCTGGTGACATCACTTCCCCCCAGGCACAGGAAGGGCTCAGCTCTGCTCCCTCCCATCAATCATCTGGGACCCATTACAGGTCCCAGGTGATTGAGCGGCCAATCACGGCGTGCGGCGCCGCTCACGCATGCGCAGTGGGTGCCAGGCTGTGAAGCCACAGCCCGGCGCCCACAGTTGAAATGCCGGTGCCGACGAGAGGAGGGGGGGGACGAGCGGGGCTTCGATCCCCCGCATCGCTGGACCCAGGGACAGGTAAGTGTCCAATTAAAAGTCAGCAGCTGCAGTATTTGTAGCTGCTGACTTTTAATTTTTTATTTTTTTTAATGGAGCTCCTGGGTGGAACTCCTCTTTAAGAAACATTTAAAAAAAACATTTCTAGTTAAAGTGAAATATAAAGGAAAGATTTCCTTTGATTTACTGCTTGTGTTTATTTTAGCTGTCTCCTAGGTTCTCCAATGGGCTTTTATTTTTGGCCATTTTCTTTATTAGTGCAAACGTAATTTCTTTGATACATGAGGTGACAATCTCTTCTTCAGCGAAATATTATATTGTGGGTCTGCTACACACACACACCTTGTTTTGGTTGTTAACGTATGTAATGCATTACTGATAAAAAATATTTATCATTTTCAGCACTATGAATTTTTTTTTGGAGTCACGAAAATGGCCTGATTGTGGCAAATTTTAAAGCACTGTGGGAGTTATTTACTAAATGAAAATCCACTTTGCACTCCAAGTGCACTGCAAAAGTGCACTTGAAACTGCACTGAAAGTGCACTAAATGTAGTGCAAAATGGATTTGCCTTTAGTAAATAACCCCCATTGTCACTGTAAACACCAACCTACCGTATATGCTCGAGTATAAGTCGAGATTTTCAGCCCTTTTTTTTGGGCTGAAAGTGCCCCCCTCGACTTATACTCGAGTCACCGCCATCTGCCTTCATGATCAGCGTGTCATGCAGGCAGACTGCGGCCAGCGCGTGATAATGCAGTTTGGAGGCTATTCCAGCTTTCAAAAGCCGCGCCTCCTCCTCGTCTGTGATAGGCTGAACACTCCATTTCCCAGCAGTCAGTGTACAGCCTATCACGGACATTCTCTCATCCTCGTCCATGGTATGAGAATGAGAGAATGTCCGTGATAGGCTGACTGCTGAGTGTTCTGCCTATCACAGACGAGGAGGAGGCGCGGCTTTTGAACAGTGGAATGGCCGCCAAACTGTATTATCACACGCTGATCGGAGGTTGGAGATCGCCACAGGGAGGATGGAGATCGCCACAGGGAGGATGGAGATCGCCACAGGGAGGATGGAGATTGCCACAGGGAGGTTGCACAGGACACAGGTAGGCTGCACAGGGACACAGGACACATGCACACATGACACATACACATGTACAGGACACAGGGACACAGGACACATGCACAGGACACATACACATGTACAGGACACATGCACAGGACACAGGACACATGCACAGGACACAGGACACATGCACAGGACACAGGGACACAGGACACATACACATGTACAGGACACATGTACAGGACACAGGACACATGCACATGTACAGGACACAGGACACATGCACATATACAGGACACATGCACATACACAGGACACATGCACAGAATACAGGTAGGCTGCACAGGACACAGGGAGGCATGCAGCTGCAGATGGGCATTGTTGACCCTCTTTTTCCACTTACAGTAGCTGCTGCATTTCTCCGGTCAATAAGGCCTCATCTTATACTCGGGTCAATACGTTTTTCCCAGTTTTTTGTGGTAAATTAGGGGCCTCGACTTATACTCGAGTATATACGGTAGTCCAAAAATTGCTATTGAGCATTGAAAGAAGAAGCCACACATTGTTGAGTAGAAAACTTTTTGCTCTGTGCACATTCACTTGTGCGTTAGAAAAGGGTTTTTGAACAAACCAACATATTTTTTATAATAACATTTTTGGTTTTGACAGTACAAATAGCCTTTTTTGTGTTAAACGGGCGTGTTTAAAACCATAAAACAATACACAACTCAGGAACTTACAAAAAGTTCAATTTTGATAATTTGAAGGCAATATCAGACATTAGTATGTCCAAACTTGATGAGTTGATCTTGACTTCATCAGATGGGGTGATGTCACCCCTGTGAAAGCCAAATTTTGAAGATGCACACAAATTGAGAGTCAAAATGGGGATTTCCCTCCTGATACCATGCCTAATGTCAACATGTGCTAGCTCCCATCACGGGGGATCGATAGATGTGTTTCGGGGGTGCAACCCCTTCCTCTCACCTACTGGAGTTGCGAGGAAGGGGTTGCACCCACAAAACTCGTACATTGATATCCTGTGAAGGCAGATACCACATGTTGACACACTGTGTGCATCTTCAAAATTTGGCTTTCAATATACTTCAAAAAAGATTACAAGATAATAAAAATATAAACAAATTGAAGAATTTAGGTGTGTTTTATATTCTGCCTAACACATCAATGATGTTCTTCATTGATGTTTTCCTTTATCTTTTCTAAATCACGATTGCACATCATGATCTCCCCGATGAGGACGTTTGCACTTGCACTGGTGAAATGAGATTCTTCTTCCACAACATCCACATCACCTAAAAATAAAAAAAAACACACCATGTATTATAAATATGCAGGCATACATCTATTACCTGAAGCTGTGGTCTCAGACACTCACCTGTTATGGTCACTATTTCGCCCACTTCATAAACCTCTCCTTCCTCCACATCCTGAGGTTGTGGTGTGGTGACTTCCCCTTCTTTATGAGGTTGGGGGTCCTTGGTGTCCTCTGATGTGCCGAGTCTTTTCTCCCCTATGTGAATAGGTATACTTAGCACACAGATATTTGAGGACAGAATTAGGAATATGAAACATTGCTTGGTAGTGACGTACAATTGTCTGCTTTGGCAGAGTTCCAAGCTGAAAACAGAAAAGCTAGAATACTTACCTGCTTTGTGCAAGTTTCACACATGGAGACAACCCTAGTATCCACTGGAGCTGTTAGGTACCTGGCAGTAGAGCCTGACTTGTAGGAGAAGACCTCTCATACAACGCTGGTTCAGGAGCCACTGGAGTGGGGACAGTGGTCTCGTGAGCACAGTGGGGTAGGAGTGCCTGATGCGGTAGAAGTCTCTGATGCTGGAGCAGAGTAGAGATCCTTCCAGGGATGGCTGGACTGCAGGTGAGATGGTCAGCAGAGAGCAGCAGGCTTCAGCACTGGAGATGCAGATGCAGGGATCACTGGAGCTGAAGCTGAAGGTGCAACAGCACAGAAGCAAACGGCAGGCACAAGCAGGGTCAGATAGTCCGGGTCAGCAGGCAAACAAGGCAGGTAACAACGGCAGGCAAAAGCAGAGTCGGTAGGCAGGCAGGGGTCGGCAATGGTATAGGCAGAGACAACAGCAGGGTCAGGCAGGACGGGTTGGATTGGAGAGTGCGGAATAGTCAGACAAGCCGGGTCAAGTGGTAACAGATCAATCAGATGCAGGGTAACAGGTTCACAGGAGCTGAAGACGAAACAACAGCGTGCCCATGCAGCAGCAGGACTCTTATGCGCTCCTTGGCGCCAAACAGCGCTAACGCGCACGCCTGAGAACCGAGCTGACGCACAGCAACAGCTGGAGATTGCTGCATCGTCTGGACAGGGGCGTGCCAGCGCATGCGCGCATGCAAATGTCCCAGTCTGGTGCTGACAGATCCCTGACAGGAGCACCTGTGTGGGACACCCTAAAAAGGGTGTTCTGGTGTCCCACACTAGTGCTCCTGCGTCCAGATGTGTAAACAGCTGCTGAGTGTCCTCTACTTACACTGAATCGAGTTTGCATTTCATTTTAGTTACAAACCCATCTAGATAACAAACTTAATTTAAGACAAATAGGCATGACCAAATGTAGTTAACCTGCATCTGCTAAAAACATCGTATTAGTGAGTGAACGAACGATGTTTACTACGAACGATTACTGTTTAAACTGTACAACAGTAAAGAAAAGCACATGGAGCAGCATGCAAGTAATAACAATAATAGGAACACGCAACAACTACTTACTTTTTTGAAGACCTCTCTTGATCCTTCCGTACTGATCCTGCTCCCTCAATTTCAGCTCTGAACAGCATTTCCTCAATTGATCCTTGGATCGTCGTAACCCAAAATTCCTGTGCAGACTTTTCACAACTTTAGCCATGATCTTGGCCTTTCTCACATTTGGTTTTGGGTAAGGTCCATGCTTCCCATCATAGTCGGCCCTCTTCAAGATGTCCACCATCTCCACCATCTCTACAAAGGACATATTTGAGGCCTTAAATCTCCTCTGGGATCGGGACATTCGTGGCTCTGGGCTTACGTCGTTGCTGCTGCAGGCACTTGCTCTTTCTCCACCACGTACTTTCCCACTGCGCCGAAAGAGAAGGGACAGAGAATATACTAGATAGAAGGCCAGGGGCGAGCAGAGTTTCACGCATGCGCAGTGTATATAAAGCGCAACACGCGTGCGTCCTACGTATGATCTGTGAGCAGAGGAAGGAGGCAGGCAGCGCTGGAGAAACTGGAGTTGGTGAAGCCGCAGATCCCCACGGCAACTATTTGAAGGCCAAAATTGGTGGCCTGAGGAGCATAATAGGGAACGCAATAAGGTCCAGGATTCCCAGAGATCAGGAACAGCAGCAGATGACATTTATGTACCCAGGCTGTGGTACTATGAGAGACTTTGTTTTCTGTCAGACCAGACTGAAGTCAGGCAATCACTCTCAACCCTACCTTCCACTCTTCCTTCCACGCTTCCTTCCACCCCACCTGAGGCTTCCAACGTCCACCCTGGGCCTTCCAGCCAGGAAGAAGTGGAGGAGCCCAGCTTGAGCCAGGTATAGCATTGTTCTACATATTTCTTTTGGTAAAATTAATTATGTTAACTAGATGTTATTATTGATCACTAATTGCTGATTTATTAAAGTGTTTTACATATCAATAGACAGTAGTGGCCAAAAATGTTTGGGACAAGAATAAAAAATGCTGGGCTCAGAATGATAGTCTTTTCTATTTGTTAACATTCAATTTGCAACACTCATGAGCTGAAAATTGTGTGTGATTGATGAACAAAAAAATAAAACTATGTTCCTTTTTCATACACAGGAAAGCCTCAGCCAGGAGGAGGGCGTGGAATGTGGAAGCCAGGAGGTGGCGGGGGTTAGTGGCAGCCAGTAGGTGACACGGCCCAGTAGCCTGACCAAATCCCAGGTCCCTCCCCTCCGCCTTCCAAACAAAAGGCTCAGGAAGGGGAGGAATGTGGAGGAGGCAACACTTGGGCTGATTCGGGAAGCTAATGCTGCCCTCAGAACCACCCCCACTCTTCAAGAGGCCTTTGCCTCCATGGCTGCATGCAAAATGCAGGAATTGGAGGGGGGCCAAAGCCTCATCTGTGAGGAAATTATGTATCTGACCCTAAATAAGGGGTTGAGGGGCCAACTAACAACCAAAACCCACCTGTGTGAGTTCGACCATCCTCCTCCACCTCCTGCCACAACTCCAACACCACAGCCACAGCCTGGAAGCAAGCGTGGAAGCGAGCGTGGAAGGAGGACAAGAGTGTGATGGCCTGGGTTCAGTCTGGTCTGGCAAAAGACGCAGGCTTTTGTATGACCACAGCCTAGGGACATATATGTCATCTGCTGTTGTTCCTGGACCGGATTGTGCTCACTATTATATGGACTCCTCAGGTCACTAATTTTGGCTGGCAAATAGTTGATGTGTGCCCTGGGGCACAAAGGCTTCGCCAATTTCAGCAGTTTCTCCAGCGTTGCCTTCCTCTTTATTTTGTTATGACCCAGAATAAATGGCAATTTTTTTTCAGAAATACTTGCCTATGTGTTTTACTTCAAAAAGGACAGTTTGTGAGTAAGCAGGTACATTTCCTAAATACAATGTCAAATTAACAAGGGACACCAACCAACCTCCTTGAGGTTAAAAAATACAAGATAATAATGGTGTTGTGATAACTTGACACACAAAATGAAAAAAAAATATTATGGAGATCACTAGAAAAAAAAAACAGGAGATCTTGATTAAAAAAAAACCACTATAAAAATAAATACAAAACATTATTATGGAGATCTGATGAAAAAAATAACTAATATTATTCAGAAGATCACGAGAAATAATAAAGAAATCAGTTTGTCAGAACTGTGTTTGAATATCAGCAGCAAAACAACTTCATTTTTCTAGCTTTATACAGTAGAAGAGAATGTGCTGCATTAAAAGATTTTAAAATTTGCAGCGTGAAGAATGTGCTATCTCCATTACGAATGCTAGTTTTACCAGGACGAGCGCTTCCGTCTCGTACTTGATTCAGAGCATGCGTGGAATTTTGCTTGTTGGAATTGTGTACACACGCTTGGAATTTACGAGAACAGATTTTGTTGTCGGAAAATTTGAGATCCAGATCTCAAATTTTGTTTGTCAGAAATTCTGACGGAAAATGTCTGATGGAGCCTACACATGGTTGGAATTTCCGACAACAAGCTCCCATCGAACATTTGTTGTTGGACATTCTGACCATGTGTACGTGGCATAAGTGTGAATGGGGTCTTAAAGCGAAATTGCTGTGTTGCTCTAATAGGCTTCAAAAAAGGGTGGGCTCGGGCCACAGAGCACTGCGCCCTGAGCCCACCCAGTTGTGTGACAATAGTGAATTAATATTCGCTATGTCACACTGATTCTCCTCCCAGCCAATCAGGAAGTGGGTCTTGAGACCCATCACCTGATTGGCTGAAAGGACAGGCGATCCTATTGGCCACCTAGGAGGAGGAGGGAGGAAACGCAAGGCTTCCATGAGGAGATGCATGAGAAGCTGCCACCGTTGCATGGAGGGAAACGCTGCCCGCTTAATGGGGTAAGTGTGGGACTGACCGACGGGGCAGGAGGAGGGGGCAATTGACCTGACCGACTGACTCACCAGCAAAAACCACCAGCCACCACTGGTTTTATAAACACGCTGCAAACGCACCAAAAATCACAGTAAAAAAAACCACCTTGCTCCACTCTAAAAAAAAATCTGGAGCTTCTTTGGGGCGATTTTTGAGCATAGGGCAGCCTATTCAAGTGAATGGGCTACCCTATGCGTGCCAAGCGGAAACACTCCAAAAGCCCCCCCCCCCCCAAAAAAAATAACATGTGTGTGGGAAAATTAGATTTTGCTATGTGAAGGTGTAAACGGGCCGGACAGCTGAGTGTCTCCATCTGCTCCCTCTATGTATTTGTATAAAGGTGGCTATACACTATGCCAGTGATGGCAAACCTTGGCACCCCAGAGGTTTTGGAACTACATTTCCCATGATGCTCATGCACTCTTCTGTGTAGTTAAGCATCATGGGAAATGTAGTTCCAAAACATCTGGGGTGCCAAGGTTCGTCATCACTGCATTATGCAATCTGAATGTACTATCACTGTACAATTTCCTTTAGATTTACTAGAACTATCAAACAAGAGGACCCACCTGAACAAGCTTTCAATTTGTATCAAATCAGGCAGGCCCTTGCACTACATCGCTGATGGTAGATCTAAGGGAGATTGTACAATCCGATTGGAATGTATATGGTCACCTTAAAGCTGACCTTTTTGTTTTAACTTTGGACAGTAAACCATTTTTTTTTCTGCTAGTAAATACCTTATACAGCCCACTTCCTGTTTCTTGTCTGGTAAAAAGCCTAGGTTTATGACATCATGCACAGCTCTCTCTCTCACTCTCCTGGGAGTTTGCCAGGAAGGGAGAGGGGATGAGTCATAAGAGGGCCAATGAAAGCTGTAGGGCTGCAGAGCTGAAGGTGTGCCTCTGTGTGTCTGTGTAAATCCAGCAAGTGAACAAGCAGCAGCTTCAGCTGTCAACAGTTAAAATGACTGAAACCACACTTAGTGGAGGGAGATGTCTGCAACATATTTGGCAAGTACAGAATCACAGTATATATAACATAATATGCAAAGTGGTTGGAGGGAAGCTTCAAATTGGCAAAGATGTTTTTATTACAAATTATGTGAGCAGACTGCAGTTCCTCTTTAAGGGAGGAAGTAGGTGGCGGTTTACCGTATTTTAATGAGGGAGGTGTGGTCCACACTGGTAATACACACCCTTTTCTGTGATGCAAAAACACAGAGAATGATGAGAGCTGACCTACAGGAAGTGATGCAACCAGAAAGAATGTTTTAAAACTCAGAAAGAAACATGAAATGTCAAACCTTTTTGGGATAAGTTAAGTGGGAGATAAGAACACTGGGATTGATGGGCCAGAAATTTATATTACAAAAGGATTCTATTCATTATGAAAAGTGAAATTCTGCCCTAAAAAGTGAACTTATTCTTTAAAAGTGTTTCTGATTGTAAAAAGTGGTTACATTGGGGTGATAAAAATCTGCAACTGGCAAATGAGTAATGCAACATGCTAAAAAATGTATGTTGTTCTAGGCCCTAAAAATGTATCATTGCATACAGTCATGACCTTCAGCTATAGTGTAGGCCTCCTTAGGTCTAATGAGAACCTCAAGGGCCAGAGGTAGCTAACATCCTTCTGTATGTAGTGGGTTGTGAGGCATAGCGGGTGCAAAGATGGTGAAAGTCATTGGGCGCCAGACACTTCTTGGATGTAAAAGAGGTTTTATTTCTCTTAACGGTCCAGGCCAGGACACCCTTAGATAGTTGCAAACTCAATTAGCAGACTCCAAGACTTCAATAGGAGGACAGCCGCGCAGGGAAAGGCCTCCAGCAAGAAGCCACATCTGCACATGCAGGAAAGCTGTCTCCTATGGCAACAGTCTTTAACAGTTCCTAACATAAAGCATAACAGTTCTATCAGCTTCACTACAACTTCTCCTTGTAGTTCTTCCATACTCTGAGCTCCCGGTCTCTCACTAGACCCTCTGATTCACTGCCACTTAATCGCTTGAGCTCCTCCAATCTTCCCAGTGGTATCTACCTCAAGCATGACCCCCGCTTCTCTGCTGGGTCCCTAGCTTGGCACTCTAGATACCTCGCAAGCTTCACCCATGCTGGCCCGCTCGGTCCCTAGCTTGTAACACAAGGCTGCTCTGCAAGCATCACCTCCACTGGCTGGGTCCCTGGCTTGATTCCCACTGAAGTTTCCAGATTCTTCACCGTCCCTGTCTGGTGAGAATACTACTCCGGTACTTGCTTCAGTTACTCACTGTGGTCCCTGGTAATAAGGCAGATAGTTCCTTACTGGCGACAGCTTCCCCTCTACCTCCGACTATGAGAGGTTCTCCGGCCAGCAGAACCGTCACTTTTGGTTGGACTGCAAGCCGCAATCCCAACCCTGCGCTGCTCTCTTGCTTCTGAATAGGCCCTCAGACAGCCTAGCAGCCAGATGTGCCTGGGATAGGCCCCATCTCTGGCCTAGCAGCCCGGGTAATACAACACACGTCCACCCAGACAGCCATCCAGGTGGCACAGAATATAGATCACCTGACTATACCCGAATATATAGGCTCTCCTAGCAGGCCAAGGGGTTCAAGAAAACCCCTGCCCATTGGCTGAGATTCCCCACATAACCATAACCTGACCTTGGGTTGCCCTTCTCATATCTAGCACCACCAAGTACCCGGCCACCTAGTGGTAGAAGAGAAAAGGGCAACTAGGCCAAACTTAGGGAGAAATCAATAGATCTCTAGCATCAATCAGAATAACTACTTCTGGAAAGTAAATTTGTGAGAAGCTCCCTGCCTAAACTACAGGGTGCTACATCAGTGACACCTGGGATCACATTTGGTATTCTTTTTAGACTGAGAACCCGGAAGTGTATCAACAGCTGAGAGGGCTGTATCATTCTTTTTAGACACAGTCAAGTGATGTAGCTGAACATATTTT
Source organism: Lithobates clamitans (assembly GCA_037952925.1). NCBI lineage: Eukaryota > Metazoa > Chordata > Amphibia > Anura > Ranidae > Lithobates > Lithobates clamitans. Next base: position 2,496,561 of record JBBGZY010001904.1, read on the forward strand.
GTGATGGAGGTTATAAATAAGGATGGTGAGATGGGGTTACAGTGTGGATATGCAAGCCCATGCACTGAACCGTTTTGTTCAGACACAGTGACAGATAAATGCCAGGAAGAAATATTTCTTACAAGAATATATAAAAGAATTGTTTTTCATAAAAGCCATTATTCCGGTGCCACAAGTGGAGTTGATGCAGGGTGTATTTCCTCCAATTTTTCTGCTGCCCAAGGCATCAGGGGCCTTCCATTCGTGTTAGATTTGGAGAGACTGGGTGAGTATATACACATCAAGAAGTTCAAGGTAAAGTCATTGCAGACAATCATATGTACAATTCAGGAGGAGGATTGGTTGGTGTTGGTGGACCTGGTCAATGCATACCTCCATGTTCCAATCCAAAATAAACACCAAAAATTTTCGAGGTTTGTGGTAGCCTGCCCTTTGGGATCTCTACTGCCTTGAGTCTTTTAGAAAATCCTACTGGCAGTCATAGCAGCAATCCGCCTGTTGGGAGTAGAGTTGGGTGAACAGTTCGAGCTGAGAAAAAGTTTGGCCCGAACATTGCCTCTTCAACCGTTTAATGCATTGCACACTGCATAGTGCATAGCTGGTTGTTAAGGAGCGGGCCGGGAAGCCAGGCCACTGCATCCTTAACAATGGATGAGTCATCAGCTGTCAATGAGCTTCCCCGCTTACAGCTGAATTAAAAAAAACATTGCCGGCAATAGAAAAAAGTGAAAAAAACGGCATGGGGGTCCCCCCCAATCCATACCAGACCCTTATCTGAGCATGCAGCCCTGGCAGGTCAGGACAGGGGGGATGAGTGAGCGCCCCTACCTCCTGAACCATACCAGGTCACATGCCCTCAACATGGGGAGGTGCTTTGGGGCGGGGGGGCACTGTTCCCCCCACCCCAAAGCACCTTGTCTCCACGTTGATGGGGAAAAGGGCCTCTTCATGACAACCCTGGTCGGTGGTTGTGGGGAGCTACGTGCAGGGAGTTTATTGGAATCTGGCCCCCAGATCCCCCTATATGAATGAGTATGGGGTACATTGTACCTCTACTCATTCACCAAAAAAAGTATCACAAAATAAAGACAGGAGACAGTTTTTGACAATTCCTTTATTATAAAAATAGAAAAACAATGTCCTCCGATGTAGATCCATTGTCAATCAGGACGCCTGCCGGACCCAAAAAAAAAGAAAAATGCTCCACCCGCAACTAAGGCTAACCGCCGAATGCCTGCTCCGTCATTTGACAGTTCTTAAATAGGTAAGGGGTGGGGTAAGGGGCAGGGCCACCTGGCGACATCATCGACTAGTGCATGCTGGGGTCCCTTACTGAGGAAGTCAACGCCCTGATGACATGCGTCTAGAGGGCGGAGCTTGCGGACTGACATCACATCGTGGTCATCTCTTGATTTCAATGCTTTGCAGCTTGCACAAGCTTATTGTGCTATCCTTGTGAGGTAATCCATTACTTTTTACCATTCAATTTGTTTTATATCACAGAGAGCACTATACCTTCCCTTTTTCTTGCATATATATATATATATATATATATACCTGATGAGTTAGATGATCGGGGGCTTTGGAACCCTTTAAGGAGTCTTTCTGCCTGAGGAGAGATTCTGCCTGTATCCAGAGTGTGCCGGGTGTTTTGATTATCCCCAAAGGGGACAACTGCTGATTTTACTTGTCTATGAGGTGAGTGGTTTGTGATACCGGTGGTGGAGAGCACTTACCTTTATCTGCACTTGGGGTGGAATACGGCTGGATTTTCTTCAGTCACTTTATGCATGAACTTTTGAGACATATATTTATACTGTTTTTTTGGATAATACACATTTATTTTGAATATACACAATATTTGTTGATTATATTGCTCTGAGGATTAGTAGCGCAGCACTGTATTTTGTATTATTATGAGGACAAGGTGCTGTGGGGTAGGGGGCACCAAAGCACCCCCCCATGTTGAGAGCATGTGGCCTGGTATGGTTCAGGAGGGGTGCGCTCGCTTGTACCCCCTCCCTTTTCTGACCTGCTGCGCTGCATGCTTGGATAAGGGTCTGGTATGGATTTATGGGGGGGGGCACGCTTTGTTTTTTTTGGGGTTTTTTTTAGCATGTGGTTCCCCTTAAAATCCATACCAGACCCAAAGGGCCAGGTATGGATTGGGGGAGGGGAGTCTGTTTTTTAAAAAAATGTTTGTATTGCTGACAATGCCAATGGCAATGCAGGCAATTTAAATGTCTTTTTCTTCTTTATAAATGTCAGTTTTGCTGCAGCATGTTCTATACATGGCACACATGTGCCACTTTACAGGCAGACTAAGGGGATCCCCCAGGCACTATATTTAAAGGAATATATTAGTATTAGAACTTGGAGATTTTGATATACACACCACCTCCTTTAAATATGACAAGAAATACAAAAAGAACAAATCAACATTAAACTAACCAAAAATAGAAAATTTATAGATACTATAAAACTACTTAAAACTTTAGGGCAGAATCAGCCCTGTGGTCACAATACAAAAGATTGGTTGCCTCTACATGTTTCACCACAAACGTGGCTTCTTCTGGAGATTTTGTAGGACCTTTTTAATACAAATTCATTTTAATAATGATCATGGTTCCAAATAATCCCCAAAACCCTCCAAGAGGTCCGATGGGGGATGTCTGTGCCACGAAAATGAGGGAAGAACAATTGCCCTACAGTTAAACCTGTTATCTCTATAAAAACTTGACAAATTTGATCGATCAATATTCACATTTTTTTTCCTAATGCAAGCTTTACACAGTGCCCCTGTTTCTTGGTTCTGTGTCAGTAAGACACCTATTAACCCAGGGAGATCACCACCATAATTGATCTATCCCAAGGGGTTAACCCCTTTGAACAGGTATTAGAGCCTCACTGGTAACACAGGCTGTGGCCACTCCCCCTGTTACCAGTGAGGCATCTGACACCCTCTCAAACAATGGAATATCTTGGTGTGATATTCCATACCTGGAGAGGTCATGTGTTTCTGCCAGACTGCAATATTTTAGAAATGGAAGTATGTGTCCAAAGGGTGAAGACGGCCCCTGTAATGTCAGCAAGGGACTGTATGGTCTTAACTGGAATATTTATGGCTGTTATTCCAGTGGTGCCTTGAGCTAGGTGGCATGTGAGGGTGTTCGTTTGCATTCCTCAGCCAGTGGAGCAAAGTATCCATGGACCAAGAAATCTCTATTCTGGTAAAAATCAGCCAAGATCTGGCATGGTGGATGTCTCCAGCATGTCTCTTTTGGGGTGTGCCCCTCAGTCTGGGAGACTGAATAGTTCTTCAGACGCCAGTCACCAAGGCTCGGGGAACTCACTGTCTAGGGAGACAGGGCCGCTGGAGTCTAACAGAAAACAGACACTCCAATTCTCCTGGAACTGAAGACAGCTTTTCTAGCTTTACAATCTTTTCAAAATCTTCTGCAGGGATCCTGTGTGAAGTTGATGCTAGACAACAAGACAGCAGTAGCTTACTTAGCCTGCCAAGGAGGCACCTAGAGTCTGCCCTTTTTTCAATGGGGGGAGACCCACTTATGCCGCGTACACACGATCGGTTTTGCCATCGGAATAAACTCCGAAGGTTTCTCTGATGGAACTCGGACGGAATTCCATTCAAGTGGTCTTGCCTACACACTGTCAAACCAAAGTCCGACCAACGTCCGACTATCCAGAACGGAGGTGACGTACGGCACGTACGATGGGACTAGAAAAAAGGAAGTTCAATAGCCAATAGCTCGTACTTGCTTCAGAGCATGCGTTGTTTTTGGTACGTTGGAACAGCATACAGACGAGCGGTTTTCCCAACAGGAATTGGTTCCGTCGGAAATATTTAGAACATGTTCTATTTCTAGGTCCGTCAGAATTTTCGGGAAAAAAAAAGTCAGATGAGGCACACAAACGATCGGAATATACGATGAAAAGCTTCCGTTGGACTTTTTCCGTCGGACGTTCCGCTCATGTGTACGCGGCTTTAGAAGCCTTGACAGCAGTCTGTTTGCTAGGGAAGCAAAATCAGTTGGCAAATCGATTAAGCAGGGCATTTCCCGAGAACAACAAGTGGGCCGTCGGAAGGAATTATCTCAAACTGTTATTAGCTCGATGTGGCAGTTTGTCAGTAGACCTCATGGTCCCCCCTCTGAATACACAGTTACTGGTGTTCTCAGCCAGGTTCAAGTGCAAGAGTGCAGTGATACAGGATGCCTTTACAGTTGAACCCCCTTTTCTTAATTCATGCATGTCAGAACATCTTGATCAGCCAGTAGGATCTGCTCTAGCCTTATAAAAAGCCATAGAGTTTTTTTTTTTTTTTTTTTTTCCCCCAGATTTGACTACAATCCAATGTTTGGGTACCTTGAATAGTTGAAGCAATACTTCATCTGAGTTTTAACAGTTTAGAAAATTGTTAACATGAATTTGTACACAAAGCTTGTGATGTCCTTAGGTACCCTAAGACATGAGATAGCTGTTCTCCAATCTGTTTTTAGCCACATAGGAGATGATCACTATGCCTATAAATACCAGTAGACAACATTGGTGAGCAATTCTCAGACTAGATAATCATGAAATTGTTTAGAAAACCTTACAAGAAGGCTATGGATTATGGAAGGTGTAAAAAAGAACATTCAGCCAAGCTGAACATGCTTTCCCTCACTCCAGGGGAGGTACTGGGGCACTTTTGTGTTAAAAGCAGGGGTTTAGTCTGCACACATTTGCAAATGCAGGCGTAAGCAACAGAGCCTCGGTGGTACCTAACACTAATTTATAAGTGTCCCCACAGGGGAGGCACGTGCATTCTGATGGATAGGTGAGAACAGGTGGACCGTAGGGGAGCCACCCCTTCTTAAAGGTACAGGGGCACACTGAACAGCCAGCTTATAGCACAATGGCTGCAAAGGTGTCAGTGCGATAGCCAGCTATATATGGGAGCAAGTGGCGTCTTTTTTGTATCACTGTCATGTTTTTTGGTCAGGCAACGCACTGACACCTTTGCAGCCATTGTGCTATATGCTGGGTATACAGTGTGCGCCTGTACCTTTAAGAAGGAGTGGCTCCCCTGCGGTCCACCTGCTCTCACCTATTCATCAGAATGCATGTGCCTCCACTGTGGGGACACTTATAAATTAGTATTAGGTACCACAGATACCAGGGTGCCTTGACGAGGCTCTGTGGCTTACGCATGCATATGCAAATGTGTGCAGACTAAACCCCTGCTTTTATTGCATACTGTTAGACAGGTTGTTTGGTAGTCTGCCGGCTGGTGGTAAGTTAAGCTTGGTTTTTCCCTTGGATTTATCCTTGGCCTTGTTTGTACCTGTTGTTAGCCTTCCGATGCTTCTTACTGTGATAGCCAGCTATAGAAGGGAGCAAGTGGCATCTTTTTTGTATCACTGTCGTGTTTTTTGTTCAGGCAATGCACTGACACCTTTGCAGCTATTGTGGTTGATCATCAACAAATAATCTCTCCACCGGAGTTAAATCCAACAGGGAGGGTAGTGGTTTTGGTAGAGATTTAACGAACCTTGAGGGTTGATGGTATTTCTATTGGTCCATAAATGAGGTTGTGGGGGATGGTAAAAGTGTGGATATAGGTAAGATACCCTTGGACAGTGTCACTTGGTGTAATAGGATTGGGGACGTGGAGATCCAGTCGCTGAATTTAGGGTCAAGGTTTCCCAGAGGGAAATAGTCATGTCCCGTTAGCTGCATTAAAGGAGAATTGTGAAACCATTTATGCGTTTTACACAGTGAGTCCCACATCACAAAGGAGGACTTGGTAAGCGGTGAAGTAGATAAGGAAAGTTTACGGAATTTACTAGGTATCCAGATCAAAGGGAATAAGTCTATACTGCTCAGGTCTAGTTCTAGTTGCACCCATAGTTTGGATTAATTCTGGTATTTCCAATCTCATATCCTATTCAATATAATCGCCAAAAAAGTAACTCTTATAATCCAGTAAAGCTAGGCCCCCTTCTCTTTTAGGTTTAATTATCAAATTTCTAGAAATTTGGGAGCGCTTGCGGTTCCATACATACTTGCATATTATAGATTGTAACACTGTGAAGAACCCCGTAGGGACCTTATAAGGGATAATTTGTAATAAGAAGAGCAGCCTGGGTAAAATGTTCATCTTCACAATGCTAATTCTCCCCAGCCACGAGTGAGCCAGCTGGGTCCACCTATGGAGGTCTGCTCTAATCGAGTTCAGTAAAGGGATGAAATACAAATGGAATAGGGAGGCTGGATTAGGCGTAAGGAATATTCTCAGGTATTTTAGTGAGTGAGGTTGCCAACTAAAGGGGAAGGATGGTTTCAGATGTCCTGCTGTTTTATGCGAGATCGAGATGTTCGGAATTTCCGACTTAGATAAATTAATTTTAAAATTAGAAATGTCTCCAAATTTAGTGAAGGCCGACATTAGGTTGGGAAGGGAGATAAGGGGTTGTTGGACATAGAAAAGAATGTCATCCACGTACGTTGTGTACTTATGTTCCATAGAGCCTATTTTAATTCTGTGTATGTTGGGGCTGTTCCGTATCATCGCGAGGATGAAGAGAATTGGTGAAAGGGGACAGCCTTGACGAGTGCCATTGTTCAAGAAGAAGGGATCACTTAAAGTGCCATTAATTTGTAAAAAAATAGTAAAAAATTGGGCGCAAAACCATATAAGCATGTGAATATCAACCAGACCCACATAGGTGTGACATAATAATCAACACATATATCATATATTATATAAACCAGTCCAATACAAAAGAATGTGAAATAAATATGTTTATATCTGTGAGACAAATATAAATGGGTGTATTTCGTCTCTAAGTAAAGTGAGTAAAATCTCCAACACCGTGCCTTCATTAAGTGCAGTATGCTAATTTCCTGTGATTGAAAGCTTCACCCGAAGTGACAAATAAATCTGCTCACCAGATGTATCTGGCCACGGAGTGGCCACCAGGCATAAAGTTGGAAAAACTTCCTCAGCAAACCAGTATCCTCCAAGCCAATAAGAACTTTAATCGAGCATCTCCAATATCGATCAAGCATCATACATTCATAGATGGTGAATGGTAATCCTCTGATAATAACACTCAATGCAAGTCCCGAACGCTCCTTATCTTAATCTGTAAAGGTTGGCTCTCCCAGAAATGAGCCAAAAACGGCAATAGTGTAATACTGTCTTTATTGTCAGAGCACTTACATGCTTAAAACGTACAGCAGATGACAGCTCAGCTGTGGGATGAGGCAGGGGCCGATCCGTCACTAGAATGTGAAACCAGGAAGCTTTATGCCTGGTAGTCACTCTGTGGCCAGATACATCTGGTGAGCAGATTTATTTGTCACTTCGGGTGAAGCTTTTAATCACAAGAAATTAGCATACTGCACTTTATGAAGGCACGGTGTTGGAGATTTTATTCACACAGAAGAAATACATCCATTTATATTTGTCTCACAGATATAAACATATTTATTTCACATTCTTTCATATTGGACTGGTTTATATAATATATGATATATGTGTTGATTATTATGTCACACCTATGTGGGTCTGGTTGATATTCACATGCTTATATGGTTTTGCGCCCAATTTTTTACAATTTTTTTGCTTTATTAGTTTACTAATTTTTGGTGCAGCATCACTTATATATATAGTTTTTTATTTATTCTGGCGCCGTTTCTCATTCTTCCTTTTTGTGCCATTAATTTGTAGCTGTGCCGAGTGGGAGCTGTAAAGTATGGAAATTCTCATTAGCATGAACAGGCAAACACCCAAGTGTGACAACGTTGACATCAGATACTCCCAGTCCACCCTATCAAACGCTTTCTCAGCATCAGTAGATAAGAGGAGGGTGGGCTTGGAGAACCTACACACGTATGAGATCAGGGACAATGTTCCTAGAGAATTGTCCCGGGCCTCCTGCCTGGGATGAATCCAGTTTGGTCTCTTGATATCCACTGAGGAACCAGCCGTCACACAAGCTTGACACCATCTGAACCAAATAAGTTTATCTTGGTCTCATCAGACCACCGGACATGGTTGACATGGTTCCAGTAATCCATGCCCTTAGTCTGCTTGTCTTCAGCAAACTGTTCTCTCTTGTGCATCATCTTTAGAAGAGGCTTCCTTCTGGGACCACAGCCATGCAGACCAATACTGCAGCAATGCTGGCAGCACTCATACTTTTTTTTCCCAAAGACAACTTCAGGATATGACACTGAGCATGTGCACTCAATTTCTTTGTTCGACCATGGCCGATCTTTTTATAGCCTAGGTCATCTTTATGTAGAGTAACAATTCTTTTTTTCAGATCCTCAGAGAGTTCTTTGCCATGAGGTGCCATGTTGAACTTCCAGTAACCAGTATGAGAGCGTGAGAGCGATAACACCAAATTTAACACACCTGCTCCCCATTCACACCTGAGACCTTGTAACACTAACAAGTCACAAGATACAAGGGAGGGAAAATGGCTAATTGGGCCCAATTTAAACATTTTTACTTAGGGGAAGCTGCTAGTTGGGCAAAACGTTTGGGGAAAGCAAAGGTAAACTGCTTTATAGCTATTCTAGAACTTACCTAGTTTTAAATATATTAATTTTGGATTCACATTAAAACCTTGTATTACTCTACTAATGAGGAACTTTCCTAATTTTTTTTGCTTTGATCAACACAAAAACTTTTGCAGACTTTTAGATCATAATAAGGTACCATGATCTTATAAGATTTGAAGGTATGTGCATTTGTGTATGCTGGATCTTGAGGGGTAGATGGAGGTCATGCCTGTCCACTTCTTGTTCAATAGAAGCTGTTTGGAAGAGATCCCGTAAGTGATCACTGACTGGAGGTTGACCATGACAGTGAGCGCCAGTTTTGGTGGTGGTGGGGTTATTTGTTGAAGAGTCTTTGGAATGGCACTATACATTTATACGTGAAAGTCATCAAACAGTTATTTATGCAACCGTACATAGACACATACAGTTTTATCAGCTGATGGTGCAAACACTGTTATGTATATGATACATAACAGAACAATCTATCAATATGCCAAGCCACTATCCAGGCACTATCAATTGGGCAAACTGGACATTTTCTGCGTGTGTGTTACTTTCCCTTGCTAATGAATTTGATTTAAATAGAGATACCCCTGGATTGGCCCCTGGATTAATGCCTTCTAGTAAACATTGAACAGTTCATCACAAGTGCACATGCTGAATAGTAGATGTACATATCAGGCAAACAGAATATATTTTGGTGGTCTGATTGTTTAGGTCAGACCTTTTCTTATTTGGCCAGCTTTATAGTGAACCACATTACTAAGAGATATTATTATCATTATAGTATTTCTTTCCATGTACATTAGCAGCATACATTTCCATCTTTAGAACTTCTCATCATGCAGTCTAATGCCTGAGTTTCCTGAGGTTTGATATACAATGCTGAGAATACCACTGTAATGTGTCCGCTGGTGCTCTGTATTTGATTGTCTTTCTATTCCCCGGCAGTTCTTTTCTTCTGCTCAGATGATGTTCTCTGTGTGAAGCAGCAGGATGTTAGACTCCACGCACTAATAAATGGCTACCCAGAGTACTTTGCGAACAAATCAAACATGACTTTTTGCTGTCATCATTGAGAACAGAAGGTGGCCTAGTTCAATCGCATCTATGTGCTTCAAATACTGTTTTAGACTCGAACCGCTGTGAATCAATTTCTCTCAGTTAAATACATATATGTACTGCTATTAGTGCATCTGTGTTTAGTTAAGAAAAGCAGCTTTGACTTGGTCATTTTGCTTAAAAATTAGAATAATTTAAAATCATGCTGCGATAGCAAGCTGACTCTACCTTTACATAAATGCTAATTGACCACCCACCGTCATTCCTTCTGATTTTAGCAAAGATCTTCTGATCTGTTGTCACAAGACAATCTTAATACTAAAAATAGTCAGACCATTTAAATGGTTATGAACAGTGAAATCGCTCCATGGTGTTTGCACCTGTTCTTTTGTTAGATGGAGAAAAAAAAGATTACTCCTGGGCAATTAAAATTGCTAAGGCTCATCCATACCTCCCAACCTTTAAAGTTGAGAATGAGGGACATTTAGGGGGGAGATTGTCCTGTGGCAAGCGTAGCGCGTCATGGCGAAAAGTGGGTGTGCTTAAATTTTGCTGGCTGGGAGGGGATAATCTCGCATCCCCTGTGTGCCTCTACCACTACCCCCTTTAGCTACAGAGGCAGCACCTGCGAGTGTATACATACTGTATCCACAATGCTTTGCTTCACAGCTGCGGCATGAATTATACCCTCTGTTAAACGTCACCCATTCAAGTGAATGGCACGGCTCTGCAAGTGCCCCACAACTGTGTGCAATACGCACGGTTGCAGCATGCTAATGCAGGGTTGAAATGGTTAAAGCAGGTGGTGAAGAGGCAATACAACACCTCTTTATCACCTGTCAAATGCTCTCTGAAAAGCAATCTGAATGCCTATTACTCTTCAGAGACCAAAGTGTGAACAAACCCTTAATTATAATTTTTTTTTTATATATATTTTTTTCTTTGTTTTAAAGTTTTTAGAATCGTATTGTTTTTTTGTTTTGTTTTACGTTTTTAAAAGTATTAATGTTAGGCTATGTTAAAATTTTAGGGGTCTAAACAGTCTCACTATTGAGACCGATTCCTCAGTCCCTTTCTCTGCAGCCTCAGCTGCAGGGGACATTAAATGAACAGAAAGCTCTGAGAAATTAGGAAAGCAATGTATATTATTACTATTACATGAACTGCTGCGATAGAAGGTGATGATGGAAATTGGGTGCAGAGAGGAAATGTGGCAGGGAGAGAAGAGAGTGGGATGAGAAGTTGAGTGGTCGTGTGATGACTCCAGCTTGGACACTGGCAGTGAAGCAGAGAGGTAACTAAAACCTTCAGGGCAAGAAACCATGGAGGGTCCCCTGATCCCTAGCTGGGGGCCCTTACCTCTGAGCCCAGTGGCGGAACACCAGGGCCTGGTCGTAAGTGCAATCTTTGCGACCCTGGTAGTTCCTCCACTGGTGTCAGTAGTGTTTTTTTTTTTTTTTTAGGAGCCCTATTCAGAGGCTTTGGTGAAATGTCAGGGATAACAGACCCATGACATCTCACCTTTGAGACAGAGAAAGGAGATTGAGGACAGAGCCCTCAATCTCCTTCTCTGCAGCCTCAGCTGCACAGATTGAATGGACAGGAATAGCTCTGTACAGAGCTTCACGTTCATTCACAGACTGAATCATAGTAAACACAAACACAAGGGAGGGTTCGGGAAAATAACATATTTACCGGCCCTGGTAAATATGGTGGAGGGGAGGGGGGAACCCGGCAGAGCTGCAGGGATAGAAGGGGGGCCGGGAGAAAGTACAGGGGGCCTGGAGAAGGGAACAGCAGGGAACTGAAGATAAGCACAAGGGGGAGGGGAACCAGAGAAGAGCATAGAAGGGGGCCTGGAGAAGAGCACAGGGGAAACTGGAGAACAGCACAGGGGAAACTGGAGAACAGCACAGGGGAGACTGGAGAAGAGCACAGGGGGGACTGGAGAAGAGCACAAGGGGGACTGGAGAAGAGCACAGGGGAGACTGGAGAAGAGCACAGGGGGAGGACTGGAGAAGAGCACAGGGAGGAACTCGAGAAGAGCACAGGGGAGACTGGAGAAGAGCACAGGGGGGGGGTGGAGAAGAGCGCAGGGAAGACTGGAGAAGAGCACAGGGGAAACTGGAGAAGAGCACAGGGGAAACTGGAGAAGAGCACAGGGGGGACTGGAGAAGAGCGCAGGGGGAGCTGGAGAAGAGCGCAGGGGGAGCTGGAGAAGAGCGCAGGGGGAACTGGAGAAGAGCACAGGGGGGACTGAAGAAGAGCACAGGGGGGACCGAAGAGGAGCACAGGTGGGACCAGAGAAGAGCATAGAGGGGACCGGAGAACAACAGGGGGTTGGAGAAGGGTGTGGGGTGGGAGAGAGCAGAGAAGTTGCTGGGGAAGATCACAGAGGGGCCAGGAGAGAGTTGAGGGACCTGCGAGCAGCAGAAGGAAACTGGATAGGAGGGACGGAATATAGAGGAACTGATGCCCTCCATGTTCTTGCAGCCGCTGAATGCACGCTTTTCCTCCTGTACTTCCTGCGGGCATTCAGTGGCTGCCAGAAGAACATAGAGGGCATTGGTTTCTCTATATGCCACCCCTTCTATCCAGGTTTAGAGGGGAGCCGCATGGGCCCCCTCGAGCACGGGGCTGGGTTGCAGTGGTGACACCTGTAGTTACACCTCTTCAGTGGAGGAAAAAATAATTCTGTCAGGATGAAGGAGCAAACGCTGGCAGGATTCTGAGGCTGTGACAGTTGCAGATTAGAGATGGGCCACTGGTGAGAGGATTGCTTAGCATAATGAGGGGTTAAGAAGACTGTATAGTAGGTGAAAAGACTGTGGACCATGAAAGGCTGAGGATGAAGAGGGTGAATGGGGTTGGGGGGCTGCTGCTGGTGTAGTGAGAGCCAAACAAGCAGTGGGAGAGAAGAGACAGTGAACAGCTGGACAGATGTGAGGAGTTATCAGTGTGCAATGATGCGGGAAACATTCCCTCATTTACCTTCTACAAAGCACATTCCATAGTGTACACTTTACAGACACTGGAGAGGATCACAGCGGCGCTGCATAGTGGAGGAACACAGAAGCAGGAATGGGGCCAGATGTCGGGACCTTCCCACTAGGCTGCATGCAGGGGCTTCTATCAGTCGCTCTATCAGCAGATTGTCATGCACAGGGCTCTACCATGTGATGCCCCTCTTCTCCCATGTAATCTCTGCCTCCAGGGAACCTGTCTACCATTTGTCCTGCCCCTGCTCTTACCTTACTGAACAGAAAAAACTTGCAGCCAGGAGTCGGGGGGGGGGGGGGGGGGGACAGAGCTGGGAGGGAGAGCCGCTCTGCAGGGAGGTACTTTTCTCCACTGTGCGCTTGCGCTAAGCTGTCATCGGTTGCCAGGATGCAAGGGGGGAGGGCTGAGGTGTCCTGCTGGCAGAAACACTTACTGGCTGCAGTGAGGATACTCCTACTGAGTGGAGCCCAGTATCGGAATATGGACTCCAGCCCAGATCCGCGGGACCCTGGGACTTACTTCAAATCGCAGGACGGTCCCACGGAATTCGGGACGGTTGGGAGTTATGGCTCATCAAATTTCACTTATAAATATTAGCTACTTATATGAAGGCAGTGGATACATATGTACTCCGTATTCTTCCTTTAACATATGTGAAAGGGTCTGGGAGTTTCTGTGATGAACAAACGCTAGACTGTGTGGAGAGAACTGGGAGGAAGTACTAAACACATTGCCACTGACATTTTCCGCAAAAGTCAGCAAAAAAATGGTCAGATTTAAATCTTATGGCAGTGTTCAAGCAGAGGTGCTAAAAAAATATGTAGCGCTGGTAGATTTATGATCTACCCTCTGATAGGTAAATTTAGTGAATTGCTCGTTATAGAAAGTTAGATTTGCCTCTGTTCCAGCTTGGCTGACGTTGCGTGTGGTTCCACATTGTGCCGGTGGGTGTCGTTGTCACCATCGGCGGGTGTTGGAAAGCAACGTGTTAAAGCGGATGAGTGCTCCTCTGTCCCGGAGACAACTCGGTCGAGGTGGTCCTCCGAGTTGCATTCTGGGAGAGGGTATTTATGGGACAGATGCCATGTTTAGGGGTTCGTTTTCAGCCACCTGCTGGCCCTCCTGGCCGACAGGTATGTGTTAGAGCACCACCTCGTGGTCCTCCGTTCCGGAGGCCCGCGTCGCTGCGGCGCGAGGGTGGGCCCAGAAGCCTGTCTGGGGCCTACCACAGCAGACGAGGAATGGTCCTGAGCTGTCTACCCAGAGTGAAGAAGCTGGACAACCGAGAAGATCCCAGGGGAGGACCCGTCATGGAAGGATCATGCAGAGTGCTGGTCTGGAGAGGGGCCTGGTGACTCGGTTGGAGGACGTATCCTGAAGTAGTCTTATTACATGGTACTGCCGGGTTGGCTTAGAGGTCCAAGTACTGTGTCTGACATTCATCGTGAACCAATACATCCTGTGGCAGAGGATCGTACGGGTTTATTTCAAGCAAGTCTGTGGCAGAGACTTTTGTTCGTGCTACATACTGGCTGCTAGGCAAGTGAGAGAGGCCTATCCAGGTGAGCAAAGATCGTGTCCCACAAAAGGGGATTGCATTCAATTACAGTATTCAACTTTAAAGGATGTTCTAAAGAAAGCTAAAGAAAGGTATTTGAGCTTCCCTGCAGTTTTCCTCCTGCCTCTTTCCTGCTACTTCCTTCGTTACTTGGTTCAATAAAGCATTGAAAACGTACTCAAGTGTTGGTGCTTATATCGTCCAGAGGTAAACTCAATGGAACCCTAGACCCGGTGCCGGTGAAACAGAGGTATCGAGAGTGAAGGTAACAGCCTGCTTAAACCAGCAGCTCCACCGAGAGTTAGTGCTACACGTGGGGGCATCGTCCGGGATTTGTTGACCATCAATTCTCGCAACCCAGAGAGGTGTTTCACCGGGAGTTTACGGTGAGAGCTGGACTTTGTCAATTTTTCAGGAAGAGAAGAGGTTAGATGTTGCAGGACTTTATTTCTGAATGCGTAGGCGGCGGGTGCTAGTAAAAGCCCGGGAGCTACGTGATCAGAAGAACAAGTGGGAGGAGCCTACCTTACTTGATACCACGTGGGACGCGTGTATGTGTTTGGCGCCAGAGAAGAAGAGAGGCCTCGTGATAGTGCTGAGAAGATCAGAGTGTGGCCATGTCTATTTCAGCGATGCAGCCAATTATGGGACCAAGAATGTTCCCTGCAAGCAATGTGTCGAGTATTGTACTGACCGGAACCCTGCTTACGGACACTGGTGTTCATCTGAAGCCGCAGGGGAGGTTTGTTCTGTATACCTCAGGAGATTTTGAAGGACTGGGCATGATCTGCCACCGATGTGAAAGACTGGCCGTACATCTCCGTCCATTTGGCCGATGTCCGCACTGTGGAGAGTATTTGTTTGTGGTGGAGCAACCTACCATGTCGCCCCAAGCTTATCGAATGGATTGGGCAACAGGTATCGCCACAGTAGAAGCTGCTACTACTACTACGGAGAGAGAACGGCAGGCCACCACTTTGCCTGTTGTTGCCAAGAATGTTCCGGAGAGAGACACTGCTGTTGCCATCTCATCAGCGGACATTGCTTTGAATTCTGTGTCCACCACGCCTGTCTCTGTTGTACCTGTCCAGAGGAAGTTGGGATATGTAAAGGCTTCCCGCGGCTGTGGCCGAGGCCTACCCCATAGACTACCCGAACCTGATCCAACAAAGTCCAAGACGGGAACGGGTAAGCAGCTGATGGGGAATGTATCTGGGACTGTAAATAGGTATCTGCCAGCAGAAGAACTGGGAAATTCGGAAATAGAATCCTTGTCGGATCTTTCCGGTGATGATGACCTATTTGAGACTATGTCACGGGAGATGTTGTGGGCACAGGGCAAGGATGTCTCCTCTGCTATGACTTTCCCTGGGTGGACAGCCCTGAGTTCTGGGAAGACGTCGCCCTGTGTGGAGCCGCACAGCACTGTAAATGAGACATTGTCAAAAGTTGTTAGTTCACTTCAGACACCGGCTGGGTCTATGGTGAGCAAATAATTGGATTCATGTGTGCCTCCTGGCATGGGGAAAAACAGATCCTTGCCCAAACTTGCACGTTTGCAGAGAATGTTGAACAAGCCTGTAGCTACGGAATATGGCTTGGAGTTCCCTTATGTCTCTCGGGAAATAATGCAAGTGATTGTAGTTAACCTGGAACTTTGGTACAGTGAAGCTGTTTGGGACTATTTGTCTGTGCCTAAGCCTTTCCGAAAGACTGGATGTTCTGTTAAAATGGATGACCGTTTTAGTGGATGTTTTATGCACTGGAACTTCGGTCGGCACATCTATGCTGACAATGTAGTTATCTGCAGGCCCTGAAAAGAGGACGTTGTATATTTCATTACTACAGTGGATAAACTGGGAAAGAAACTGACCTTGCCAGATCCCCGGTTTTATTGGTGATTATGGACAAAAGAACTTTGGAGTTAGTTAGTTAGTTAGTGTCAGTATAAAGAGATCTTCGTGGTCAAGATCTGGATATTCATCTCAGTGTTTCAAATCCAAGGACTTCTTTTTTGCTAGCCGGATTTCTTTCATTTGAAGGGAGGAAAAAAAAATTATACAGGAATGGACTCCTAAAGATTATTTTGATATAGATTATGGGAAGAGTCTCATTTTTAAATGAGGCTTTGCTCCTGAAGTTGTACAGGATATATGTGTGTTAATATGCTTTGCTTTTCAGGAACCATTTGATCCTCTATCAAGCTGTTAGGATATTCAGCTAGATAGACAGTGAGGTTATGTACAGTCATAGGATGGTTTTGTTTACGGACGTGAACATATTGTTTTAGAGATGTTAATCTTATAATGTCTTTCCACTGTCTTTCCTTCTTCTTTATCTAATCCAAATTTTAAGCTCAAATACCTACTCCCAGGCTTGGGAGTTATTATCATTATTTTTGGACAGACGTTGGGGACAACTTCTATTGTAGTGGGGGGAGTATGTAGCTCTGGTAGATTTATGATCTACCCTCTGATAGGTAAATTTAGTGAATTACTCGTTATAGGAAGTTAGATTTGCCTCTGTTCCAGCTTGGTTGACGTTGCGTGTCGTTCCACATTGTGCCGGTGGGTGTCGTTGTCACCATCGGCGGGTATTGGAAAAGCAACGTGTTAAAGCGGATGAGTGCTCCTCTGTCCCGGAGACAACTCGGTGGAGGTGATCCTCCGAGTTGCATTCTGGGAGAGGGTATTTATGGGACAGACGCCATGTTTAGGGGGTTCGTTTTCAGCCACCTGCTGGCCCTCCTGGTCGACAGGTATGTGTTAGAGTACCACCTCGTGGTCCTCCGTTCCGGCGCGAGGGTGGGCCCAGAAGCCTGTCTGGGGCCTACCACAGCAGCCGAGGAATGGTCCTGAGCTGTCTATCCAGAGTGAAGAAGCTGGACAACCGAGAAGATCCCAGGGGAGAACCTGTCATGGAAGGATCATGCAGGGTGCTGGTCTGGAGAGGGGCCTGGTGACTCGGTTGGAGGATGTATCCTGAAGTAGTCTTATTACATGGTACTGCCAGGTTGGCTTAGAGGTCCAAGTACTGTGTCTAACATTCATCGTGAACCAATACATCCTGTGGCAGAGGATGGTACGGGTTTATTTCAAGCAAGTCTGTGGCAGAGACTTTTGTTCGTGCTACGTACTGGCTGCTAGGCAAGTGAGAGAGGCCTATCCAGGCGAGCAAAGATAGTGTCCCACAAAAGGGGATTGCATTCAATTACAGTATTCAACTTTAAAGGATGTTCTAAAGAAACCTAAAGAAAGGTATTTGAGCTTCCCTGCAGTTTTCCTCCTGCCTCTTTCCTGCTACTTCCTTCGTTACTTGGTTCAATAAAGCATTGAAAACGTACTCAAGTGTTGGTGCTTATATCGTCCAGAGGTAAACTCAACGGAACCCTAGACCTGGTGCCGGTGAAACAGAGGTATCGAGAGTGAAGATAACAGCCTGCTTAAACCAGCAGCTCCACCGAGAGTTAGTACTACAAATATTAAAGCTTCCTTCCAAACATGTTATACAATGGTTTTGCACTGAACAACCCTGATACTTCTCTTCTGGGGTTCCCCACCTGCGATCTTGGCTCCTCCCTGCCACCTAGTGCCCCCATAGGAAGTTTCTTTTCAGGCACACAGCCTGGCTTGGCCCTGCTCCCTGCTCTCTGCTCACAGGTTTTGACTGACAGTAGCAGAAGCCAATGGCCTGTGAGAGCCGGGAGAGGGAAGAGAAGCTGCTGCAGACGCGCACATCGGGCACAGGTGAGTATTTAGGGGAGGCAGCATGTGAATGTTTTTTTTTTTCTTAATGCAGAGAATGCATTAGGATAAAAGACCTTTTACCTTTACAACCACTTTACGTCAACTTAAGACATATTTGACAAAAGGCAGAGAAGTTAGATGGAATGCAAAGGTATTAAACCTCCACTGCCAGGGCCTGCAAAGGACTTCTGATGAAGTCTGATGACTTCTGATGTCATAAATGGACAAATTGCAAGTAGTTGTCAGGAATCTGCAAGGAGATGACCAGATATACAGTATGTAGCTACACCAAGAAACTGGGACCAGGCCATGTATATATATCTTTTTTTTCAATGATTTTTTATTTTACCAATCAAAAACATATCAATTAAAGTTGCTGCATATATTACGCAACATTTGTAATACAATAAACTGTGAAGGCATATAGTATAGAACTTGTTTAAACCTTGATGGCCTAGTCCAGCCTACCCCAAATGGGTTCAAGCTGTAGGCCTGGAAGGTCACCACTTTAACTATGCTTCAGTCAATACAAACTTTAAGTATGGAAATAATATTGGGAGTTCCTTCGATAGCTCAGTTGGTAGAGCGGGGGACTGTAGAGGAAATAATATTGGGAAATGGGAAATTAAAAATAACGAATAAACAAAAAATAAGGAATATCAGAGATAGTGTTCTACACCGGGAAATTGCTTAGTTGAATGATCAAAGTATTTTAGGCTGTAGGATAAACTTAAATTTTACATTCTTTTAGGTAAATGGAGGCTCTAGGATGGGATAACTGAATTTTCCATTTTCTACTAAAAGTGGTGATGGAGTGATTTTTATAAGCAAGCAATAGTTCTAATTGTGCCTGGGTATTCAACCTGGAAAGATGTATAAAGAATGTGTATCATCACACGGAGTGGTGCCGTGGATACACTGCAGGTAGTACCGTGCCGCGTCCTATCAATTACATATACCAAAAACGGGGGGAGAAGGGACTTATGGACTTTTTAGGCACCACAAAATAATAGATAAAAATTCCTTATTTTATTTGATATCAAAAAACACACATAACAAAACAAAAATAGTATAGTTTAAAACACAACATGTGTCTGTGCTTGAATCATTGCTATACAACACCGTCTACAGTATGAAAATCTTCGGGCATTAGGAGAAATAGCTTCCCATGTAGATCAGTCCGGAGAAGTGGCTATATAGCAGTTCCAAAGTCAGTTCATGTGTTGAGATTGATCGATGCTCGACATGTTTCGCGTATGGACTACGCTTCCTCAAGAGCAATAGCAGTATATGATGTAGCTATCAAGGTATATAACATTACAGTTAATTGTTAGTACATATACATATAGATAAAAAGCAGGCGTCTACAGAGGCGCCACATATCTAGTACCAAAAAGAACAATTGTGTGCTTGCTCATAGCGGAGTGGTGGTGGGCGCCAACGTCCCAGCGATACTGAAGGACTGCTATGGGGGCGTGCACAACATAATTATGGGTGGTCTATACAATGTGTTCAAGTTTGTAACCCCGGTCAGGTATTTGAGAAAAGGAAAAGGACGAAGGGGTGAGGGGGGGGGGGGGGAGAAGAGAAGAAAGAAGAAAAGGGGGGGGAGAGAGGGGACGGGGGGAAAAAGAAGGAGGAGGAAGGGGGGAAGGGGGATAGATGGGGAAGAAGAAGGGGGGAGGGGGAGAGGAGGGGGAAGAGGGGGGAGGGGAGGGGTGGGGGGAAGGGGAGAAGGGAGGGGAGGGGGGGGGGAAGGGGGGAAAAGGGGGGGAAAAGAGGAAAGGTAGGAGGAGGGGGAAATAGGGGAAGGGGGGAGGGAGGGGGAGGGGGGGAGGGGGGATGGGGAGGCGGGGGAAGGGGAAAAAGAGGAAGGAAGAGGAAAGGAATCAGGGGGTATATACATTGGTAGCCCCCTGGTAGCACAGACAAGTAATAAAGGTAGATTATGAAAAAGATACTTACATTTGAAACCAATATGAAACATTAAAGGGGGGGTATTAGTCTGCTAGCAAGGAAAGACCAGGTGACTTGACCATATAATAGAGCTTTACGTCTCCGAGTCAGTATGTTTGCTATTTTCTTATATATATATATATATGGCCTGTTTCTGAAGTAGAGAAGGTAATGCACTTTTAAAAAAAGGAAAAGAAAGATTTTTTTATATATATATATATATATATATATATCAGGCATAAGTATTTATATATCTATATATGTACCACAAGTAACCTATTTCCTTGCTGTGGTCTGAGACACTCACCACTATTAGTCTTGCAAATCAAGGATTGTAGTCTATGTGCCTCTGAGTTTCACCATGGAGTACAAGCAGGCATAGAACGCAGTGTCGCTGTTGTAATACCCAGTGTAAGCTTAGTTATAAACCTTAAAGTATAAATGGAGCCAGGAGCATAAGGAAGAAAAAGATACAGAGAGGGAAGAGAAAGGGGGAGAGTGGAGCCTAAGTTAATCATATAAAGCCACCATCCAGCAGTATATGCCATAATCCAGTTAATGCCGTGGTCAAACAAAGTACCTGAATATAGAGAAGGGGAAGCCTGTAGTATGTGTAGTCCTCCTGATCCTGGAGCGGAACGCACACTGAGTCAGGACGCAGTCCTATTTGTGTGCCCGTCCTGTCCGTCGACGTCCAATCGGCGGCCGCCGACGTGACGTCATCCGGACCGGCCAAGGGCTCTCCGTGCGCATGCGCCTCCACCAGCCGGAAGGGCCGTCAATCCGAACGGCGCCTCCAGCAAGAGGGCGGCGCACGCCCACCGCGAGCTGCATCCGCCGGCTAGGATAGCCAGCCGATGCGCGCGCCGCATCGGAGGGGACCAATGCGGCGCTGGGCGGCCGCATAGCAGTCAAGAATGCACCACCAGGTGGCGCCAACGCACACCCCCATCCGTAGAGCTAAGCACACAAAGAAAAATTATACACATGTACCTTGAAAAACAGGGGGGTTATTCAAAACATATATTAAGTTACAATGGAGCAATACAGAAATTTTTTTATATTTGCATATGAGTACCTCCATATTTATATTTGATATATCTGCTCTATAAAGAACTATGTATGTACCTTCACAATGACCTCTATGTCTCTAAGATGGATTTTGGGCCCGTGTAGGTCTATTCAGATTAACCAGAAGGGGCATATGCTTCCAAAAAAGCAACCCAATGGAAGTTACAGAAAGGGTTTGTAAGACTGTGATTCATTAATGCCAGGGGCCCGAGTCGCATTTAAACGCTCTATCCACAAGGTTTCCTGCCTTAAAATTTGTTTGTCCCAGTCGCCACCACGAGGGCTTCTGGGAATAACCGCAAGGGCAAAAAAGGAAACCACCGAGGTGTCAAATTTATGGTAGAGGTCCAAGTGTCTACTAACAGATGTGATCATTTTTCCTCCTCCAGAGTAATACACATGATCTTTGATACGTGAACGGAAATGTCGGATAGTTTTTCTGACGTAGAAGGCTTGGCACTCACATGTCATGAGATAAACTAGGCCCTGAGTTTCGCAATTGGCATGAAAATGAGGAATAAATGTTTCTCCATTGGGGAGTTGGAATCTGGTCCCTGTGCGGATCCAGGGGCAGAATGAACATCTGCCACATATGGTCATTCCTGTCGGGTGGGACTGTGTTGTGGAGTCATTGCTGAAATGACTGGATGTGAGTTTGTCCCTAAGGGATCTGCTTCTTCGAAAAGTAATGGTAGGAGTGGGGGTTGTGTATTTGGCCAGGATCGGGTCTTCGCGTAATAGCGACCAGTGTTTAGATAAAATATTCCGTATTTCCGCATGTTGTTGGGAGTATTTTGTAATGTATCTAACCATCGTGTTTGCTTTTGGAACTTTTTGTTGATACAGTAAAGTGTTACGAGACTGACGCAATACCCTGTTGTATGCACGACGGAGTAATGATTTGCTATATCCCCTTGCTTTTAGACGCTCACGAAGTGCTTTAGCTTGTAGTTTAAAGTCCTCTGTAAAGGTACAATTTCTCCGGAGTCTGAGGTACTGGGCATATGGTATGCTGCGTATAAGAGTATGTGGGTGAGCGCTTTCCGCATGTAGCAGAGTATTCCCTGCTGTCTCTTTGCAGAACAGAGAGGTGGCCAGTTTACCATCATTATCTTTACAGATTGTGAGGTCAAGGAAGGTAATGGTTGAATGGTCACTGCATACTACATTCAACCATTACGTTCCTTGACCTCACAATCTGTAAAGATAATGATGGTAAACTGGCCACCTCTCTGTTCCGCAAAGAGACAGCAGGGAATACTCTGCTACATGCGGAAATCGCTCACCCACATACTCTTATACGCAGCATACCATATGCCCAGTACCTCAGACTCCGGAGAAATTGTACCTTTACAGAGGACTTTAAACTACAAGCTAAAGCACTTCGTGAGCGTCTAAAAGCAAGGGGATATAGCAAATCATTACTCCGTCGTGCATACAACAGGGTATTGCGTCAGTCTCGTAACACTTTACTGTATCAACAAAAAGTTCCAAAAGCAAACACGATGGTTAGATACATTACAAAATACTCCCAACAACATGCGGAAATACGGAATATTTTATCTAAACACTGGTCGCTATTACGCGAAGACCCGATCCTGGCCAAATACACAACCCCCACTCCTACCATTACTTTTCGAAGAAGCAGATCCCTTAGGGACAAACTCACATCCAGTCATTTCAGCAATGACTCCACAACACAGTCCCACCCGACAGGAATGACCATATGTGGCAGATGTTCATTCTGCCCCTGGATCCGCACAGGGACCAGATTCCAACTCCCCAATGGAGAAACATTTATTCCTCATTTCATGCCAATTGCGAACTCAGGGCCTAGTTTTATCTCATGACATGTGAGTGCCAAGCCTTCTACGTCGGAAAAACTATCCGACATTTCCGTTCACGTATCAAAGATCATGTGTATTACTCTGGAGGAGGAAAAATGATCACATCTGTTAGTAGACACTTGGACCTCTACCATAAATTTGACACCTCGGTGGTTTCCTTTTTTGCCCTTGCGGTTATTCCCAGAAGCCCTCGTGGTGGCGACTGGGACAAACAAATTTTAAGGCAGGAAACCTTGTGAATAGAGCGTTTAAATGCGACTCGGGCCCCTGGCATTAATGAATCACAGTCTTACAAACCCTTTCTGTAACTTCCATTGGGTTGCTTTTTTGGGAAGCATATGCCCCTTCTGGTTAATCTGAATAGACCTACACGGGCCCAAAATCCATCTTAGAGACATAGAGGTCATTGTGAAGGTACATACATAGTTCTTTATAGAGCAGATATATCAAATATAAATATGGAGGTACTCATATGCAAATATAAAAAAATTTCTGTATTGCTCCATTGTAACTTAATATATGTTTTTGAATAACCCCCCTGTTTTTCAAGGTACATGTGTATAATTTTTCTTTGTGTGCTTAGCTCTACGGATGGGGGTGTGCGTTGGCGCCACCTGGTGGTGCATTCTTGACTGCTATGCGGCCGCCCAGCGCCGCATTGGTCCCCTCCGATGCGGCGCGCGCATCGGCTGGCTATCCTAGCCGGCGGATGCAGCTCGCGGTGGGCGTGCGCCGCCCTCTTGCTGGAGGCGCCGTTCGGATTGACGGCCCTTCCGGCTGGTGGAGGCGCATGCGCACGGAGAGCCCTTGGCCGGTCCGGATGACGTCATGTCGGCGGCCGCCGATTGGACGTCGACGGACGGGCACACAAATAGGACTGCGTCCTGACTCAGTGTGCGTTCCGCTCCAGGATCAGGAGGACTACACATACTACAGGCTTCCCCTTCTCTATATTCAGGTACTTTGTTTGACCACGGCATTAACTGGATTATGGCATATACTGCTGGATGGTGGCTTTATATGATTAACTTAGGCTCCACTCTCCCCCTTTCTCTTCCTCTCTGTATCTTTTCTTCCTTATGCTCCTGGCTCCATTTATACTTTAAGGTTTATACCTAAGCTTACACTGGGTATTACAACAGCGACACTGCGTTCTATGCCTGCTTGTACTCCATGGTGAAACTCAGAGGCACATAGACTACAATCCTTGATTTGCAAGACTAATAGTGGTGAGTGTCTCAGACCACAGCAAGGAAATAGGTTACTTGTGGTACATATATAGATATATAAATACTTATGCCTGATATATATATATATATATATATATATATATATATATATATATATATATAAAAATCTTTCTTTTCCTTTTTTTAAAAGTGCATTACCTTCTCTACTTCAGAAACAGGCCTATATATATATATAAGAAAATAGCAAACATACTGACTCGGAGACATAAAGCTCTATTATATGGTCAAGTCACCTGGTCTTTCCTTGCTAGCGGACTAATACCCCCCTTTAATGTTTCATATTGGTTTTAAATGTAAGTATCTTTTTCATAATCTACCTTTATTACTTGTCTGTGTTACCAGGGGGCTACCAATGTATATACCCCCTGATTCCTTTCCTCTTCCTTCCTCTTTTTCCCCTTCCCCCGCCTCCCATCCCCCCTCCCCTCCCTCCCCCCTCCTCCTACCTTTCCTCTTTTTCCCCCCTTTTCCCCCCTTCCCCCCCCCCTCCCTCTCCCCTTCCCCCCACCCCTCCCCCCTCTTCCCCCTCCTCTCCCCCTCCCCCCTTCTTCTTCCCCATCTATCCCCCTTCCCCCCTTCCTCCTCCTTCTTTTTCCCCCCGTCCCCCTCTCCCCCCCCCTTTTCTTCTTTCTTCTCTTCTTCCCCCCCCCCCCTCACCCCTTCGTCCTTTTCCTTTTCTCAAATACCTGACCGGGGTTACAAACTTGAACACATTGTATAGACCACCCATAATTATGTTGTGCACGCCCCCATAGCAGTCCTTCAGTATCGCTGGGACGTTGGCGCCCACCACCACTCCGCTATGAGCAAGCACACAATTGTTCTT